>VZRV01000198.1:946128-969794 GCA_013398115.1 Falcunculus frontatus | reverse complement strand
GGCGGGCGGAGGCGGAGGGGGCGGGACTCACGTACTCTGCACCTGCAGGTCCATCTCGCGCATCTCGGTGAACCTGTCGCGCAGATCCATGGGAAGCTGCTCGATCACTGCGGGGACACGGGGGAGCGGGAGAGAGGGGGGAGGGAGGGAGCCAGTCAGTCACTCGCTGCTGTGGGGGAGGGGGGGCGCCGCCTCCTCGCCGCGGCTTCCCCCGGCTCCCCCGCACCGGCCGTCCCCGGCCGCCCGGCGCCCCCGCCGCGCACACACTCACTCTCCAGATAGTCCTCCAGGTACAGCATGGCGGCGGCCGGGCCCGCGCCCAGGGGCTGCTCGAGAGCGGGCGCTCGTCCCTTCCAATATGGCGCCGCCGCCAACAACACCAGCGCCTCGACTCAGCGAAAACAACATTGGCGGCGGACGGCGCTCGCCCCGGCCGCGCCGCGATTGGCCGCCCGCGCCTCTGACGCACACCGCTGCCCGCGCTCTGCCGCACGGCCTCACGGGAAACGTAGTTGTGCTGGGCGAGGCGGCGGGAGACTGCGCGTCCCGCCAGGCTTTGTCGTTCCGGCCGGTCCTTGAGAGCGTTCCCGCGGTGCTGGGGGCATTCCCGCCTTGCAGGGGCTGCGGGACTCTTCTCCGGGAGCAGCTTTCGGCCCCCTTCGGCTGCCGGCCCTCCGGAGCGTTCCCGGCGCGAGCGCAGCGCCCCAAGTCAGGCGAATGGAAAGGGAAAACTTGCAGCTTCTTGACCGGACTCGAGGCTTTTGTTTGTCCGTTGTTGTTTTAAATGCTCGCAGCCGGCAGTAGTTCGTTAAAAGCGTAAGAAATGGCAAAACTAATTAGATAGCTTCAGTCCGTGACCTCTCACGGCGCAAGGTAAAAAATCTGCTCCGTTTAGCACAGGTCACAGGTACGGACAACCTTAGGAGAGCAGAAAGGTACGTGGGCTTTAGAATGGCTGTTCAGAGTGCAAAACCAAAATTGGCTGACAGCATTGGTTGCCATCCAGTTGCAGTACTCTTTGCAGTAATTCACTTTTACATGTTTGGGGCTGAGGTTTTTCACACAGTTCAATTCCCCCAAATAGTCTATTTCATCGCTCTTTTATTGCTGCTATTTACTGCTTTAAGCCTGGACTGATGCATTTATCCAGATGTGGTTTTTGCCTGGGGAGATACACTTTGGGGCTTGCATGATGACGGTTGTAAGTACAGGAGCATAAGAATTGTGGTAGCAGATCGGGTTTGCTCTCCACCATGCTTTTTGTTTCCGTGTCTTCATCTGTGGCAGGTGTATCCAAGCAAAGAGGAAGTGTATGCTTAAGCCAAGTATGATTAAAACGTGAATGGGATGTTTTTGAGTGTCAAGACCAATGGAAAATGGTACTCTTCTGATGTCTGAAGTTCATGTATTTTGAGTAGTTAGTTAAAGATGACTGAATTTTGGGAAGTGAAGCATAAATTTTGTATATAGCCTTTATGAAGATCGATGGTAGTAATGTGTTGAATACACACGGTATAGCAAGCAAGTTGAGGGGGGTTTAATTCCTGTATCATTAAAGATGGGGGAGAATGAAAAAGGTATAACAGTAAACTCTCAATAACTTTTCAACTTTGTGAAAAAAGTGCAGCGCCAAAGTGGTCACTTTCCATACTCACTCCATCATTAGCCATGGAGTCTGCACTGCCAAACCAGAAATACCACCTACTCATACCTACAAATGAACAGAGTTTGGATGATCGTTAAACTCAGTTAGCCTTAGTTGAAATAATCTCTATATTATTGCTCATACGGGTCACTTTGATGTACAACTGACACAGTGGTGTGAGCATAACAGTATTTTTAAAGTTTTGTATGAGAAATTGCTCGGCTCGACTTTGGTGTGTAAAAGACTAGATTGACCCTTTGTGGGAAGATAAATGCCTGCACTTACTGAAGTGAAAGGGTTTGATCCAGCAAGAGAACTCAAACCATGCAACAGCACAGCAAAGTAATGACATCCTATATTCATTAGGAGAAAAGCTAGGTGAATTTAGGGGAAATCTGAATTGATGGCATCACTTACTTTTATGCTTAGTTGTGGCTTTAATGATTTTTAGAGAAAAAAAAATGTTGTAGACATGTTTGGGAGTTCATTTCATGCAGCAGAAGTCTAAGAGAACAAAATTGTAAACAAAGACACCACTATTAGAACCACAACTGAAATACATCATACAGTAAGTCCTTACCATTTGCTTTGTGACCAAAATCCCAGGACAGCACAGACATTGGGACATTGGGACTTGTCCTGTTCTCATCTTTGCAAGCCTGGGGATAGCCAGCAAAATTCTCAACGAGGGCTACTGTGCAAGGGTATTTTCTATATGTTGTGGTGCCTAGACCAAGGAACACAGCTCCTGAGGCTGTGTCTCAGTCATTTCCATTAGTAATGGCATGTGCCCTGTGTGTATTAGTGAAACAGGAAAATGAAACACGGCTCTGCCAACAGAATGACAAAGTACTTGTGGGGCTAGCTGCTGTCTTCAAGGTATGAGTTCCTCCTGTTTATGTTTTCTGGTTTATTGTAACGTGAGCGGCTCTTACAGAAATAGAGACCCGCTCAAAAAACTGTTCACTGTAGTGTTTTACAGTAAGGGATGGTAAGGGATTGTGAGGTAGAATACAAATGAAAATACAATTCACTTTGTTCACTATTTATTGAAAAGAAAACAGGAACTTATTTATCTACCTATTGGAATCCAAGGCATGCCTCTGGCTGCCTTGGGAGGTCATGGCATGCCTCGGGCTGTCCTGGGTGGTCAGGAGCCCCGGCAAGGGGGTCCCAGACCCTGGCAAGAAGCCCAGAATGACACTGTCTTTGACCTTAGCCCATGGGAAAAGTTACCAACACTGCGAGAATCATTGCAAGCCACGAGAGTGTGAAAATGAGTAGTGGTTTAGTATTTTACAAGGTAAAAAAGTAGATTTCAGGGTTTTTAATATGAGGATGAAGGGTTTAAGATGGAGGATTTTGGGTGTTTCCCTGTTCTTCTTCTCCTTTTCCATCTTCTCTGGTGGTGGTGGCACAAAATGATTGGTAGAATGAAAAAGAGGTAGAAATTACGTGTCTAGAATAGGTGCAAATTAATTGATATAAAATAGTAAATAATAAATACGTTGTGAAGAATGGTTGGACCTTGGAAAGGGTACAAAAAGGACAGGGACGGCCCAAGACTGGGCAGTCCCCGCTCGGTCTCAGCTGGCATCAGACATGCAGCCGGAGCTGAGAGCAAGCTAGAGATAAGAAGAAATAAACAACTTGAAACAACATCTGCAGGCGTCTCTCATCTGTTCGAGCTCGAGGTAAAACTTCCCAGAGGTGAAGATAAGAACCAACATTTGTGCGGAGTGCTGAACTCCCACATCTACCTGTAGTCTTCTGTAGTATTTTTTAGACAAATGAAGAAGCTCATATTTTTCATTTCTGCCCGTATTAATTCATGTTGTATAGTCAAATGAGTAGCCACACCATCTTCAGTAGGATTGCTTGTGTAAGTGCTACTTATCATGACATACTAATGGCACTGAGTTTAAACTGACATTTGAGAAGTGATAAGCCAACAGACCAAAAAAAATAAACTGTTTTTGCAATAGAAAACTTCCTGTTGTTTATAAATGCAAAGAATTAACTCTATTGATTAACTCAAGTTTTAGAACAGCTTAATTAGAACAGCTTCTGATGAGGAAACACGGATTAACGACTGTTTATTGGAATGCAAATACAGTGGAAAAGAACTAAACACCAGCTGTGAACTCAAGGTAACAAGAAATTCAATTTGTGAATTACAATCAACATTGCTCAAAAAACTCCTTTGCAACAACAGAGCTGCTTAGCACAGGAAGCAAAGGGAGGCCACAGGAGCTGCTGTTTTCTCCTGTTTGTATAATGTTATTAATGTTGATGGCACTTCTCCAGCAAATGTTTCACATAAATCATGTTTCATCACTGTGACAGAGTGATGGCATAAAGTAATATTACAGATGTCCTGTGATCTACCTAAAGCTAATTGCTTCCTTAGGTTTCATTAGTTTTCAGCTACTGGGGAAAAAAGCTAATTAAAAACATGAATTTATGTTCTGATGTACGCTTCTCAGATGGGGGTTAAGATTTTCAAATCTCCCTCTCTTCTGCACTTACCCATTCCATATCTCTGTAATGTCCTTTTTCTATTCTAATTTTTTCTTCTCTTCCCATGTGTAGGGCTGTTTAACACATCTAACTCCATCATTTCGATCATTGTGTTTCATCCGCTGTCTTATCTGTTGATACCTCCCTTTTCTTCTTCCTTCCAAGTCTGTTCTATCTTCTGAACTGTGTGATTGCTGGAGCTTTTTGTACCCATTTACGTCTGTCACGTTCCATATTCACTTCAGTACTCTGATTTTTAACTCTTATCTAATACATTATTTCTGGTTTTAACAGTTCTTATGTTTTGTTTCTTTGTTTTCGAGGACACGTTTCTAATGATTTGATTTGAAAAAAACCAGGAAAGGCCTACCTAGCCCATCCCTAGATTGATACTCCAGTTCTCAGCTACTGCTGGTAGGTTCCTGTGCTTTGGTTTCTCACAAGGGACCCTCCCTGCCTGTAGCACACAGAGGTTGCAGATGTCCATCTGTGTGTTTCTGAGGGCTCTCACACAACTTCAAGACAGAGCAGCAGCTAAGTGGCATCCACCAGAACCTGCATAAAACTTTAAGCCCGGGTAGCTCTTAAACTACTAGAAACAAGCAGTTTGCTTTTCTTTGGCACCTGCTCATGCTGCACTACAGCAGTCGTGTGTGGCAGCCTGGAATCCATTCACCACGGTGCACTGCTGCGAGCATGTGTTGTGCATCGCAGCGTTCCCAGCAGTTCTGGCTGCCAGTGTCAGTATCAGGCCTGCTGGTCTCCTCACATGCTTTCAACTATTTTATTGTAATTCCTCCTCACATCCTGTTTGTTGCCTGCTATTTTTCTGCTGCTGCAGCTGTTTTTTCCATTCTTTCCAGTCCTCCCAGTTTTGCAGTCCAGCTGTCCCTCCCAGCTGCCATGGACTCCACCATCTCCCAGATTCCACCCTTTCTGCTGCTGCAGGGGCATCACCCATAGCCTCACTCTCCCTCTGCAGGAAATAACTATCATTCCTGCTGTACTGCACACCATGGCTATTGGAGGACATTGGTTAAATAACTGAATTGTCTTGAGACTGAGCACCATGTAAAGGTTACAGCATGATCGTATTTTTTTTGAGCAATCAACTTTATGTAATGGGAAACTCCGTCCAAAGCTGGATCCCAGGAAAAAGCTGTGTCAGAGTTTTAAGTATATAGTGTTACCCTAGTCTAGTGCAGCACTGCGCAGGAACTTCACACTTCCATAAAACGATCCTCAAAAGGGCAAATTTGGCCCAGGACTATTGTGTCTGGATGGTAATCTCTTGAGAAATCAGTTTCCTTTTCTGCTTATTATAAACTCTCTTGGATTCTGAGATTCACATTCCTTTTCCTGGAAGCAAATCCATGACCCCAGATAATTAATTTGCTTTAACAGTCAACAGGAAAATGGAACTGCCATTTATCTTTCAGCTTGACTTTGTGTACAGACTCAGGCAATTATATCTCCATCTTTTAGTTAATTTTATCTGCTACAGACTCAGTTAAATCTGCTTGCAGATTTCAGTTATTTCCTGAAAATCTGCAGGATATGAGCAATTGCTGTTTGTATATTAATCACTGAAATGTTTTATCCTGACTTCCTAAGGAAATAAAGCTTACATGAGCAATCCATATGTTTGTGTGCATACTTCTTTATCTGTTTTTTCACTCTGCCCTGTCTTTATATAATTGACTAATTTCAACCTAACTGGAAAAAAAAAAAGTTGTTCTTCTAGAGATTGTGTACTTATTAGATGCTTGCTGCTGCTAATAGTTTTGGATTGTTTTCTCCCTTTCACTGAGGAGAAGGTTGCAATATGAACCTTCCATGTATTAGACTCAAGAAAATCTACACTCAAAAGCAAAGTGTACCCAAACCGTAAAAAAAATCTTCTGCTGATGATCATAACTTATGCACAAAGAACAAACATAAGCAGTTTTGCTGCTCACAGAACGTCCAGGTTTTTTTGCTTGATTTTTTTGCTGTCCTGAATGCTGGATCACGTGGCAGTAAGTTGGAAAGTAATTATCTTAATGATTATTTAAACACTTCTCGTAAAAACTGAAGTTTCAAGTGCATTTAACTATTTATCTATAATGAAAGACATTTTTTGCCTTTTTCTTTTCAGATTTATACACGTATTTTTTCCATGAGGCCAGTACGTTCTTGTGCCTGGAATTGGCTCGTATCTACTAGTTTCCACCAAGAGATGCTATAAATGTCTGCTATGCCATCAGTAGCACAGAAGAATGTGGGATATGACACCGTCTATGCCCTGTGCTGCTCAGAAGATGTGTCCTCTGAGAATTGAGGTCTACAGATGGAGCAGGTAAAAAATAAGAGCTGAACACTTGGAGATGACAATGCAGTTGTATTACTCTCCACTTGAATTCGTGCTCTTGTAGCCTTCTTTGTCCCTGGAGCAAATTCACAGAAGTTGAAAGTGGCAGCACAGGAAGGAAGGAAGTAACTGAGAAATTTGCCAAAATAATGACATTATGATTGACTGAAGAAGCACAGCTGACCCAGGAGAGGATGCAGACTTTGAGGGCAGGCCTGAATCTTAACTGCCTCTGTGCTTACACTGCCAGATACGGGAGGATAACCCAGGAATCACCACTTTTGTGGTCTCAAGAGCTGTGCAGAGATTGATGCACCCAAGAAACTGGAGTTCATACTCAGAGGAGTTGCAGGACAGGACAGTCATTGTGACAGCAAATACTGTAACATCTTACCAGGTAGAGAAGATGTACTGCAATTTAGCATAAGAATGAGTCTGCCTCTTTGGTATTGATCATGTAAGGCAAAACTTGGGGGAAAAAAAAGGAGAACAACTGAGTTCATTGTAATTTTATTACCATGTGTAATCAAGGTGGTAATAACATTGTAGCTGTGACACTCTCAAAGATACAGGCAAGTGCTCTTTCTGGGGAAGCTAGCTTAGAGGGTAATTATTTTATTAAGATGTATACAATTGATGAAAATGCACTGTGGAGAGCACAGAAGTTCTCCAACTGTCCTATTGACTTTTGTTGTGTGATTATTTTTTAACTTTTACAAATACCTCACGTGATCTAAATGTACCAATTTTATATATCCTTGGTCAAATTTGCATTACAATTACAAGTATAGCTTAGTTTACAAATGACCTAATCCTAATTCTTACTGGCTTGCAGCAGCATACTTTAAGGTTGTTATTGTTTATTATTTTTGTTCTGAAATGCAAATTCATAGTCCCACATGTGGTGAGCCCTGTCATGTTAGCTCCCATAGAAATAAAGAATAAAAGGTAGTGACAGGCTAAGTTAATACCTAATTTGTTTTTCATCTCATGCACTGGGAGAGTAGCCTTACCATATTTTTAGATGAGTTCTAAAGGTTTGCAATCAGCACAAACCATAATGATGTAACAAATTTCCTCATTTTTGCATATATGCAAAAATCCCTACTGTAAGCATGCACAAGGTTATTTGAAAATGCACTGTGAAAGCAGAAGAGGCAGTAAGTGCCACTGCAGTCCACTTTAGAAGGATTGCTGTTGTTTCAAGTTTTCAAACATCTCCACTATTCTGATGTATTTCTTTCCAGAACTGAAATCTAAATCTTAAGCTTTCAATGTTTTTTTTAGTGCACATGGAGAGTTTGCCTGTTAGACATCTCCCGTGTGTCAGAATTGTATTTGAACAAAATCTGAAGAGAATTACACGGTCACTTTGGACTTCACTGGCATAATAATAGTTGCAACGAACAGCCTACTTTCAGGGTAGCAAGTGACAGGAATGCCACAGCTTTTCTAAAATGAACAGAAGATCTTACTAACAAAAGAGTTAATTTTGGTAAAGAGGTTCTAATTGAGAAATTTTTTCACCTCATTTTCATGCATATTGTTGCAGAACTGTCTGGTCTTTCATATTTGCATATGTTATATCTATTAAATGTTTTTTTGTATACCAGAAGTTATAAGAAATAAGGGCTTTACCAGAAAAGAGAGCTACTTTGCAGGAGGCCACAAGTCGATTTTACAGAAACTCTAAGCTAATGTGGCAGGGGAACATATTTTTTAAAGGGAAAAACTCCTTATTGATAATTATCTGTCAATAATTTATAAGGAAAGTAATAAAATCACTGCAATTTTTTATACCAATTCATTTGAAAACAAAGAGTTAGTATTTTTTCCTGTTAATTAAAATCCTATATTCCACTTAGTTAGAACCTCAGAACTTCTAGGCTCTTCTATGTGTCTCGGCCCTTAAAGATTAATGCAGAACACTTGGGAATGCAGCTGACTGAGAATTCTTCAATGAAACAGGTATTTTAGCTGGAAAATACTCAGTATAAACGAACACACTTGCAAGAACCTAAGTGCTCCAACAGGGCTTTTACTGAAATGCAATACTCTAGAGAATGAGAGGTATAACAGGTAATAGTCCTGTGGTCATGAAACTCTTGGGAGTTAAGCAACAAACTCACGAGTGTCTTCTGTCCGATTTAGGTGTTGGCCCTGAGATTTTTTTTGTCTTGATCTGCCTGGGTGCTACTGCCAGGTGTGAAAGAAACCACGATGGAGCTAGTCCAATATTCTGTCTAGTTGCGATGCCGGGTACTCAGCTTCACAGCTTTGTTGCAGAGAATTTGAACAAAATACACAAAGACAGAAAGTCATAATCCATCTCTAGGAAAGCTACTGTAGGGTTGATTTCCTGGTGTCTGGAGCATATTTCTGGGACAGGAGGAAATGGCAGACCTGCAGACTGAATCGGAGCCTTTCACATCTTAGGCATCCATTCAGTAAATTTCTCTTATTGTCAGGCTATTATCTGTGCATTCATTAAATTGAAAGTGTTTAGTGACATTTAATAAAAACAAGGAACACTTAAGAAACCTTAAAAAGTTTTACAGGATCAAAAAAACCCTTTTCCTAGTCTAACCTGATACTGAATATCTTTCATCGATAGCGAACAGATTTAATTAAAAAAATCTTATAAATCATTAAAAACTCATGTCAGTTTGACTGTGATTATATTTATATTCTGATACAATTAACAATAAGAATTACTTTTGTTAGTAGTGAAATCTGGTACTCCATGATTGACAGTGTTCTCTACATAGAAAGGGACAATTTCTCTTGAAAAAATTGACAGAAAATATGAAGAACTTCATGTATCTTGCAAGACAATGTTTTATACATTTTTGAGAAAAGTCCAGTGGCTCCTAGATTATGTGCCTAAGTTGTAATTTTAAAACTATCAGGTCACACAATGTTGTAATTTAATAACAACTTTTAGCCGGTAATTAACATAGTAACAGATAAATATTTGGTAAAGATAGAAATAGGTCTTAATTTTTTTATTGTGGATGTCAGCCTTTCTTTGCTGCAATTATGTCTGGGCTGTTTTTCCATTTTGAGGCTAAATGCAAATTCAGATTATAAATTACTCCTTCTAAAGAATACTTACAAGATAAAGAAAAGCCTAAAATAGTGTCTTAGCAGCTCTTTTCTTTCGTAAACAGGATCAACATAAACAGTGCTGCCAGACGATGATGATTAATGGTTCAAAACACTATAGATCTGCATTATGTAATGCATCTTATATCCTTGAAATGAGGATTGTAATTTGTCATTGTTGTCTAGCGCTAAAATTACAACAAGTAATTTGCAAGAATAGATTGTGGTGTTTTATAATTGCTTTTTAAAATTCATATGGTCATATTTATTTGAATAAATATTAGATCTCAGAGCAATGCATTAATTTTCTGTGTAGTGATGTACAATGGCTGGATAATCAATTATACCTTTTTTTTTTTAGCTAAAATGACCTCTATCATTTCTCATATGGTGTGGTACCCTATAAGTAGTAACAGAATAAAAGCGCACCCCTCCCACCAAGAAGCACTCATTTTCTAGCTTTATTTCTTTGTCTCTACTCAACCATATGACTGGCAGGGTTCACAGCTAACCTTTGAGGTTAGAGCACATTCTGACTGCTCATGGGAATTACTTTCTGGTCTCTTGTCAGCATTGCCCTTACAGGGGGCTGTTTTCTCATGGGCCCTCCCCAGCACCTCTCCTTGCCACTGCTGCGTGCCCCTCTTTCAAAACAGTGGCCTTGGCTCATATCAGATACATGGTTTATTGTAGGCTGCAGAGCTCATTAAAAGGCACGTAATAATTCATATTCAAAGAATTTTCTCTCTGAATCTCTCTGTACTCAATTACAGAATTGCAAAAAAAATTATGTAAGAGAGGCCAGACAGAAACACCTGATTCACGGCAGTTTGTTTAGGGTTTTTTTGTTGGTGGTGGTGTTGTTGTGGGAATGCACTAAGAATCCTACGTTTCGTGTTGTGATACGGTCAAATGTGCTGTAATTGTCTGAATGGGAAATTCCATTAAATCACTGACTTGTGGTTCTGGAATTGCTCAGTGACCTCAAGTGCTGGAGGACAGCTGTAGCCTGCCTTCTTTATTTACTGATGCTGGCTCATAATGTATCTTGCTAGCTTGGACAACAGAGACAGGTCCCTTGTGGTCCACTTTGTTAAACTTGACTGAGGAATGTCTGCCCCTGAAAAGAAAAATATTTGGTTTCCAACAGAGAACTTTCTGAAGTAGAAGTTTCTGTGCCAAATGGGACAGCGTTTTGAACAAGCTAGAACAGAATGGAAAGAAGATTAAATTATCATGCTAAGACTGAAAGTTATTATATAGATACCTAAAACTAAAATACACCTATACATGTATTTGTTTACTGTGAATGTTCTCCCTTTTCTATTTTCGATCAGTGTTAACTGCATAAAGCTAATGCATAGTCATTCCTTGATACTTCCTTTCAAAAATATAGGCACATTTTCTTAAATAGGCAGCAAGCAATATGGCTACATCAAACTGTTTAAAAGAAGACAAGTGCAGGTCACATCAGTCTTCAGACCTTACACGGTCCTGCAAAAATTCATAGTAGCCAGAGCTAAATGCCTTTGTGTCACATACAATTAAAGTACAGTCTGGAAGTACTTTGTGTCTGCTGCCTGTCTCAGAGATGTGAGAACTTATTCATTATTAAGGATAAATATATTTTATGGATTTTTCGTTCAGAACCAGCATATATGAATCAAGGACAGCTGTTGTCGTCTGATGTTGTATGAGTTCAGCTTTAATCACTCATTCAGAACTGAATTTTAATCACCCCCTTTCAAACACACATCCACTCATATATGTATATACATATGTGTTAATGTGCTGTTTAGGCAATGGTACTCAGCACTTGTTCATAATACTGTTTTTCATTATCTGTCCCTGCATAATTTATTTCAGTTGACACAGTATAGACTTATAGATTCAAAAATTGAAAGGGATAGGAAAAGAATGCATATTTTCAGTGAAGACATCTGTGTGGTTTTATACAAAAATTTGATATGACTGAGTTGAAAAAAACCAAAACATCATAGAGGTAAGCTATAGACCTTAATGGAATGTTATAACTTTGTTGTATTTTTAAAATTTTTCTTCGAGATTACATGAGGAAGTAATAGTCATATTATATAATCTTGTGAGATAGTGTCAAAAAATAAAAAACATGCATACTCATATAAGTTCTGTTAGTTTTGAAGTAATTTCTGTAGAACCCTGCTAACCTCCTCACCTCTGGCAAGTTCTGAGGGATTTTCTGTAAAACTGCTCTATAATATGTTCACAGGAGGGCTGAAGGCATGGATACAGCTGGACAAGACACGTGTCTTATTCAGTGAATTACTAGAAGCTATCATTTACTGCCTTACTACAACAGTGACAAAATAGTAACAGAGAGCAGAACTCCAACATCGGGTCACATACACACACCAGCTGTCCCTTTAACCCCTGCTCTCCTTCTTTCTCATAAAACCTTTTTTTTTTCCATCTTTAAATATTACATGTTTTTCCCTTATGAATTGTAGTTTGTTTGCAATGTCACATCTTAAATACCCACTGAATTATGGAAAATTCTGTTATTCTAATAGAAATTTAAAAACTCACTTCACACTGATAAAAGACACACAGAAGTTTGCCTCTCATGTTAATTAGTATTTGTGGAACTTTAAGAAATGTCTTTGCATCATATACACTGGTGCCATGTGATGCAAGGAGTTACCATGGACACAAAAACATTGAATGGCAAAATCAGGCTTCGTAATAGCTTTATCTTAATCACCTTCAATTTTTCCATATGTTCCACGTATTTTATAGCATGTAGTGAACATGAAGCATAACAGATCTGTGGATTGAAGGATGATAAGCCTCACTTGCTTTTCAATCATTTCCATCCTGTTTTAGTAATAAAACCCTTTCACTCCTATCATTACTTGTATAGAAAAAAGTAAAGTAAGACACAAAGCATGTATGTACTTTTTCTACATATCCTCAGAAGATGGTGTGAGGCAAATATCTCCCAGTGGAGATTTTACTACTTAAGACTCTGCATAAATAATAGCAGTCCCATAAAAGGTCCATCACTGATGCCACACTGTGTTTTATGGAAGAAAGTTATTGTAGAAAATGGTTTGTTTGAGAGGGGACCCAAGGTAGCACAGAAGCTGTTACTTGTCGGTTGAGCACGGCCACTACTCTGGCATTCAGACTGCTATCAAATGACGCTTCCTTCATTGAATCTAAATTTCATCATATGAAAGAGCTTTTATTTCATTCTTTGTATTATAAAATTTTCTTGAAAGAAAAAAGAAAATGCACAAGATATAGTGCTGTTCATAAAGAACATAAACCTTATTAACAATTCAGATTATTAGTTTCATAAAATGGTATCATTCAAGCTTAGTGATCAGCTAACAGCACCAACAAAACATTCTTAAACCTTCATGCTCTCAGGTTTAGAAAAGAATAACAAACAATGGTGAAAAAGTGTCAATGTTTAAGAACAGAACATGTAAATATATAGTTTATATTTAAGACTGACAATAGCATGAAAAAACACCAACACAACTGTAAATAAACAACAACATTTAAACTAGGATCATGTCAAACGTAACTCCCTCTTTGTTGTTCAGCCACCTAAATTTTTATTTTATTATTTGAACAGCTGGGAAGGTTTCTTTTTTCCTGTGTAGCTAAGTAAAGTACATTCTTAACACCTTATATATAATGGTTTGAAAAATCCTGCTCAGTTCCAGCTGCAAGTTAATCATCTCACGACTTCAGAGAAGGAAGACACCAGTGTGACTGCAAATGGGCAGATATAGAAAGAGAAGAGTTTTTAGGATATGATTTCTCTTACATCAGGTGGTAGAAGCAAAGTTTTACTGAGGAGTGCTTACTGGAAAATTAAAGAATTATCTGACCTTCTGAAAAAATAAAGACAGAGAACATAAGAATGGTCAATACAAGAAACAGAAGAAGAATGGAAAAGCTTACAGTGAGGATCCCTAAGTTGCCGTAATATTTGTCTAGCAGAATTCAGGATACAGAAAATGAAAGGAAATTGTTGATGATAACGTTGGGGGAAGAATAAAAATAGATTTATAGGTACGAAAGAGAAGAGGGGAAACATGGTACAGAAGAACACAGGTAGACATGAAAGAAGACTGAAAGAGAGTACTGAAAAGTCATGGTCACAGGTGAAAGGCCAACATAAAGCCAGTAAGGATGTTGGAAATGGTGGTGACTGGTCAAAAATAGTTTGGATGGTCATCCCCTAGACTGATCAGAGTTTTAATGAAGAGAAAATTAAACTGAATGGATATTTTGGCAAGAAATGCAATGACTGGCTTTCACGTGGTTTTTCAGATTTTTTTTCTGAAGTGATTGCTCTCTTCCTTCATACTTAAAAAATTGAAATGTATAATTCTGCTGTTGAAATTGTACTTCCACTTCCCTTTACCTCTAGTCTTCTCAAAATTTGTTGCCAGTGCAGCTTTTCCCTCTCAAGAAAATGTTCTGTGCTTCTCTTGGCTTGCTAATAGTCAAACATAACATCTGGCATTAGATTTTGACACGGGTGTGGACTCATTAGTTTATAGAGCCATATAAAAAAATTTCATTGTCCTGTGGTTAGTTACTATTTAGAACATGGATTTTATAGGCAATAGAGGATTTTTTATGACAACAGAGTTGAACATTCTGCAATGAAACTGCCATCCCAAGTTCCCGAAACTAGAAAGCATATTCTTGGTGCTCAGTGCAAGGCTGTGGCCAGCCCTCATCATTGTAGCACCAGTACAAAGAAGGTGTTGTTATGATGAGACACAGATGAAGTTCTTTTTGCTTATCTCCCAGATCCTGTAACTCCTTATAAATCAAGATGTCCCCAGAAGTGTCCCCAAAAGGTCTATTACTATTTTAATCAGTTCTGTGTCTAAAATACTGCTGCGTGTAAAATTTGTTCTTCTAAATTTAAAGTCTTACTGGATTGAGTTAAATATTTTTTGATAATTAGGAAGCATGAATATCAGTCTAAGTATTCAGCAGATTGACTTCTTTTTCATTCATTAAAAAAAAAAAAAAAGGAAAAGGAAAACACAGGCTAAAAAGGTTACCTGAGGCAGGTCTCATTTGCAAAAATAGCAGCAATATAAACATATATTACATAAAAGCCAGTGCAATTAATATCTGTACAGCAAAGTGCATAAAGTAGTTCATACACAGTGAGAACTATAGTTATTAAACTAGCTTATTAATCTATAAAGCAAACTTTGTGATCAGTTAGCAATTTTTCAGTCTCGAATAAGACATTTTATGGGAGTCTAATTAGATTTGTGTTTCAGCTCTGGGAATACCACTGTGTGTGCTTTTTCTACTGCTTTATAGGCCATAACAAGTTGTTCCCAGGACACTTAATAGACAAGTCACATTTTCATTATTCACTGGAGCCTTGAGTACATTCAGGACACGTCCTGCAGAGCTGTTCATTTTAGTGGTTCAAGGACACCTAGTGCTATGGAACAAATGCTTTATTTACAAATATAGATTTAATGAACTTCTGAAGCACAGTAAGATATCCTTTGATCCTGAAAGAGCTGATACATACTGGTGTGGTGCAAACAGAGAAGACAATTCAAATTAAAGCATGTCATAGCTATCAAAAGCATCGCAATGGTGCAGTAGTGAAGTAAGAGTTCTTTGATAAGCAATCCCCTGGGACTGTAATGCCATTTTAACATCTTCCATGGAAAATCATGGATAAATGACAGTGGGTAAGTGTCCAAGTCACAGGTATGTTAGCTCAAAGCAGACAATTCTCTTTAATAATGGTGTTTTAGTGTTGCACAAAATTGAGCTTTAAAGCATTTTGCTCTCTAACAGCATTTTTCAGAATTGCCTAAAAGTTGATTTATACTCATTCTGGCATTGCTAGGAAAATTCTAGGAAATTCTAGGAAAATTGCTAGGAAAACTCCATTGCTAGGACGTTATACTAAAGTTGCACGGCAGTTCAGTAGCCCTGTTTGTGCCCAGTATATCTTACGTGGAGGATGATGTAGCTATGTTCCGCCATGTCAGTGCCAAAGGGTGGTGGCACAAGAATTAATGATGTCCTGCACCACTGAGTGGCAGTCCAGTTCTGTGTGCTTATGTCTGCATTGCAAATCCAGCACCATTCCTCAGTCCTTCACCGGGGTGTCGTCCAATCGGAGTAATGCATCAACATTTCAATAACACATTGTTTACATGACAGGCAGCCAACTGACCCTTGAAAAATGGGCTACATTTAGGAAAGGTAATATAAAGAGACTCTTTGTGGTGGAATTTTAGCCAAAAAATGCCATACATTCTCAGCTGCCTACTTAAAATTCAAAATACTTGAGAATTACAAGTACTTGAGAATATAATGAGGTTTTGTGTTCATTCGAAGCTGTACAATATTTCTGCTGTATGTATTTATTAAGCAATGCTGTTTGTCTTGCAGCAGGGGTATAGAGGCTTCACGGAAAAATCTGAGCCTATGCAAAACCCTACTTAAAAAATGCTTGCACAGAGATGGCTCAGATTTAGGACACAAGCAACCTACTTCAGATAACTTGAAGGAAGTAGAAGAAAATGTCGAGGAAGTCACAGTCATCCACTGTCCTGTGAAATATCATTTCTGATTCCAGCTGTAATGAAAGCAAGTTACTTGCTGACTCTTGTGGTACTAGCCTAATAACTCATGTGTACAGTCCTTCATATTGCAGAAATGTGAGACTTATTACAATGTGAAGGAAAAATATGGTAGTAACCCTGGTCTCACTCATCATTCTGTGGAGAAAAACAGTTTGAGCTTAGATAACTAAATATGTTCACTTCTTCCACACATAAGTTCAAAGCAATTAAAACCTGCCATTTGACAATTTAGGATACTCCGTAAAAGAAAAGATGAATTGACAGGCGTCCTTCTCATAAAGATTTTCCATGCCTTTTATAAGTTTTTTGTTTAGATAAGCATCTTGGCAGGTGTATACCTTTTTTCGTACGGAGATCCAGTTACCACACATCAGAGTTTAAAAGCCGTGGTAAAATCTGTGTCTTCTGATATGGAAAAGAACATTATTAGAATTAGAACAAAATTGTAGCCAGACAACTTACTTTTCCTTCCTTCTATGAAGGACTTCAGTCTAAAGCATTTTCGCTTTATACTTCCTGCCAGACTTTGTAATAATAACAAAGTAATATATAGTTCTTCATACAAGTTGTCTTCCTGTTTCCTTTTTCAAGCCTCAGCATCCCTCCATCATTCTCCAGATTTTCACATCCTTCTTTGTCTTACCTATTCTTAATGTCTTTTAATTTCTACTTATTTCTGTCATTTTCGTGTCCTGCTTTCACCTGCATCTCACTCAAGCCTCCAATTACAGTTTCAGCAGCAATTTTCATCAGAAGTGTAAGCCAGCCAGGGAGGCTTTTGAATCCAAGGAGAAAGGCACACCATTTGTGTTAAGGCATCTCAAGCATTGTCACTCCAGGCTTTGTCATCAGAAGACTTTGGTGCAAGTGATTGTCGTGGTTTCAGCCAGGACAGGGTTAAATTTTTGTGATAGCCAGGAAGACTACTGGCCATGGCCAGACCCTACTGTTATTCCACACCACCCCCTGTCATTGCCAGGGGCAGGAGAAAGTGACTCTCACTTCCCAGGAAAAGGGCATTCCTTCTAGTGGAGAAAACATGGTGGATGGGCGGAATGGTCCCATTTATTGTTGGAGGTTTCTCTGTGGTTTTGTTTCTTTGTCTTACACCTTTTGTTATTAATGTTGTTGTTGTTACTGTTCATTTTCTTATTTCATTGCCATTTACAGTAAATTGTTCTTATCTCAACCTGTGATATTTGCCTTTTGGACCTGTCTTTGCAGGAGGGGAGAGGAGCAGTGTGTGGTTTTTTTAGGGGGAGTACTGAACTGGAGAATAACTTTCCTAAACCATGCGAGTGATCCAGAAACAGCCTCACCTCAGACATTTTTTTATATGTATCCTGGATAACAATCTCAATGCAGAGAAGAATCCGGACAAGATGCTGAAACTAAAAAGGAAAAACAGATTTAGCAGTAGACAATATTTAGAAGAGGAGAAGGAAAATAATGGAGATTAAAAGAAGGACAAGAAGAAAAAGGAAGAAGGTGAAACAAATGGAAGGAAGGGGAAGACTTATCCCTTCCTTGTAAGGCTGCAAGGAAACTGATGATTACATAAGTAACACCGGATTTGATTTCATCACAACTAGTAAGTTCTCTGCTAACTTAATCAGACTTGAGCTCTGAATCCCGTCAGCTCTGAATCCCAGCGCAGTTAGATGGAACAGCAAGGTGTAACAGGTGTACCGAAGGGCAGCTATGTGCAGAGCAGCATATTCACCTTAGCTGGCAAGAGACTCTTCTATAAAAACCTATTTCATATGCACCTTCCCAAAGAAAAACTGCCCTAAGAGATAGTTTATCAAACACTGAAAAATAAGTGTCAGAGTTAAAGATGTTTGTGAATCTTTATTCCCTTATTAAAATTATTACGTCAGCTTTATACAATTATACACATTTTTCTCCTTGACCCCCGCTTCATTACATGCAAAGAATGAACTTTTTAGTATATTCTTATAGCATATTGTTTTAGCTTTGTTCAGCATGAGGTCTATATGCTTTCCACTATTAAGTGTTTTAGCTGTTAGGACAGCCATGCATTTCCTGCTGGCCTGTTCTGTGACTGTCATAGCACACATTTCACAAACATTTCTCCACATTTCCCTGAAAGAACAGAGTTTTATCATCTCTTCCCTACAGCTGGGAAATTCAAGCGTTACAACACAAGTATCTGAGAATTCAAGCTAATACATCTGAGTAGTTCACAATGAATTACATTTCATATTTTTAAAGGGCAGTTCCCAGTAGCTTCAGATATAGTCGTGAATGTTTAAGCATTTCTCTGAATCAGCCTGTGAGATCTCAAGCCGGACAATGAAAAGAGAGAACAAAATAACCATCTGGGGAAAAACGTGATTAAAGAAATTTGTCACACAGGAACTTTGCTGTGGAGGCTGACTACAGTTCTCCAAAGCGGCTGCTGTCTAGCCATGGGATCTCCTTTGTATTTCCCTACAGCACCTGGGCTCTATGATAAGAAGTGTCAGCGACCTTGATAACGAGCAGTGCTGTTGACACATCACAGATAATAAAATGTGCTCTTTGCTCACATAAAATCCCCTGTTGTGCCTGAGAAGGAAGTGTAGACTATAATCCACAGGACTCTGAAGATCTCTGGCAAGGAACTGAAACTTAGGAGACTTCAGAGGTGGGCCTGTGCAAACCTCATGAAGTTCAACAAGGCCAAGGGAAAGGTCCTGCACGTGGGTTGGGGAAATCAGAAGCATAAATAGAGGCTCGGAAGAGAAAGAATTGAGAGCAGCCCTGAGAGGAAGGACCTTGGGGTGCTGGTGGACAAGAAGCTGAATATGACCTGGCAGTGTACGCTTACAGCTCAGAAAGCCAAATGTATCCTGGGCTGTATCAGAAGCAGTGTGGGCAGCAGGTTGAGGGAGGGGATTCTGCCCCTCTACTCTGCTCTGGTGAGACCCCATCACATACAGGTCTGGGGACCCCAACATAAGGACACTTGTTTGCCTTGTCACTGCTAAGTTCTCTATTTAAGTAAGAAGGAGGATATTGCTCCACAGTCAAAGCATGACCCAGAGGTGATTCTGGAGGGATACCAATGGCCAGGACAGGAGAAAGAAAGGAAATAGGTAGAAACACCGGTTTAGAGAGTAACCTAGGTTTGAATGGACCAGCTATGAGGTCATGTCGCTCAGAGATTTATTAATCTAGATCCCAGAAAAAAACCTGCTGAGGTGTTATTTCAATTCAGAGAGCCCAGGAAAGTTGCTGAGCTAGAAAGCGGGGAAGACCATTCACAAGAGCCCATTAAGCCAAAGTGTTCTCAAGACTATGATTTTAATTGCTTAATCTTGTTAATCTTCTGTTTTTATTTATTTCAAGTGCTGCCTTATTCCAGACTTTTGTTTACATGTTCAAGTAAAACCGAGCTCTAGACACAGGAAGAAGTTGGTGCCTTTTGATGTCTTTATTTCAAAAGAAAGAAGGCAACTTTTACCTCATGGTAGCAATGCTGGGTCCTGTTAAAAACATGCATTTACGAGACAGGTTATTCCTGAGCCAACTAGAACACCTTCCATTTTAAAGATGTTTGTATATCTGATAATTTTGTTCCTAAACACACCTCCATCCTGCCCTTAATATTAAACCTGTCATTAGAGAGCGATGTTCATTGGGCATACAGTCATAACCAGCGCTGATGACCAGACAAGAACGAAGCTTAAAAACAAGGTAAACCAGACCCTGGAAAAGTTAAGAAAAGTACCAAGCAAAGAGCAGAAGGAGGGAAGCATAGAGAGAAAGGGTTCTAGAGAAAACATCTCAAGGAACAAAGGAAAGGAAATTAAGTCTGAGTCTAGGTTAAGGAGCCGACAGATCTGGAGCAAAGCTGAGGAAGACCTAAGCTAAGCACATAGTACCAAAGTATAGAATACCATTATAATCAAGTAAAAGACTGAGAAAGCAAGACCAAGTGATGAGATGCCTACCTGAGACACTGACAAGCCACCAGCCAGCTTCAGAAATCCATCCTGAGCTCAATGTTGACATAGTTAGTCACACAGATTATTCACTGCAGACAGAGCTCAGTTACAGAACTTGCCTGCCCAGACTATACCTGGCAGGGGCTTGGAATTAAAAAGCTATGTGTAAAAAGGAATGACTTAAGCATCCTTGAAACTTTGCAAATGTCATGAAAATTAAAGGATTCACAGAATTTTCAGACATTTAACAGACACTGTGGTTGGAAAAAACAATGAACTCATTAAGAACTGCCATAGTGCTACCATAGACATTTCTAGCTTATACTAAAATTTTGGAAATAAATCTGTCCATGAACAATTTGCTCATTGGAGTAGACCAAGTTGAGTAGATATATCACAGAATTAAAACGAGTATGTGCCAAAGCACATCCATGTGTATGGTCCTCCATTCAATGCTCATCTGAGTAATTTTAAATGTTATGGTGGCATATGAAAGGTCATTACTTTAACTCATCGCTTTCTCAGTGATGAAGTTTCCTGCCAAATATTAACAGGTAATTAATTATCAGCTATAAATTTACATGCATACCTAATGCTATTCCATAAGGGCTTACAAGAACATACTGTTGTATTTATGCACACTTAATGTCTGTCAATCCACACTCTTCTAATAGCTTTTTGAACTTGTTGGCCAATTTCAAGCACATTTGACAAAGAGGAGCTAACTTACAGATATTAAGTTTCCACACATCATATTAAAATAGGCAGATAAACAGAGGAAAAAGAGATTATTTGAGCTAATTGAATTTCCATCCCCCTCCTCTGTCACTGATGGAAAGACCGTATCATGAACATTTTATTTAAATCTAGAGAATTCATATTAGAAAGCTATTGTGGATGTCCTGTGACAGAAAACTTCTCAGATTGTAGTTTATTAGGCATCAGAGAATCCAAGCAAAAAATACCAATCCAGAAGGCTTTCTATGTTCCTAAGTCTCTGCGCAATAACTAAGCATTACTTGCTAACAGCAAACACATATTTCAAGAACTTATAAAGAGCTTCACCATTACACTTCCATTTGTAAAAAATACTCTCTTGTCTTACCCTAAATAAACAGGTTACTCTTTAGAATGTATGGGAACTGCCTATGTATTTCTTTCCCAGTGCTGACATCATGGAAATTTCACAAAGTTTGATGGCCTGATAGAAAGCAGTATTCCAAAGAGACCTTGCTCTTGCCCCTATAGCGTTTAGCAGACATTCATAAATAGGACCTGTTTTCTTTCGGTTTTGAGCAAAATCTCTTCTGGACAGCTAATGATTTACCTAACAACAAAATGACAGAAAAATTGTTGAACCAACTAGAGGACCCTCTTTATACTTGTGATGAAGTTGTTGCAACAGAATTTAAAAAAATTAGTCTGAGGAATGTCTTATGACCAAAGACCTCAAAGAATGAAAACTCAGAGACATTAAATCTTAAAGTGCCATTTTTAGCAGGACTTTTAACATGTAAGATGTCTAAGAGACTGTTTTTCTTTTCCCTTAATTTCCTTATCACACTTTAGGAATGGTTTCACATTAAGCCAAAAAATATATATGAAACAAGTAAGAGAACTTCTTGTATGCTATTTTAGGCATGTTTAAAGAAAAATCACTCAGTGTAAGATAACTAAATATTTTTGTAGTGCATTTTTTATAAAATTTTGCTCAAGCAATTTGCTGTCTTCCCAAGAACAATCAATAATACAAACACAACCTCAGTTATTTTTATGTTGGTTTAGATCAGATTGGAGTATTCTCAGCCAAGGCTGGAGCTCAGTTGTAAACTGACACTGTTTTTGTAAACTGGCATAGGTTCACTGAAAATACCGTACCTGTTCAAGATCTAACTGACTGTGTTCATGTGAAGTCTTTAGTAATAAAAGGAATGAATGGTATGTAAACAGCAGAATGAATGTACAATGTCACCTTTTAACAGTATCTGTTGTAGCTCAATTTGCCTTATTTAGGTATGGAACTATCAACATTCACTGAAAATTTTAAATGTGGATTCCCAGAGAGGGTCTTGATTTCACTGAGGATCAAAACAGCAGTTAAAGCTTAGCAAATTTCAAGGAAATCTTCACACACCACATTTCTGCAATATTCCTAACTATTTTCAACTTTACTACCATTTTCACTTCTATAAATTTGTCATAAAATCCTTGTTGCATGGGATTTTATGTCCTTCCATGTCCATTTTACTTTCTTTTCGAGGAGGAGCAAATACACCCGAAGAGTCTGTCTGCCCTACTTCACTACTAATGGCATGAAACAGTGAAATTAAAACTGAATTGGGATTCCACCAGCAGCTTCAGTGATAAGCATTTGAGTATCTGGACTTCGTGTGGTTTTTTCCAAGTCATTGTTTCTTCAAGAAACAGATTTTTCTTTGGCCTTACAAGAGCTAGATTTTATCCATTACATCCTTTTTCCTCTTTCTCAGCTTTCACTAGCAGTTGTTAAAACAATCTTTATTTAACATGAACTCAAGAGTATTTTCCTGTTCTAGTTACAAAATATTTTTCAGTATATTTTCTTCTAATTTTTGTGATGGTGGCACTGTAACACCTTTATATGTATTAATGGAAAATTTGCTGCTAAACTGCATATAACTCTGTGTTTTAAACTATAATTCTTAGTTTTGAAATATGTGTATTTCAAATATACACAATTTCAATATATACACACATAGTAACAATACAGACATCAGTAACAATTAAATAAAGAGAGTAGGTTTAGATTGGATATTAGGGGAAAAAAATCATTATTGTTAAGGTGGTGAGGCACTGGAACAGGTTGCCCAGAGAAGCTGTGGATGTCCCATCCCTGGAGGTGTTCAAGGCCAGGCTGGATGGAGCTCTGAGTGACCTGGTAAAAGGTGTTCGCTGTCCATGGCAGGAGGGTTGGAACTAGATGAGCTGCAAGGTCCCTTCCAACACAACACATCCAGTGATTCTACAGAATTCCTACCACGATCACCAGATGGACACACGCTAATGCATTTCAGAGGAAGCACGACTTTTTTCAGCTCAGTTGTGGCATCTGTAAGTACTACGCACATTATGGGGCAAATCAATGGCCATTTTTCCTAAGTGATAACTGCAGATTTGGACTGTTTCTGGAATAATATATCTCCAATATGGTTGCTTTTCTAAATTTGCTGTTTAGCAGTGGGAGTGGGAGCTGGATTGTTAACGAGTCAGGTTTGATGTTGGCAGAGTTTAATTTCCGTTGCAAAGACACTTGAGACCTTGTGAGACGCTTGTGAAAGATTGCAAACGTGTTTCGTGTGGCATTTGCCACCTTGGGCCAACATGCCACAAGAGAGGGGGTTTCGTGACATTCAGCTCCAGTCAGCCCATTGCTTTAACATCTCTCCTGAAGGAAAAAAGGCCACCAGCCCCGAAGC
>VZRV01000198.1:634279-946076 GCA_013398115.1 Falcunculus frontatus | reverse complement strand
CCGGGCACGAGCATATGTGCCAGCGGGACAGCCCTGCCGGGGCACGAGGGAGTGTGCCAGGGGCACAGCCCTGCCCGGGCACCAGCGGCGCGGCCCCGCCGGGGGCACAGCCCTGCCCGGGAACCAGCGGCACGGCCCTGCCGGGGGCTGCTGGCTCCGGGATCGCGCTGGCGGCGGCGCTAGGACCGGGCGGGCGGCGGCGCATGCGCGGGGTGCGGGTGNNCGGACCTTTCCCTGCGCCCGCCGCAGGGCATGGGCGCCGCGGCTCCGCGCTGCGCTGCCGCGCCCTGGTCCCATGAGTCCTCGTCGGAGCAAGTGAGTGCGGGAGGCTCCCGGGCGGTAAGTGGCCGCTGTCCCCCGGCCGCCCTCCTTCCCCAGGGCAGTGCGTCCATCCTGAGCTGGGAGGGACCTGGCTCCCCCAGGCTGTGCCTCCGCTGCTCTCGGCTCAGCTCCGCTGTGCCTCTGGAGTAGTCCGCGGCTTCTCGCTACCCGCGGATTTATTTTTATGAGAACAGCTGGCCCATCGCTGTCTCCGGGCGGGGCGGGAGGGGAAGGGAGGCTGGCGGGGGTCTCCACGGGGCGCGGCCGGTGCGGGCTCGGAGGGGCTCCGCCGCCTCCACCTGCGCGCTGGTCCCTGTGTAAGGCGGACTCACCCGCCTTTCTCCCCCTCTTCCCCTGCAGGGCGCCGGCGGCCCGGCCTCGGGAGGGAGGATGTGGTGAGAGGATGGGGCTGTGTCCCGCGGGGGCTCGCCATGGCCAGGGAGGACTCGGTGAAGTGCCTGCGCTGCCTGCTCTACGCCCTCAACCTGCTCTTCTGGGTGAGTGCAGCGGCGCGGGCCGGGCTCAGGCAGGTGCCGTCCCGGAGGCGCAGGGCGGGCACGGCCGGGGCTGCCCGCGCTGGGCCGGGGGCAGGAGGTGCCGCGCTGGTGCCCTTGGCCCCGGGCCAGGCAGCTCCCGCAAGGGAATACTGTGTACTGGGGGGAAAAAATGCCTTTGGAAAGTAGTGGGAAGTAAAATTGAATTAGGGTTACACGTGGGAATTTGCGTACCTATAATATGTAAAGAAGGGAATATTCACGGGTGGCTTCTTGACTGGGTGAGTTTCAGAGCATCCTGTGACCCAGGATGAACTCCAGTTTCTCTCAGGTACTTGAATATTCTGCTCAGAGTCTTTTTTTTGCGTTCAGTGGCCAGATCCTAACTGGCAGGCAAGGCCCCTTCTTTTGTTTTGAGGATTTCAGTAAAAGCTGTGTTTATAGCAGCAGGGTTTCTCACTCTCAGCCCAAGTGGGTGTGATGAACTCTTGTTGCTTAAACTTTCGGAGCTCTGAAGAAACAGCAGGATGGATATTTTCAGAGTCTTCACTCACTTGCAACAAATGAAATCTTTCACCTGAATAGATAAGATTTGTGCATGATAAGGGTAAGACAGCAAAAGGGGTGATGTCCCACACCTGTTCATATGGGCTGGCTCCTGAGGTGCTGTAGACTACAGCAGGGATTATATATGAGCTGGGGCCAAACCTGGTTTATATATGATTTTTTTTCCACCTGCATCCAGCTCTGGATGGACAGGAATGACATTGACCTGTTGGAGTGAGTGGGTCTTGAGGAGGGCCACCAAGATGATTAGAGGGGTGGAGCACCTCTCCTGGGAGGAAATGCAGAGAGGATTGGGATTTTTCAGCCGGGAAGAGAGAAGGCTTTGGGGTGACCTAATTGTGGCCTTCCAGTACCTGAAGGGAGTCTACAAGGAAGATGGAGAGGAGCTGTTTACTAGAGCGTGTAGTGACAGGACAAGGGGGAATGGCTTCAAACTGAAAGAGAATATGTTTACATTGCATATCATAAAGGAAGATATTCTTTACTGTGATAGTAGTGGGTCACTGGGATAGGTTGCCCGGAAAAGTGGCAGAAAAATTTGGCTGCCATCCCTGGAAGTGTTCAAGCTTTGAGTAACCCACCTGTTCTAGTGAAAGGTGTCACTGTCCATGGCAGGGGGTTTGGAATTGAGGTGAAGTCCCATGTTTACCAAAAACTAAGTAAAAATCAGAATATGAATGAGAGAGAAAGCTGTTAAACAGCATTTGGAACAGAATGGTACTTTTTGTATAATGAAAGTGATCTGAAAATCTGTTGAAAGTATGTAGCTTTGTATATTGTATTTAGTAGAGATGAAAAATAAATTATTTCCTTAGTCTGTGTAGGAATAAAGCCTTTTAATAGGAGATGAGGAAAACTTTCTTAAGAAAAAAAAAGAGTATATAATTGTTTCTAGCATCACCATGATTTTCGCTGGATTCTGTACAAAATATAAACCCCTATGTTTTCTTTTAAGATGAAGGTTGCCTGGGCTCAGCTGCCCTGAGTTCAGCTTCGGATATTTATACACGTGCTACGAGACTTGAGTGAATTCACATGGACATTGACATGGTTGAAAATATTATGTCCTGCTGTTTGCCTGTTGGCTGCTTTCCCCTGGTTTCCATGATTCCTGCTTTGAGCTGTCCTCAACAGTTCCTACTTGCACCTTAACTCACTGCTTTGTCCCCTTAAGCTTCCCGTGCTCTTCTCCCTTGCTCTCTGTTCTTGTTGCCTGCTATGTCACAATCAGATTTATTGTTCAGGAACACCTCTTTGTAGTTCAAGTGGACATTTAGGTGGTACCCACATTGCACATGAGGCTGTAGCTTCATGCCATGTCAGTTATGTGTCATGTGGCAATGGGAGGCTTGTTGCTGGAGCTGAGTGCTTAATTTTTCAGTCCTGAAATGCTTTCTTTGTGTAGGGAAGCCTGCCCTTCTCTTTAAAGGGGGCTAGTGTGTGGTGCTGCAGCACCTCTCTAGGGAGATCAAGGTCTCACCTTGGAGATTTAAGCGTGTCTGTGCACTTTTTCTCAAATTTTAAGTTCCTTTCCATGTCAGATTGCTCCTTCTTACTTTTCATTGTTTTGTCCACGTGTTTCTTTTGTGGACCTCAGGAATGGAGCTGCACAGCGCCTTTGAGCTTGTCAGTGGAACAGCACTAACTACATCTGTCATGTGGTCCTGGTGTTGGCTTTGTCCCTTCTTAAGTCATGTCTAGATTTGGTTTAAAGCATTCATTGCTAGAAGCGTTTTCCCGTTCTTTAGATTTTGTTGCCCTTTTAATAACAATGTCACCCTTACCTAGCAAGTGTGATTTTTTTTCCCCCCCCTAGTCATAATAGGGTAAAAGATCTTTTGAGTCTGTTATGGTATTAACAAGTGATTGGAAAGAAAATGGCAACTTCTTGGTCTTGTCTCCAAAATACAAAAACTGTCTTTAATTTATCTTTCTAGTTGAGGCCTGGACACTGGAAAGTACACCCGAACAGTTAAGTGAAATCTGTATGGTGCTGAAGCATGTGAAGATGTCATTAAATAATACATGCCAGCATAGCAGATGACTTGAACCACGGATATTGCAAAGAATTAAAGCTGTTTTCCATAATATGTATAAAATTAAAGGTGTTGGAACTCAAATGAAAAATTGGCCACTCCATTTAGAGTCCTTGGGATTTTGCAAAGCAGATGAATGCATTGGTTTGGTTTAAACAAAATAAATAAGCAAGAAGACCCCTGAGTCTGCTAGAACTGCATGTTAAGAAAGAGTATATGCGGTGGGTGGGTAGTTAAATGTATTGCAGTTACATCAGACTTCTTTGGACAGATGAACATGTATAACCTCTTTCCACTTCCTATCTGGTTCTGTTTGGATGTGTGTTTAACAGATGAATATAAATCTGCTATCAGCTGCTTGTTGTAGTGAAATCTCCCATAACTTTTCCTCTGTTAGAGCTTGACTTTTCTTCTGTTCGTCTTAGTGGAAATTTTGCTGCTGCCTTTTCTGAGTGTCATAGCATGACCCACGGTGTGCACTTTTCCTGTGGAAAGTTCCCCTAGCAGCAGGTGCTCATCCACTGGTATGGGCATGGCGTCTGTAGTTTTCCCTTGCCGCTGCCCTTCCTTCCATTTGCAAAGCTGTAGCTTGCTGGTTGCTTATGTTAGTTCTTACTTGGATAAATACCAGCCTAGGTTATGGGCTGGATGTCAGGAAGTTTAGATTAGATTAGATGCAGCCGTGTTCCTCCTGAGAACGGTGGATTCTGTCCCAGCAGGTGAAGACAAGAGTGATGCTGTGATTCCAAGGTCTGTACAGACCTCCTGATTTGGGACATATACATGTAACTCTCTCCAAGCCTGATCTTGAAGGGGTTTATACTTTCTCGTGCTTTCTTCCTTCCCAAGGGCCGTCGTCTCCAAATTACTTCCAGCTCGTTGATAATGTTCCCAGTGGCTGTGTCAGTTATCAGTGTTCATCTGAAAACTGTGAAGATGTGCAAACAGCATGTGTTGGCTTTTTAAAATCGTGGTTTGATACAGGTCCTGGCTGGAATAAGGTGACATTCTCTCCTTGTTTCACTGTGGTGGTGTTCAGCAGTAGGTATAACCACACATTGTGCAAAAAGGATTGCTTTCTTCAAGCTGGGAGTATGAGCTTTTGAAGTCCTGAATAAAACTCTGCAAGTAGTCACTGTCTGGTAAGGTCTGACTGTCAAGCTCTTAGAAGAGAACATCTGAAGTAAGCTTCAAAGTGTGTCCTGTGTGCAGCTGTCCCAGTGTGGGTGACTTCAGCATTTGTCATTGCCAGCTTGGTGAGGATAGACTAGTGCATATGAACCTCCTTAAGGTAACAGAACTGGCTAGTCTGATCATGAATACTGCTGAAAAACTGAAGGTGCAGATGGTGGCTGCAAAACACTTCTGTCTGCATTATTTGGTTGTTTTCAGTGCCTACAGAAGCAGAGAAGTGAGAGAACTTTTATCAGTCACTCTGCTGCTATCCTTGTAGCTTCCCCAGAGTATTGCTTTTAAGTGTACAGCTGTGTGCTTTGTTTGAAAAGAAACTTTTTTTGCTGGGCTGAGCTGATGAGCTGTGATGTACCTGTGTGTGCATGAGAGGGAGGCAAGCAGGAAGTGTTGTTCACAATGCTTTCTGTCACTTTTGACCTAAAATCTGCTTAGCTGCAAATAATCCATAAGCAATCAACTGAAAGCCCAAGGCTCTGTTGTAGTGGTTCATCCTTTTTTGTAATGGACCAGTAAATGTACTGCCTTTACTGCTCCAGAAAAACACTGGTTTTGTGGAAGTGAGTGGATTGGTACTTCAGGAGCTGCAACGTGCAGAAAGCCCTTCTTCTTACAAGATGCAAATAAATTTGTTATCAGTGCTCTAACTGTTGTTGATTAAGTGACTGACGGTGGTGATAGACCTGATGATGCCCTTCTGGAAGCTTTTTCCATGGTCAATTGAATCATGCGTCTGACTGCAAGATGTCTCTTTCATAGCAGGGGAAGTTGCAAATTCCAGGACTTCCTCAGTCTTCTAACTTTTTTTGACAATATTTTTTTTGATGGTGTCCTGGACAAGGAATATCCTTCAGACTAAACTCTGCAGTTAATATTTGGTTTCATTCTTCTGCAGTCCTCATACATATATGAATGGGGATCACTTCCTAGTGTAATTTACAAGACTGAGGGATCCAACTTGATTCTATGTTCTGTAACACTGCTATTTCCAGTATATTAAATTCTGGACAGCCTAATAAAAGAGAAGACCTCCAAAAATGCCTGATTTGGTGTTTTGTGGTCAAGACTTTGTGCTTAGCTAAGCAGCCTGTCTTAGTGGTTCTTGAGGGAAGGCGTGTTCCTATTGCTTCCTTTTTTTCTGTTCTTAGTGACAATACTGGCCTGTGTTCTGTGTAGATAGTATGTGTGTCAGGACTTGGGGAAATTTAGTTTTGATGGCTTTGCACATATATTTTATGCAGTTTATGAGACTGCAGGGTTTTTCCTTCTGGTGGGGCTTTACTGGATTGGCAAGCTCCTGACACTGTCCCAGCTCGGTAGCAGTCCTGGGTGTAACATGAGTATCTTCATTCATTTTGAGCACTGTATAACTTGTCCTCACAGAATCCCTCTTTGCCACACTTTGCAATGCTGCCGTTGTTCTGTGTTTTCCTGTGGTCATTTTCCCAGTTAAGCCACCTTTGCAAGCATTTATGCTAGGCAGACCTTCAGTCAAAGAACATTGTCGGCCTGTAATAATGGCACGGGCATAACACAGGAGATACTGGAGTGCAAGTATCCCCTGTGGGTTGTGCTAGAACAGGAAAACCAGCAAATGGTGCTGAATACAGGGAAAGTTCAGCCTCCTGACTGCTTACAATTGTAGAGGATTAAGCAAAGCAGTAGTTTTGAGACATACAGGTCTGTTCTACTTTCCTTTGCAGCTTAGTCATGTATGTTCTTGAAAAAAAGTTATTAATAGTCGAAATAGATGAACTAGATACTGATAGTAAACGCAACTAAAAGCAGCACAATAATTTTATCAATTTTCTCAATTTTTTTAGAGAAAAGCAAAGTTTGACTTGGCAGGAAGAGTGCTGGAAAAAGTTTGTATAGACTTTCTATCTTGAGAAAACTGCCAGCATTTTTTTTTTTTCTTCTGGTGAGCATGTGAGGAAGGAGCAGCTGTTGTTGTGTTGCTTGTAATTGAGGATGACTGTACTGTAGTGCTGCGGACAAATCAAGGTTGTAGGCTGTAGTTGACTGTGTCATAGGTGGTAAGGATCTCTTAACTGATGATTGATAGTGTCAGTGGTTGTTTGAGCCAAGACAGTGATGTTGCCACTTTTCTTTCACTTTGCGAGCTTTTTTTTGCCTAAGGATATGCTGTTTCTCTTGAGCAATGTTTAAGATTTCCTTCAGCAGTACCATCTAATTTAACTTGTGTAATTGCAGCCAATAAACAAACACTTCTCGCAGGTAGTGGAAATTGTTTGCATCTATCTCGAGCTTGTGTTTGTGAACAAAGTTTAAAAAATCATGTAAAATGAAAGTGGAGCAAGTTTCCAGTTAGTTTTCCATTAAGAGTGCTTTGCACACTTAAGTCTTGTAGTTTTGCCTATGTGTACTACTTAAGAACTCGGAGCAAGTGAATATGAGTGTTGTGATAGGAAGGAAGGGGGGTTGGAAGCAGTGATATTTTATTTCCTCTTTTCTCCAACTTCAAATGCATGTGTTGAATCTTGTAATTTTTTTTTTGCTTTATTTTTCAAATCTGTTGTGACATGAGAAAGAAATCAGTCTATCCTGCCTTCTGAAACCAGATTCTGCACAGAGGTTGTTTCTGCTGCGTTTTGACTTCCGCTCTTGTTGGTGGGATTTGTAGATACTTGGAATGAAAAGTTTGGGTCAATGTTTTAAGTTTAAGTGGCAAATAATATCCATTGAAATAAACACTGCCTGGCCAGGTACCTGTAGCACTGTAAACTGTATTCTAGGCTAATATACTCTGATTTTAGAGACTGCACTTTAGACATGTGTAATTAAAACCTGATTTTTTTAGCATTCTTTGTATAAAGAAAATAACTGTGGCTTCTGTGGGAATATGCTGTCTTTTTAAAGGAATGCATTCAGTTGAGGAAGCTATAGGAGGAGTTTTAAAGGACCAGAAGTATTTTTAATTCTGGTATTTGAGAAATCTTTTACTTTTTGGTGTCTTTAGGCTGTATTATTTATACAACATCATTACATTACCAGACTGTGTCCTAACAAAGTAGAGTTCAGCCCTAAATCAACTTTGTGTCTACCTCTATATCACCTTTTATCCCAAATATCTTTTTAGGTGATATGGCTCACCCTGAGTGGCATATCAGCTGTGAATTGCTGGATGAATTTCTGGAAAACTGTCCTGAAAAACAGTGGCTTGATGTGCTAATGGAAAGGAAAAAACCAAACCCAAGCCCCCACCCCAATGTTAGAAATTGCATTAATATGCTTTTTAATTGGCATTCAGGAATAAGTGAACCACAGACATTTTTTGGGTAATACTCACAATTAACTCTGTGGAACTCATTGCATCAGCCTTGAGGATGAATCACCAACCTGTGCTGACAAGATTTGAGCCTGTAGCTCAAGGGGAAGGAAAAATTTCAAGCTATGTGTTTATGCTGGTAAACCACAATCTGCAGCAAACTGTAAAGGTCCATCTGGCTTGTAGGTACTTGTACATTTTTTCTTCCTTTAAATTCACATCTTCTTTTGTAGAAGGTAGCTATCCAATTATTCCTGAATCTCCAGTACCCTGTACCCAGTACGCTTCTGTACCCTGAAGATTCTCTATCATCTTGAATCTGTGGTAGGCTCTAGACAAGGCTCATAGGAATAATAACAATTTTTAAAATATCTTGTAGCTATTTCACAAGGTATAGGGGACAGTTTAATTTTGTGCATTTTTATAGGAATACGTGATTTAAATAAAAAATGCAGGTTCATTTTAATCATCTTTGTGTGCTCATGGGTATTCATGTGTAAAATAGGAAAGTTAGGTGATAAACCCACAAACAGCTAATATGTAGTCTTGTGGATCATGGGAAATACATGCTCTTTTCTTTGTGTCACTCTTCCAGTTAAATAAAAATATATATATTGTGAGTTTAAAAATAATTTGCCTGCATCTCTGAGATTGACTACTGTCCATGAATAAAAGCAAACTCTTAGAAAAAATTAAGAGTACATTGTGTATATGTGAAGACATACCATCTTGATGGTGATGTGTGGATTGTGATATGGATTGGGATGCTTGAGCTGTGAGCATTGCTCTGGATTAACTGTGATGAGCAGCACATGCCTGTGCCTCCACAAAGCAAAAGACATCTTGACAGTGAGATGGTTACTTTTGAGGGAAAAGTGACGCAAGTCGTGTCCTTACAAGAAGTGCAATGCTTGAGTAGTCATAGAGGGGGTGGTTGAAGAAATACATGCACTTCCTTATCCCTCTTTGCTTTTAATGCGCCCTTGTGCTACACAGCCCAGAGGCTGATGTGGGTCTGACACAGCAGAACTGTACCTCAGCCTTGTTTGCATGCTTGGGCTCTTGCTTGTTCTTTCTACTGTGCTTCCTCTGGGTGCCTTGAACAGCCACCTCCTGGAAAACTTGCTCATGTTCCCCGGGAGGGTGACCTCTTAGCAGCCTGTCAGTGCTTCAGCAGTTGCCTTATCGCAAAGTATGCGAGTTCCAGCCTGTGCCAAATGGAGCAGGTTGCTCACTCACCGTTGCAGCTGTGCAAGCAAACCCAGATTCAAAGTGCAAATATGAACGTGCTTCAGCTGTTTACTGAGGTGGTAGTGGACCAAGGCATAAGCTTGTAGGAAGCTTAGCTAAAACGAAATGTTGGAATATCTATCGAATAAAAGGTCCTTTTTTAGGTAATATGGGATTTCCCTTTTTTGTAGGCAATTCTTCTTTCTCAAAACATTTAAATGGTTTTGCCAGCTAATACAGAAAAACAAAGCCTCTTGTCCCCCTCCTCCACCCTTATGTCCCTCTGTCCCCAAAAATGTAGCTGTTTGTTTATCCATGGATCTGAGTTACATGTGTTTGTTCAGTGATCTGAATATTGAACCTAATAGTGAAAATCCTGTAAAAGCATTGCAGCATACTCTGTTCATGACCTTGTGATGATGTATCCCCCTGCCCGCTTGGTAAGGGTAAATCATAGCTCAGATTACCCAAATCAATTTTATCAGGAAGATTTTCACAAGATTTGGTTTGTGGGTTTGTTTGTTTGTGCTTTTTTTGTTTTGGTTTGGTTTTTTTAACTAAAATTAGAGGACATACTCTGACAAATGTTGTCATATCTTGGAAGTAATTTCCTTGGAGCCAGAAACCTTTTCATACAAAGCAGGTTGCTCTTTAGTGCTGCCAGTCAGCATTTCATTATGGATATCAGAGCGTGGCCTGAAGTTGTTTACCCCATCTGTTAGAATAAAAACTATCATGTGTGATTTTTGGTATGGAAGATAGTTTTAATCTTTCTCCAGTTTAATAGTTTAGAAAAACCCTTTCTCAAATTTGAGCACAGTAAAATGAAGGTGTTAGAATGTTTGAATGAAAAAAAATGATGAGAGGGTGAACACAGGTGTGCAAATAGCAATATCAATTGGACTTGCTCCCTTAAAGACAGAAATCCATGTTCATTTATTAATTGAAAATGCAGATTTATTTTCCACTTTAGTGCCTTAGAGACACTGGGAGTAGAACTTTCAAAATAACGCCTTAAAATATATACTTACTGAATTGCAGATGATTTTATATTTTCATTTTGATGCCTAAAGTATATAAGAGTTCCAAAGACAATTTAAACTAGGCTTGGAAGTGATTGCTTCTAATGCTGAAGTCTGTTGTTGGATATTGTCATTCAGTTGTATGAGAAAACCTTAGTAGCTTTAGAAACTTTATGTTAGAAATTCATTTTCAATTTTAATATATTACTGTGTGCATATTGCTCATATATAAAAATTGAATTTATTACCTTTGTTTAATCAGTGTGATAATATATTTAAAATAGAGTATGACAGCAGGCATTGTTGTGAACTCCTCAGTGTCATGTTGATGGCTATACAACATACTGTGACAGTTCAGAATTGAACCCATAGTGACTCGTGCAGCCACCTGCAACAAATAAACATACTTTACTGCATACAATCATATTATATTTACAGCACAGCAGACTGGCTGTCATCAGAGAAGCTTGAATGAAAACTTTCTGGTGAAATGATGTTACTGTAATGTGAGGATTATCTTAGCAGTTTTGTTTGTCATAAACTTGTGTTCTTTGATCTGATTGCTTGATACAGATTTTAACTGTATTTTACATATAAATTAGTTACAAAACAATGGCTGAAGTAGGGACTGCCAGTTTTGTGAAGCCCCCTTTTTACCATCCTTCAAATGAACCAACAATAGCTGTAGTCAGGACCTTGCCCCTGCCCATGACTTCTTGAAAATCACTTGGCAGTGAATGGCAGTGATGTGCCTGCTGATATTTGCTGGTGAGTTTGGATGCACATCAAGGTTTTTGGGGAGGCTGTTATTGTTCCTGCCTACTGAGTGCCTGGACTGAGTTGTACTGTTGGTGTTGATGGACTTCTGTGCTGCTGGCTGAAGATCTGCATGTGCTGTAGGTAGTGTGAAGTGGTGGGTGCCTGGAGCTTTTTGGATGTCATCTGGCAGTTGAGGATGTTTAGTGCTTTTACAGGGCAGCAGGTCTGCATGTTGAGTCAGCAGGAGGCTGTGGAGGTCAGGCATGTGTGTTGTGTTCTTGCTGTGATTCCCTTGTGGCTATGGAGCAGGTGAGCAAGTGGATTGATGGATGAGAGCTAGTGCTTGATAATCTTTTGTCACTAAAATAATCATCAGTCATTATGCGGGGCAGTCCAGGTGTTGCAAAGTCATCTTTCATTTGTCAGGGTGTTCCTGCCCGGACGCTCACTTCTGCTGATCAGAGGGGATGCAACTTTCCCCCCATCACTTCCTTCTGTTAGTGAAGAGCTACCAAGCACTTGCTGGCTTATGTGCTGTGAAATACACCTTTTGTAATCACCTTACTGCTGAATTGCTTTTTTATCGGTTTGTTCTTTCACAGGCCTCTTTTTTTTAAGAGGAGCCTCTTGAGTATTTGACTTCACTTTCTGACCCCTGCCTTTCTGCAACCCCAGCTGGACACTGTTATTAACTTTCATGCCTATGAATCAAGTGTGTCACAGCACTCTGGCTTTCAGGTCATTCAGAGTAATAATTCACTTTTGGACTTTCTTGAAAATATGGTGCCCAAAGGTGCCTCACTAGGAGTTTGATTGGCAGGAGGGTGTTGCACAGGTGACCTGTGTGTAACATCTGTGTAGCAGCGAGGTAGGGTATTTTGCTTGTACTTTCTCAGAGTAATGCTGACCTGGCTCTTGTGCATTTTAAGGGTAGCAGAAGCCAGTAACACCTGAAGAAGTTAATGGTGCTGACATCATGCCACGCACAGGATAGGTGGGTGGGTGAGCTGTAGCCTGGCTCTCACAGGCTTTATAGGTGGAATGTTTTTGCATGTAATTTACACCAGCAAGAAACAGTAGTAATTGTCTGTTAGCTATTCACACTAAATGAGAGCAGCCAGGTGAAACTAAATGGCCAAAATCTTTCTGAATGATGCAAGAGGCCTTTCATAGAGAGGTTGTTCTTATGAACTGAAATGGTGTTCGTGTAGTTACATTATTTGCGAAGGTTATGTTTCCTAGGTTAAAGGAAGCAGTCCTTTTCTTCTAGGTGTTGTTCATAAGCAAAGAGGGAGTCATATTCTCGATGCGGTCATTAAGCATTTCTGTCACACAGCCATGTGTTGGCCTCAGCTTAGTAATGTATCTGCCTAGATTTTCCATGGATTTTATGCGGGCAAAAATACCTATATAGGTAGAGAAGACTCAATTTAGGCAGACAGAACAGAAATAAAAGTTCTTGTCCTTCCTGATTTGCCTTTCCATGCAAGTCCTTTCTTCTAGCAAACGGAATGATTCTCTTAGTGACAGGACTCTGCTCAGTACTTTTGGTCTCCAGGAAGTCCTTTCTGTCCCCTCTGCCTTTTACCTGATTGCTCTGTGATCTCTCTGTTGTTTGTGAATAACCTGCATGCTTCAATATGGTGCCAAATCTTACCTCTGCTGAAGGAGCAATCCCACCTTCCTTGAAATTCACCTCCTCTCACTGCTGTGTACAATATGTTGCCACACGCTGAAGTCTGAGAGAAAATTCGTGCAGCCTGAGATTTCCTAATAGGCAGACCACCAGTCTGGTATGTGAAGAAGAATATTATTTAGAAAGTGATCATTTTTCTGGTACTGTTTTTGTAGCAGGACTATTTGGCTCTTAATGAGGAGTGTTTTGATGGACTTCTCACTTCTGAACACCACTGCTGTAAACTGAAGTAACCCACTTTATCTTAAATATTTTACCACAAACAAAGTGGTCGTGTGAGCTAATGCTTTTCTGTGTGTATCAACAGGCCTTTCAGGGTGATGTGGAGGGTTAAAAATGTTTTGTATTGCCTTTTGACTACAAGAAAGTAGGCTGGCTATTTGTAGTCTGCTTTACCTCTCTAGTGTTTTGACTGCTTGTGTGGTATGTTTGCCTGATGCTTTCTTCTGAGGTGATAGGAATTTATTTAGGAGATTCCAGTCATCTTGTTTTCCTTGTTCCTGTAGCTTCCTGCAAATAAGATAATAGAAAGTGTTCTTTACTGTTACTATTTCACCAGCCAAAACAGATCCCACAGAGTGTAAAGAACATGAGTGAACATAGTAGACCTGTAGCATGCACTGGCTTTCAGGAGTATGCTTGCAGCATGCCAAGCACCCTGCTCTTGCTGGCAGCACCTAGAACCAGGGCAATGCCTGCCCTTTGTGCATCAGATCTGAAAAGCAGGGAGAAGCTCTGGGATAGCTATTGGGACTTCTGTGAAATTTTAAAGGCAGGAGTAGTCTGCTGTGGGCATGCTGCAGGCAAAGGAGCCAGTAAGGACACAGAGTGACTTTTCCTGTTAGGCTTGAACCACTTAACTTGTTCTTCAAAACAATTTCGGGGGAGTATGAGGGCATATGAGAAGCAAGATGTTGAGCACAACAGGGGAGATTAGCAGTTCTTACTGATTTAAGAAACTGTAAGTATAACGCTGATGTGTCCTGTCATACCCCTATACCGTGTATGAAAACAGTAGTATTCAGGAGAGTCAGCATGCTTAGGTGTCCCTCCCTCAGCTAAACAGTGGTGCTTCTGAGGTCCTGTGTCTTCTGTGGTTCAGATCTAGGTGCCCCTGTGAAAGTGAGCGAGGAGTGCCTTGTCCTCTAGCAGTACCTCTGTTACCGTAGCAGCAGAGCTGGTGCTGTCACAGTGTGGCACATTCTGAACATGTTCAGGTTTGACCTCTCAAGAAAAGCAGAGGGCAGAGCTTCTCCTGGTAAATTCCAGGTGTGCTGAAGTGTACGAAGGCATCAGGTGACAGAAGTCTGTGTCTGCTGAGGTGGTGGCAATTCTAGGTGGGTTCAGTCTTGGGGATTTACTTGCTGTGGGAGCAGTCCTGGTGAAAGTGTAGTGGCTTTATGCCTCTGAAGTGCCTGACATGTTAGGTATCCAAATGCTTTATATGGCTTATAATTGAAATGCAGTTAGTTTTATTTTCATTTTATGGCTCAGGAAACTGAGGCATAGTGTTCATGGTGTGACTCTGTCTGAATGAGCCAGAGAATCAGATTGTTCTGAAATTAACCTGAAGGTAAATCTCCTCTTCTGTGTGTCAGTGTATTAGTACGGTTGTATCAGATATTTCTTCACTAGCTGTGTACCTGAGCATGGCTTCATGATTTCGTGCAGACAGATGTGTATCACTCGTGAGCCCTGAAAGAGTCACTGAGTTTAGCAGTGTAAGCCCTCCCTATTGTTTCTATGGTGTGTTGTGCAGTGGTGGGATAGGAGCCAGCAGTAGCATCACTAGGTGGAAAAGATTATTGTCACTAGCTCCCTGGTATTTGGGCAACAAATCAATTCTAAGCATATAGAAGTACAATTTTGGGGACACTATGTTGTTCAAATAAATGAATGCATGAAAAATGTTGTTGATGATTTATCCTCTACTTAAATTATGAATGATCTTGCAATTTGCTTTAAACACATGACAAATAACTTAATGGTTTTTTTTTTTTTTAGTTGATGTCCATCAGCATATTAGGTGTTTCTGCTTGGCTGAGAGACTACCTGAATAATGTTCTCACTTTAACTGCAGAAACCAGGTAAAGCTTTAGTTAAACTTAACATGTGTGAGTGACTGATTGGGGTAGATGTTGTTCATTCTGTATGGAAGCTTCCTAATTAGGATTTATAGAATTAAGAATCTTTCAGTTAAACTAATCATTGTTTTATTTGAAGGTGCATTTTTTGCCACAATTTCAGGCATCAGTTGAAATTAGAAAAGGGGGAAAGATAGGGTTTCAATCCTGTGCCTTTCTCTTCTGACAGGGATCAATTTTTGGCCCTTGTGACAACTTGTAATCGTATTATATTACTATTTAGTTTGAATACTTTATTCAGTCCAGAGATTTAGGAATTCTGTTAATTTTATTACAGCAGTGTTTATGAGCCCTGGTGATAAAACAGGGCCTCATTGTGCTGCATACTGTGCAAGTGCAGGGCAAGAAGATTGCCTTCACTCCAGAGAGGTTTTGGACAATGCATTACTTTTTGGTACTTGAGTGCACTATTTGACTTTAAAACGATGTTGAAGAGATTTCTGTGAAATGTGTAAGGTGCTGGAAAGAACACATCTGCTAATCAACCATTTTCTTTTTAATGACTGTATTTTTTTTTCCTGTGTATCATTTTTGTGTGATTGTGATTTTTTTTTGATTATTGTTCTGATTGGTTTTAGGGTGGAGGAGGCCGTCATTTTGACTTACTTTCCTGTGGTCCACCCGGTTATGATTGCAGTCTGCTGTTTCCTCATCATAGTTGGAATGCTGGGGTACTGTGGAACGGTGAAAAGAAATCTGTTGCTCCTTGTCTGGGTATGTTTCCTGAAACAAAAGAGAGGTTACGAGTTAGAAAGGTTTTAATCCACAGGCACTTGATAAATACTGATTATTTTTTATTACCATGTTGAGTTATGGTATTGGTGAGGAATTGTAATTGCAAAGCACACAGTAGGAAATAATTTATTGCCTAGACTGCATTATGCTGTGACTGAAAGACAAGCAGTGTCTCAACTGCAAAAATTCACTTCATTTAGTAGAGGAGTTGCTGAAGGGAAAAATAACTCAAACTCTTTAAGTACTAAGAATTACAGGGACGTGAGTCTGAGTACTCTGAAATAAACCCATATGCTACTGTTTTGACTCTTAGCTATGCAATAGCTGCCTAACCTAGGCTTTGCTTTATTCCACAGTTGACTGTGTGTGTAAAGTAACGGCACTTGTAGCTGACAGAAGTTAATTCTGAGTGTGTTCAGAAGCTTTGTCTTCTCTTACATGAATGTGGAATTTTGCAGTTGAATTTGGTTGCAAGCAAGTGTAAAAATAAATTCCAAGTACCCGTATTTTTCCTTCATTTGGAGAGTGTGTAACTGAGCTGGCAGCAGCTGAAATGCAGTAATCTCTCCTGCACAAGGCTCTGTGTACAGTTTAACTGTGATGTGGCTTTGACTGTCAAGGGAGCCAAACACCATTTTCTTCATCTGGAAGTCAGTGAATTTGAGGACAATAAAAGAAACAGTCAACGAAAAACAAACAAACAAAAAAAATGCCACTCCAACAAAAGCCCATCAAGTTCACACAAATTTTAGAGGTTTAGAGTTAAAATTTTTAGACTGTTGGCAGTACTGAAATTCAGGAATGCCATGTTACCTGTATGCTTCTTAAAAGTGTACCTGTAGCTCTTTGCAGAGTTGGACTCTGTTTTGTAACATGAGGATAAGCAGGATTCCAAGCAGTCTCTAAGTCCAAGAGAATGAGAGCAATGGATGTGAAAGAGGTGTATCAGACCTGACTACTGTAATTGCAGTAAGAGAAATTGGACAGATATAATCCTTCAGCTCTTGAGACTATCCAGGGTCCTATACAAGTAGAGTTGGCCTCCTGCCGTTTTTTCACTGCAGTGCGTGTTGGGTTCTCACAAAGTGCATTCAGTTCAATTTTTCTTGTGGATCTGTGCAGGCTTAAGTATGTGACACCTAAACCTCAAGGATTTTACACAAAATGACTGTAAAACACCATGAGAAATAGGCTGAGATTTATGCAACCTTTGCTCTTCTCTAATAGAAATATTCTAACTGCAGAATAAACAGTTGCAAAACTGTACTGGGGTTTTGTATTAAAATGTCTTTTTTTTTTTAATTTAAGAGGATTGGAGAAAGCTTTATTTGATGTCTGCAGCAGAAGTGTTCCTCAGTTGCTACAGGGCAGTGCTGTTTCTCCGTTTGGATATTTTGTTAAGCCTGTATGCAATGGGAAGATTATTCTTTCAAAACTAGAGTGTTGGGGAAAACTCATTTAAATCTGAACATGTTAGAGTAACAGAATAGTCATGCATTTTTTATTTCTGGATCTTAACCTTGCAATGTTAAAGTCAATGGGAACAAGTTCTAAGACAATAAGTTATGGGCACGTGCTTAAGAGTAATGGATTAATGTAATTTCATACCATATAATTATTTCTCTAATAATTCTTTCTTACATACCTTAAAAGGGCTTTGTACATATTTTTGTTTCATCTATATAATGAAAGTATTAAAATACGATAAACTTACTAAACCTTAGGGGGTTTTCATAAGGTTATAAGATTACTTTCATAGTGTGTTCTTTATTTTATAATGGTGATAGTTTTTAATACTAATTAAATTAATTAAAAGGTAAAAACAATATACGATGCAGATCAATGCCACATAGTATCTGGGGAAAGAAAAAGTTATTTTCGGTATAAGCTTTGAAAAAACCCACCTGACTATTTCAAGAGAAAATGAAGTTAAAACTAGTTTTGGCCTTCAGTTTATTTACACTGCAAGTGAAAAGAAAAAATCATTTACAGCCTTTAGTGCCATCTGGAAATAAATCAATTGAAGTGTGTTTGGGCAGTCAAGTTACACTAAATCAAAACAAGACATTTCTATCATTTTATATTGCAGTATTTCATTTTCAGGAGCTTGAGACTTGCTCTTGCTAAAAAAACTGATAAGCAAAACTAAATGATATCTTCTTAAGTATGTCATTGTCTTTGATTGATTGTTACATGAATGCAGTTATGTTATACCATACAGAAGTATGCAGACATAAGTCAATGCTTCATTCATCAGACTAATCAGAAAACCGATGGATCAACAAAATGAGCTTTTGTTCAACCAGATGAACTAAAAGAAAAGAACTTTCATGTAAAACATTAACAACCTCTTCAATCATGCTTTTAATCTGCTTTTTGAAGTACATGAAAGCCATAATGATGGCATGCACAGATATTTAGATACAAGTCTTGACGTCCTAGCAGCATGTTATTGCTAGTGCTGATGTTAATTGAAATGGATTTTTGGAAAATGTAATAAAGTGTAAGGACAATAACATAGGTATAGTGTTAGGTTTTAATACATTTGAATACATAATAATTTTCGTTTGTTTTTGAAATTTTGTGACAGAGTTAAATGCTTGAAACCTCTCCGTCTTCGCATGGGGGCATAAGTATAAATCAAACTCGTGTTTGCTCAGCTTAATAGAAGGAAAGTGTAAAACCTCAGTCTTCTGAGGTGCATGCTCTGGACTTTTTGTAGAACCAGCATTTTAAAGCTGTGATCATTTAATTTTAATTACTTCAGAAGTGTGTCCTGAAGGGAAGTTGGTCAGAGAGAGCATATATCTTGAGTTTCTGTAATTTTTTTTTTTTTGTGTGTGTGATTGACCAACATTCTCATATAGAAGTAGCTGTAATGCCAGTCTAAAGTGGAAGATCTGGGCTCTTCCAAGTCACTGACTTGGATGAATGAAAAGTCCAAGGATGGGAACGTAGAGTCCAGGTTTTATGGTGGCTGGTACAGTTCTTTCAACAAGATTGGTTCTGGATTTGAAAAGAAAAATACTTTGCCTCTCTTCTTCTGAGGCTCTATGCATTTTGGATTGTTTTCAAAGTCTGCTGTGCATATTGCCTAACTAAAAAATCCCAGTATATTCTTTAAGAACAGTAACCTTAAAGATTTTTTTCTTTTTGGTTCTTGTTTTATTAAATAACAACAGTAAGCTCTGTTGCTTGACAATAGCTTAATGAAAATCCCACTGGAAAATACTTCCTGGCTGGAGTTTTCATTACAAGTTCCTGTATTTATAACCATGATTTTCTCTAACTGCAGTGTTCAAACAGCACAGGATTCAAATTTGTCTGCATATGTTTTCACAAAGGGAGAAACTGTTAGAAATATTTGATGGTCAATAGGACAAATCCTGTTACGTTTTTTATCATAAAGTTGACAGAGTAATAAATATTCCTCAGAGCTAAACATTATTAGACTCTGTTGGTGTGTGGTCAAACAGCTTATTAATTCAGTTATGGTGGAACCTGGTTATAAATTGGACCCTGGCAGACTAAGCTGTGTATTGAATTGAAACACAGTCAGCCAAACCATCATTAAACTAGTGGTTTCTGTGAAGTCTATCTAAAGAATGATGAGATACTACTGATTGTGTCAACACTTGTGGCAAATTCTTCTATACACATACACCCATTTCAGTCCATGTGGATGCAGAGGTGATAGGGGTGATTAAATTCGGACATCTGCTATGTTGCAAGATACTGATAACTGCTAATGTCTTCTTCCTAGAAAGCATTCTTACTCTGTGTGAAATGTTAGCTGCTCTACAGTACCACAGCATCAACTATTCTGTAGTTCTTACGGCTACTGTTGGCAGGAATTAATATGAGACTTCAGTGATAATTAATTATTTTGTCTGTTTTCTTTTCCTTTTTGTGGCAGCATGTGTTTCTGCAGTAATACATAGTATAGGTTATTTGCTCTGTGGTAATAAAGGATATTTCTTCCTATCCATGTGGACTCTTAACACAGTTACAGCAGCTCCAATACCTTGTACTAACATTTGGCACTGGAATTGTTATTTACCAACCAGAAGTATTTCTTCATTATTTAGATACCAAGCATTGAAGGGAAGAAATAACTAACAAACATACTTGGTGTAACCCATGCAGTTTAGTATTAAGCTGGACAGACTGAGTTTGTATTTTGTTGCTTTTATCAACAGTCCATTTACAAATGTGGTATGAGTGGGAGGAAGACAGATTCACAAGACCAGTTAGCCTGCCTTGTTTGAAAGACTGGTTCAAATATGTTTATAATACTGTAGTTCAGGTTTGATGAGAAGCTAGTACTCTGCTAAACCTCAGTTTCAGATAGTCAGGGGGTAACTAAAGGGCTGGACATGTAGCTTGCATTCTGAAGTGCTGCCTGTTTGATGTTCCACTGGTAAGAGAAAATACACTTAAAGTTCACCAATTTTTATTATACCCCAGTTGTTTCAAATATGAGCAACTTTCTCAAAAAAATAGAGTATTTTTGTTCTTTCTATATGTCTAACTTTGAATTCAAAGGTAAACTTCTGGAGATGATGCCTGTACTAATTATTATACTTCTTTTTGCCTTGAAATGGAGGGCAAGCTTCTTTCCTGTTTAGATCAGGATTTTTAAGGTTCAAACACGTTGTTCGATTTTGAGATGGATTCTGGTGATGCCACGATGTCACCACAGAGTTAAGCCAGGCTTTGCAGGAACATGGTGCACTCTGCAGGGCTCCTAGCTCTGTGGAGTGGAGTACGTTGTTCCTGGGATTCAGTGCCAACCTCTCTGTCTGCCTGTGTAAGCATGGTGCATTTTGTTGACCGTGCCTTCCCCAGCATAAATAAATCCTTGCTGTGTATGTCCTTAAAAGACTTTTTTAAAGGCAAGTGCTTTGAAATAGTGCCAAATTTCCTTAAGTAGAAGAGGGAGCTTACAGAGGAGACATGAGTTGCTTGGCCATGTGGAATATTGGGACTTGAGTAGTGATGAAGGTGCTGCCTGTGGAACACACAGCAAGCAAGAGCAGCTGTGTATTTGAGCAGCGTGGGGGAGCATGACAAGAATTGAACTGCTGGGAGTGTCCAGGTCTTCTTCCAAGTAGTTGACTTAAATCCAAATATTTGCTGTGATCATGGTGATGATCTGCTGCTTTCATCCAGGCACTGAGCAGCTGCCTTGAATGCTTGGCAGTGTTGCAGAGGCAACACAGCACTGTTTGGTGCAGTTATCCTGCAGCTCCAAGTAACAAGAACTGCCTGGCCTCTTGAGGGTAATACCTTTGACTTAGGACAGCAAGGTTGGATAGTGTCATTAGGAGGCCATAAATTTTAATTTTTTTGTGTATATGTCTTCAATAGTGAAAAGACACTTGCTTATGCTTTAGGAAAGAGGCACAGTGCTGAGATAAGACATAGATATCTATTGACAGTAGTCATTTCATGATTCCAGTATGTTTTCTGTGTGACATGTGCTGCTTGGACTCCTGTGCCACGCTTTTGTAGGCTTCCATGATGGGAGGTGACTACTTTGTTCTTGGGGACTTAGATCCTGAATGTTAGTTTGACTGGGTTGTCACTGTGTTTGGCCTCATGATCCTTTTGGAGCATGCCTTGTTGCTCTTACCTTCCTTGTTCCCATTTTCCCTCATTCCCACTTGTTACACTGTTAATACTGCTTCTTCCCTCCAAGTCCTTAAAAGTCACTGATGCGCAGGGCAGTAGAAGAGAATGAAACAGCACTAGAACTGAAAAGGACTCTGGAATAATGCTCCCAGGTCAAAAGAGGAGGGAAGATAGTAATAAAAAGGTTGGTGAAGTGATGGATGTAGGTACCACAAAACTATTGACAAGACAGGGACTGATATGACAGTAGGTTCGAGGCACTGGGGCTGTTGAGGGTGGAGAGTTGTGAGTGATGCCAGAATGGGAATGAGGGTGCTGCATCTTGACTGAGAAAAGATGGGGAGCTGCTGAGATGATATATGGTCTTTCTGCTGTAGTGTGGTTTTTTTTTCCCTCTGTCCTTTCCAGCTCTTCTTTTCTCATTGCTTGTTTGCCCAGGTTTTTTTTCTTTGCTGAAATGAGTAGGGAATGGGAGAAGTTCCTAAGAGTAAGGAAGGGCTGTATGAATCCACAAAGCCCAGCCAAATCTCTGTGTCTTGTCTGAGATGCAGCCCAGCTCACTGATGGGGTATGCCTTGATGCTGTGGTTCAGCTGCATTCTTGTTGCCACAAGCTGTGTATGGAGTGGATGTCCTGTCAGGTAGATTAATCTTTTCCTTCTTGAGGCATGCCCTTTTGACTATTTAACCACAAAGGCACTTTGCTGTGTGCATGGGGCCTGCAGTGTGAGTTTTATATCATAAGAGCATTTCTTCACTTAAAATGGTGATTGTTTGAAGTGTCTTGGTGCATGCTGAAGCAGAGTCATTGTGTGTCAGCACCAAATGGGTCTATTTTACGAGCAAAAAGGGTTTTCTTGACTAAGGAAACATTTTTGTGATGTGTAATTTCCTTGGGAGAAAATAAAGAGCAGGTAGACAAATGAAGGAAGCTGTTTTTTGAAAAATCTGTGCAGAAAAGGAAATTTTAGGTTTTGATATAAATCCTATGAAATAAGGGAAGAAAAATGGGAAAGAATATGACAAGCCATAAGAAAATTATGGTCTAATGTCTATCTTTATGTATATCCTGTTTGGTACTTTACCATGACCTTGCAATAACCCTTATTTCTGGAAGTTCACTGACTTGAGGTAATTGAACCGTTAGCAAGTAAATCCTAATAATTGTTTGAAGTGTGCATTTGCTCATTTCCACAGTAATACCAGTTTACTTATATAAGCAAAGATAACCATTAAAGTAAACATTTACAACAGGTGAAGAATATCTCACAGAAGAATCAAGGCTGTGAACAAAAATCTAACTATTGATAAATAATTAATTTAATTTCTAAAAAAACCAAATGGCTGAATAAAAAGAACTTGGATACATAGCTTCAAAAACTAGAACGTTCATTGCCATAAAAAAATTATTTTAAAAATTACTTATAAAGTTTTGCAAAAAAGTGGTGGACTTTGCAAAGACCATAGACTTTAAGACATTTTGATAAAATCTGGGAAGCAAATCTAATGGAGATATTTGATTATTTTTGTGTGAAATGTATTTATTTTGAAGAATTGGATGACATTCAGTAGCTTATGTTGCAAGTTGATGGTTTCAGCTCATTTCCCTCCTGACTTTTGGCTGCATCTCTCATAAATTTCTGTGTTGTCAAGCAAATAAACCAAATTTAAAATCAAAATGACTAATGGACTGTTAATTCCTGCAGGGCAGAGCTGAGGGTGCAGGGGAGGGAAGCAGGGGAAAATTTGTGCTGCTCAAGTGGATAAACAGGATGTCAGTTTTCCATGCAGCTTGTCTGACTCGGTTTAATGAGTGTTTGCTCCATTTTTAAAAAAGATAGCTACATTAATCATTAAAATAATCTTGTTAGCTTGTAAACTGACAAAGATAAAGGGAACCATAGCTTGCAAGTTGTCCTAGGAGGAAGGACTTGGTAGATTTTTACCCAGAAAGATTGTGGTTCCTGTTGGTGATCTAGTGGTGATGGTCATCTGAGATTTCCCTGGGGGCAGAGATGTTTGCATCTCTCTTGCATCTCAGAAGATCAATGCTCTCAGGCTGTTAGGCATTGGAAAATGGTATGTATAACTCTTAAATCTGCTGGCATTTGCTTTACATACCATATACTCTGGACTTCTAGAGGTTATGGTAAGGTTTCATTCTGCAGCTGCCCTCTTGGGAGTTCCTTCAGCCCCCGCCCTTTCCAGAGCTTTCTTCACCTCTAATGCCATATGGAACATGTTGCTCAAGAAAACTGTGTGAGACAGCAAGTCTGAGGAGGCTGGAGTTGTTCATCAGCTACTCTTTGTTTGCTCTGGCATAAGGGCTGGGTTTTTTCTTGAGTCTGATGGGGGGGGGAAAAACGGTTTTCTATCTTCTGGGAGAAAAATGTTTGGGAGCAGAGTAGTTAAGCTTGAAAAAAAGATGTTTATGAAATAAAATTCAGGTGATGTGAATGATGATTCATTAATGAGTACACTGATCCTTCAAAGAAAGTCACATTTGCTCAGAAAATGAAGGATTTCTAGTCTTGTAGAACAGGTTCTCCAAAAGCTCCCCATGCTCTCACTTTTCTTCACTATATTGCAACTTCTGACTCCTGTAGTTAGCCCCTGCCTGCCATTGCTATTTGCTTTCATACACAGAATGCACTCTTGCTTTCTCACTGTCTGGAAGTGGACTTAAGTCAGTATTTTGACTATGTTGTGTGATGGGATATATTTGTTTTCTAGGGATTAATTAAATAGATTTTGAAGTCTCCTCAGGTTGACTGTAGTTAACTAGGAAGCTGTCAGAACAGAAGAGCATGATGCAACATAAAACCAAAAAGGTCTGAGTGAGGAAAAAGGTAAGTTGAACCATTCTTGTGCCTTTCTAGTTCTAATGAAATTTGGGTTGATACAGAACCCTGTCTCTGTTCATGTTCATGGCTCTTGCTTCCAAATCACACTTGCAAACTGCAAATGAAACGATCACTGGTATGAGCAGGCTCACGGGAGCATGGCTGCAGATGTGTTCAGGTCTTTTATTCTGCTTGTGCATAGGCTAACAGCCCAGTTTTACTGGTTATAGTAGCTGCTTGCTGATGAAGCATTTCATAGGTCATTGGCAACAAATTACTGAAGCCATCAGTGGCAGAGTTAAAAAACACGCAGGAAAAGCCCATCACTTCCAAAATATACTTGGGTGCACTCAGCTTTGTAGGATGGCAGCCCTTATCTGCTTGGGCTGCTTGGCAGCAGAGTGCCATAGTGACTTGGTCACTAAATACCCAAAGTCACCAAATTTCTATAAGAGTTCCTGGCCTTAGCTTCATTTCTAATGTAATGTTTCCACGGGGTTCAGAAGGGCATCCTCAGAGGACAGTCATGCTGGTTGTGGATCTGCGCCAGTGGGATCATCATGGTGGCGTCATGAAGTAGGGCACTGGCTGTTGACATTGCCCTGGCTGTTGCGCTGAAGGAAACTACTGTAGGGCACTAGCGTTTTAACTCAAGTTTTCCTTTGCTAAATGTAGTTAGAATTCAGTATTTCTGCTGTGAAAAAATCTCTGAGAAGATTTTAAAATCTCTCTCCGTGTACTGTGTTTTCTGAAGTCCCAGTTTTCTCCATCATCCTGTTGCCATGTTAGTAACAGATTATTTTTTGCAAGTTTTTTTTCACCTGTTGCCTGAAAAGCATAGACAAATTACATTAGGTTATTAATTGCGGGAATCACGTGGTTTATTCAACACAAAATCTTTAGAACTACTGTAAGAGTTTTATATTACATCTCTGCAAAAGACGTAAGACATTATGCTTCATGCTTGACATACTTCCCTGAGTTGCCCACAGTTGCGACAAAAAAAATCCTGTACTCTGCAGGATGGAAAGCCATGAGGGAGAGATTTTATGCTGAGAGACACTTCATATGTGTGCTCTTTGCTATTACTCTCTGAACAGAATGGGAGTTGTTGGAACAAACACCTTTTAAACAAATTTAAAATGCCTTAGATTCAGTAACAGTGATTTTGTGCTTGCATTTGCTAGTTTTGTGTTTTTATCAAAGTCGCTGAGATGATCAAGAAAGAAATACATTCCTGGAATATATTTGGTGGTGGTGGACATCAGCTTAGCTTGGAAGAACAAATGAAATAGCAAAAAAGCCTGTTGTAATTTATTTAGGATAAACTAATTTTGTAGCTTAGTTTTTAGCCTTGATGGAGAGATAGGAAGACATTCTGGGCGTATGCTAGAGCATATATGCTCCATGTATGGAGTGCTGGCATACGCTGGCATATATGAAGCTTGTAACCTCTTGTGGGGTGCCACTGTGGTGTGCAGAAATTTTATTCAGACTAAAATTTTTGATTATATTTACACGGCCTATACAGATCTTTATAAAAATAGGTCTTAATTACTTTGATTTTTAATGCATATCTGAAAATACCATGTACGTTTTTTAGTTCTTTATCAGGTTCTGATAGCCTTTATGCAGATGACTGAATTAGGACAAAACCTATTCAATACTAGTCCCTGTTTTTTTGTTTGCTAGGTGTTGGTTTTGGTTTGGTTTTTGTCTTTATTTACTTGATGATCACCTCCCTTCTGTGGCTGAAATTTATAATAATGGGATTTGCATTGACTATCCCCCTTGTCCTTTCTGTCATATACATGAATTCCCTGTGCATTTGAGCTTGGGGTTGTTTGACTTGCACAGGAGCGAGAGCTCTGTGGAGGCTGTTACAAGTTGCAGTAGGTGAGTGTAAGCTGGTAGCATCTCTGCACAAGTAGGTAGTATTTCAGTGGTGGGATTCCATGCTGTTGTTGTGTGTGGGTTTTGGAGGTTTCAGGATTTGAATGTTGGCTGTGGTCACTTTTGCACCTGTACCACATGAAGAGTATTCCAGCAGAACAAGGTCTGGTGATTACGTAGGGGATATTTTTACTGTCCTTCCTTGGCCCTTCATGCCTCTTTATCTCTCTGAAACTGGTTTTCACAGTAATGACTTTGTTTCTATTCTCACTTTGTAAATGTTTAGTCTCTTGCACAAGAAAGGAAGGAGAATAGGATTCTCCTGAGCCCCCAGGTCTTTCACTTCTCTTTCAGGACTGATGTGCTGGAAAAACAGTTGTTTAAGCCTCTGCAGTCTGTCGGTGCTGCAAATCCAAGTGCTTGTGCAATGTTCCAGGTATTAGATGAAGTGTTCCTGTTAGGAAACTACTGCTTTACAGAGCTGCTGCCTCCCTCTCTTCTCCCTCCTTCCCTTCCACCATGTGACCCGTGGTAGAGCAGGCTTTACAAGGAGGTTGCAGGAGAACCAGCTCCTGAAGAGATGCTGAAGTTTAGTATCTTGGCCACAAGCGTGACGTATGGAGCAGTAAATGTCTAATGCTTTATTTATTTTTAAGTTGGCAAATATTTTTACTTTGATTTATTACTCTCTAAAGAGTGTTTTCTGCCAGCATTTCAGTCATTCAGCTTCTCTCAAGGAAGCAACATTTTAGCTTTTTTAGTTTTGCTGGAGGAAATCCTTCAGTGAAACTGATGGGTTCGTAACAGGATCAAGGCACCACTCCAATTTTCTGATTACTTTGCATAGTCAGAGTAAGGAGAGAATGATAGTTATTAGCAACTGCCTACAGAAGGGAAGTGTTAAAAGTCTGTATGATTTGCCCTGTAAAGGCAGTTAAAGTGATCACAAAGGCAGTTCTTAAAGTGATCACAACTGTGGCTTTATTTCATGATAGCTTGTAGATGTCTGCAAAACTGTTCACTCCTTGTGTGCCTTCCCCTTCTTACTCACTCTCTGCCAAAAAAAGAAAAAAAGAAACGAAGAAACAGTAAAAAATATCTCAGCAATGGCCAAGAGTACTCTGAGGCAGACATTCTGTAGAAGGTAATATCAGTGATGTCCTGGTGCAGTTTTGAGTGTGATATACAGCCATGCTCCTCAGTGAGTTACTCATCTTTATGACATGTAGCCACTCAGCCCACAGGAGAAAATGTTAAGCCTGCTCTAAAACCAAGTCCCTGTTTCTGGCAAGAACCAGAAGCATGGAAATGCAGGAAGATGCATTTAGCATTCAGACTCTTGCGGGAATTTAATTGGGGACAAGGAATAAGCATTGAAGCCGGTAATAATTTCTAGATTTGGAGGATTGAATTTGGGGGTAATAAATTTAAATAATGGTTAGACGACTTTTTTTTCCCTCACAGTACTTATATAATAAGTATTTGTTTTGCAAACCATTATATAGAAAGAGGTATAATACTCCCCTTCAGTAGCAGGGGGAAACAGCCTCTTATGTGCGAGTTCAGTGTGCCTGCAGTCGCTCAGTTCTGAGCATGCCCTTTCCTGTGTGTAAACTCATTGTGTGTTTTCTCTTCTGTGTTATGGACAGAGATGGGCTTTCTCAGGACAGAAAGCTTGATTCTGCAGTGCCCTGATGTGTCTAGATGTAGCTAGTCAGGAGTGCCCAGTCCCTGGCAGACCCAGAAGTGATTTATGAGTGAATCTGGCTAAATAGTTTTCTATCTTGGGCTGTATTCAGTAGTGGGAGAAAATCTTGGGTTTGGCTCTTCTGTCTCCTCCTACTACCACACACTCTTTTAAGTTACATGCTGAGAAAGATGAGGAAGTTTCCAATGTTAAGCTTGATGAACGAATTAAATTTTAAAAAGAACTGCAAATTAAAAGTTTTGCAGAGAATGCCATATGTACATTCCCAGATGTGTTGCTTTCACCACAATCAGTGATTTTTGTATAAGATTCAGGGGTAGCAGAGAGCCCCAGTCTTGATATTCAGTTAGGGTATAAACCCACTGAAATTTCTTTTGACAGCCAAGAAGTGAAATGCGCTTTTCATTGAAACATTTAGCTGTTCTCCCTCTCAAAAATGTCGGTTTAAGGGTATTAATCATAATGTTTAAGGGTATTAGTCATAATGCCCTTAAACATTTTTTATTATAATTATTAATTAAAAGAGGATGTGGCACTAAAGCGTGTGGCATTCTTTCCTGCTTTCAAAGTGAATACTTAGAAAAGTAGATTTCCATGTTTGGTTTTTTTTAAAGAGCCCTTTGCATAGCTACTAGGCACTGCAGTGATAGTAGATACATTGCATAGAAGCTCATGAATTTATTTTTTAGAGAAAGCACCCTTGTTCTTGGAACTTATGTTTTTCCTTTGTTGGACCTTTGGAGGATGAACATACTGGTTATTGAAGACCTGTACTGGAGCTGTGTGTTCTTACAGTGTTGATATGTAAGGAAATGCAGTGTGTTGTTCAGCTGTAATGACTGTAAAGATGCAGTGTAACATGATGAAGACTAGTAAAGCAGGAATCCTTCTTTCAGTACCATCTTTATTGGATAGACCTTTGCAGGGGGAGGGTATGGGTACAGGTTTCTCCTGAAAATTAACATGAGTATTTTTACATGCACTTTTTATATGTCTCTGTGTGCATCTACTTGTGTAATTCAGGAAGTTAGATTTGTTGAGCAAGTAGAGATTAAGGCAAGACCAGTAGCTGCCAAGGTATCTGAATTGCTCAGTTCCAGACCAGATGAATGAAAAAGGTGTTATGTCGATGACTGTTAAAGCCTAACATTTGTGGATTTATACTCTGTTTTAAACAATACATCTTATTAACCCTTAAAAAAAGCCCCCAAAACTTATCATCAGTACATGTTTTGTGTCGTAAATAGATTCCAGAATGAAGTAACTAAATTAGAAGTCGTTTGGCATGTATCCTACTGATGGAATTGTGTATTTATTCTATTCTATTTTATATTGTGATGGTATTTCTTTGATTTTCAATTTAAATTAAAATCCGTGAACATTGTGACTTAAAAGTCTTGTGTACTGAGAGCAAAGGGAAGCTCAGTCCACTGACATGGAAGAAAATTTGGGGTCAAGAATAAATGAGACTGTACTTCTGCTTTAAATAAAGGATAAATAGGTTACTTTTAATAGAGAACACCAGTTAGAATAGCTTTAAAGTCCATGTAGCTTTTTCCTGCAGTTCAGAAAGGGTTTGTTGATGCTGTATGGAAGAAATTCCCTCTCCTTTTAGCTGGAGCAACCAGTGTTTCTTAAGCATCATTACCAAGGTCTGTACTTCTTCATTTATACTTGGATTTCCTATTTTTAAATAGTTCAAGGGTTATGCCTTGTAATAGGAAAAGATATTTCAATTAATCTCAAAATATTACAGTTAGTACACTTAAACCTTACCTCAAATACCTAAATCACTCTGATAAGAATGTACTTTTCAAGAAAGAAATGTCTCATGATCTTAGCTTTCATCAAGTTTGCTGCCTGAATCTTTCATATTTTGGTTACAAAAATGCATTTCCATTTCCATGTCTTCAGTCATGCGAAATTTTAATAATGTTTTTGATGTTCTTTAACTTTGAAAAAAGACTTAACAATATTAAACTTTGAGAACTTTTTTTTTCAAAGAGTATAAAATATAGCTAAGACCATTCTATTTTCTGCAGTATTTTGGAAGCTTGCTTGTAATATTCTGCGTTGAACTGGCCTGTGGTGTTTGGACCTACGAGCAGGAAATAACGGTGAGTCAGAAAAGGAGGCTGCATTTTTTCGGCAGAAGAAAACTAAGTTTTCCATTAGCTAGCTGTTTTCTAATTGCTGTAGTGTTTATCTCTGTTCATTATTCTGACAGTTTAATTTCAAGTGACTGCCTTCATTTTAAACAGAGGATTCTCCTGGGAGAGCTTGTCTGTCTGGAAGGCCCTGTCTGGGTTTCTCCTTACCTCCTCTATATTTCAGAGCCAAATCAGTTGTCCCCCCATTTAAGAACTTAATTTTTTGTTAATTCTTGCTTAGGCATGTTCTCATTGAAGTCTTTGATATTTTTGAGGATAAATTATGAACTTCAGGCTTAAATAAGGATTTTGAGAGAAGAGATGAGAGGATTTGAAGAGATTTTGTCCCAAAAGTTCTTTGTGTTTTAAGGAGTGTACTACATTGTAAACAGACAGCATGTTCTTTCCATAGTGGACTTGCTGTCTGCTAAAATCTGCACACTGCCTCCACAAGCTATAAATGCCAGTTTTAAGCAAAACATGTCTTGACTATAGAACACTCTTCTGTAAACTTGTGAAGAGGTTTTATCTCTGTCTAGTTTTTATAACTCCACCAACCTTTAATTTTCAAACTGAGGACTTGTAACCATCATATAAGAAAATAGATAAGTGTTGAGCAAATTAAACTGAAACGTAACTGCTGGCTGCTATATCCTTACATCTTGTACTCAGTTTGGTACATTTTTATGAATAGAGGGACAAATATTTTTCTCTCAACTGCCAAGATATGCCCATTATAATGGTCTTTCCAACAGTGAATGACAATTATACCGCAGTAAGATGTGAGGGAGCTTTCTTGATATTTACACAGTACTTGGACCAAAGGAATTTCTAGCAGATTTGAAGTCTGAAGTTACATGGCAGGACTTTGTATCAGAATTCATTCCCTTGCAGTACAGATTCCAGAGACGTGTTCTAATATAATAACAATTAAGGCTATTCCTTTGCTTTAAATGTCAGCTTGCATTGATTCGTTATAAAGTTGGGAATACAGACAAGAGGCATTCTTCATGTTACGGGCACAGCTGCCCTCTGCAGGGGTTTTGCCAAGGATGACTGTTACAACTAACATCCATCTTTCCACAGAAATCTTGTCAGTGGAAACTGCCTGAAATTACGTAGCCTTCACAGCTCTGGAACATACTTTTTCAGCCTTCGCTATTCAGTTAGAAAATCTGAAGTTATGTTGTGTTTTAGTCTGACCCCCAAGCTTTTGGTTATCTGCTATTCTACTGAAACCTCGGACAGTTTGATAAAGGATGGCAAAGCCCTACTCTATGTTATGTCACTGGTCATGCTGTTTCCCTCCAGAAGAAAATACTGCTATCCCTTCAACCCTTTGCTAAAGTAAGCAGCACTGGATTCCATGCCTGCATCTTCTGCAGTGGGTCACAGCGAACCCAGATGCTCTTTTCTTGCTTTTCTTTGTCTGTTTTCTTCTCTCCCTATATATATGTAATTTTGTTTTTATTCCTCATCTCCTGAAATACTGAGTTGGGTTGGATCTTCTTGGTTGTTGTTTTTTTGTTGTCTTCTCTTTCTTGATTTCTTACTATTATTCCCTTTGTCCTAACACTACTGCTCTTTGTGTGATAGGGTGGGTTTCTTGCTGCTGAGAACCATAGGGAATGTGGCAATCTGGAGGAGAACAGTTATTTTTCAGTGGTTCTTCCATACCTGTGCAGGTCATTCCCTAGAACATGCTTCCTCCTACTCAATAAAGATAAGACGATTCCCTCTTATAACCATAGGGGTGTCTTGATGTCTTTGATTAGTTTCAGTGTAGCATGAAATCACATGAGCCCCTGGTGGGTTTCAGAGATCAGTTGGCATTAGTGTAGGTGGGTGTGTAGTGTAGTGTGGGTGATATTGTCAGAAATGTCACTGAGGCATAACCGCCTCTGCTGATCCAGTATGGGTTTTCCTTAGTGTGTGGACAACTTGCTCCAAGAGTCCTGGCATAAACAGCTTCCATTCCAGCTCATGATAGCTATCAGCATGTAGTGTGCCTCATGACTAATTTATTCCACCCACAAGATTGAAAAGCCAGTGTGGGTTCTTGGCTTATTTAGGCGTTGATCAAGCTTTGATAGTCATTAGAGAAATAATAATGAGTAATTAGATCTCAGTGGCAGACTGAGCTTTATAGAACTTGGGTTAAAATCAAACCAGCATCTCTAGTTTTTGTTTGTCTACACATGAGTATTGGTGTATAGTCAAACAAATGCATTTTAATCATGTGTGCACTACCGTGTATATGAGCTGACAGAAAGATATTTAATAGGTACATCAATTTACCTATTACCTGTACAGTTTTACCTGCTGGCATTCTTGCAGCAGTCGAACACACAGATTCTGGAATCCTTCCTTAGCTCCAGCATTCAAATTGCTTTCCTGCAGTGGGGTTTAGATCGTTTTGCTTTGCTTTGCTTTTAATTTCCTTCTCTCACTTCTTGAGGGGTTTTTTCCCCTGCTTTCCATTGATTTCCTAAAGAAGTTGGATGTATTTTGTTGCGGGCAAAACCTTGGACTGTGTTTAACTCAAATAAGTTAATAAAAAAAATAGTCTAGCAAGTAGGAGCTTAATTGCAGCACTATCAAATACTGTCTAAAAAAGCAGAATGCTAGCTTACAATGCAGAGGAAAGAGAAATGCATTGAGTACAAAATTAAATTAATTTATTATAGTGACCAGTGTAAATGTTTGTGATAGAAATATTCTGTGATAATGCTTTTACGTATCTTTAGTACTCCACTGCTAACATATTTTTCATGTTAACAATCATTAGTTCAATGCAAAAATCTGCTAAGTGAAAGGCATGTTAAATTTCTAGGACCTTATTAATATATTGATGATACGAAGCTTTACTAGGGCATCAAAAATGTAGTATAACTTAGCAGTGGAAATGAAATGTTATCAGATGTTCCTATTTGTATTATGGGTTCAGGCAGGCAGTGATTGTCCCTGTATTTTTGTAGAGCATCTAGTACAATGAAGACCAGGTTCCTTGCGTAGTATTGTACAAATTTTCTTTCCTTAGATAACATCTGTTGCTACTTACAGAATGCCCTTACTGTTAGCTTAAAATTGAACAGGAGAGCAAAGTCACAGCTGCTAGAGGAGCTGGGCTCCCCTCCCATTCAATAATGCTATTGTGCTTTCTTTCACCATGACTATTAAGGCTGATGGAAACAAGGCAAAACTCAACATGGATGGTATGTGCTCCTAGAATGGTCACTGCAGTCTTCAGATCCTTGTTTTGTTTTGGCACACTGAAATTTGTGCTGCTGAATTGAAGTGAGGTTTTGATCTTGACTCATATAACTTCACTGTATGCCAGGTGCCACAGCACTTGCCTCTGTTTGTTTGCAACAAATTGCTAACTGAGGTGTCATATTCAGACAATGGAGTATACCAGCACCTCACTTCTGAGTTGTCACATTTGAAAGAAAAATACTTCAGGAATCCTTTCAGGAGAAAAGATTTTCACAAGGCCGAGAGTTTGTTTGGGAAAAAAAGGTCATAGGGCCTTGTCTACACTTACTTGTTACTGGTTTTGAGCAAGTTACTGAAATGGAGCACATTCAGGATACCTGCACGCAGGACTCCAGGCGTAGCCAGAAAATGGCTGAAAAAACTCCTGGGCTAGAATTCATCTCAATTAATTTTATATATGTAGAAGTTGGACATTTAAATCAAAGTTTTTCACCTTAGACAGTGAAGTGGATTTCAGACTTCAAGAGAATGATTAATCTGCTGTGTTTAAATTATTTAACTTGAGATGAATTTCCCCATTTGGCTGCCTGTTTATTTCTATTATCTAAGACAACACCAGGGGAATACCTAAACTGGGGTAAACAGATACCATCCCTGATGACTTGGATGGGACTCATTTCAAGTTTTATGCCACGTAAACGATCTGGTAATGATATAAATAAATTGTACCAAATCATCCCTGAATCTCTCCAAAATGTAACTGCTTTTCAGCTTATGTTAATTTGTAAGCAAAGGAAACAAATAACTTTTCCTTGATATTTTAAGAAAGGCATGTAAAGTATTAGTATCATAAAAATTGCAACACTTGGTTTCCTGTTTTACTTGTATACAAAGTTATTTTAGCCATTGCAAACTTCATCTTTACTGAAAGATCTCAGTATAGATGGAACCTGTGGGTTTGGAGCCACAAGCCTTTTGATTCATTGTGTGAGTCACCTGTCTCTCCTTGCTCCAGGTTCCAGTGCAGTGGTCCGATATGATCACACTGAAAGCCAGGATGACCAATTATGGCCTACCTAGGTACCAGTGGCTGACCCATGCTTGGAATTTCTTCCAGAGGGAGGTAAGATGGCAGTTAATTCATGAACTACAGTAATACCTGCTCAGTGACTGTTATTTATCTGCTAAGGGAAAAGGTTTGGTTTTAAGTGAATAGGCAAATAAATGCAAGTTCATGTGGTATGAAACACTGTGTAGTGATGCTATCTTTTAACATCATTTGATATCAAATTCTTTAGTTTATAGGCCCTAAAGGTACTTAAACACCAAAACCAGAATGTTAATAAATTCATTTAAATTGCTAACATTCTCATATCCTTTTTCAGTACGGTTAGGACACCATTACCTTTTAGGATTACTATAGCATTGAAGGATATGATGTATATAAAATTAAAATCTGCAGGTAAAGTAAAATGAATGTGTCTATATGTTGTTTTAATATTAAACTGTGCTCCCCTTCCCATAGGCTCTGTTAGTTTCCTTTCATGGAGCTGTCATGGTTAAGATATGTTTAGCTGGAAAGGAATGGGAAAGGAAGTTTCCAAAAAGATGCCAACACTGTCTCTTTGGCCGAGGTTTGTGAAAGTGATGAGGGTTTTTATTTCCTTTGACTGGGGGGTGGGAAACAAACCAAAAAGCTTCCTTGTATTCACAGCTTTGCCCTCTAGCCTACTAAAATTCAGAACTGTTTTTATAGAATGAAGTATTACGTTACAGAAACATGAAATTGCCCAAGGTAAAACACATTAACGCCAAATATAACTCAGGTGCAGGAAGAGAACTCTTTAAATGCCTGTCATTGTGCTGCCCTTGTTGAAATCTATCATTGTTGCACAGGTTTCCTGTTTATTTAAACATTTCCTGGCAGCACTTGGTTAGTCTTTATTTATACTAAAACCTGAAAGAAAGATTACACACCAGCACACCCCCCATGCCAGTTCCCTGCTCTGGCCATGTGAGTGCTCTGTGAAACTGAGTAATTCTTCATATGCAGGTAGAGTGTTTATGTCTGTTCTGTACCTGAGATAATATAATCAAATGGTCTCAATCAATTTTCATTGAATAGAGCTGATACTGTATCCTGGTTTAAATGTGTAGGTTGATTAAATTAAATACTGCCTCTTATCCTCCTAGTTGTTGTAGTTTCATCATAATGGCTGGTTATAGTATGAATATTAATAATAAAACTTCAACTAAGCCTTAATTTTTCTAGGGGAGAAGAATTTCCTTTTAGAAGTTAGAAGAAGTTTTAGAAGTTAGATTTTCCATATGGCATCTGTGACCAGATGAATGATTTGGGGAACTGAGAAAACTCTTTTACAGTTTCTGCTTAATTGGTGGGCTCTTATTTGTATTCCATCTACTCATAGTTCAGATGCTGGATGTATGAGCCTGGTATATGCTTTATGTCTGAAAAAGCACTTTACTTGTGGCCCTTCTTCAGTCAGCAAAATTGTAACTACAATTCTGTTACCAAAGATTCAGCCCTTATCAGCTTGGTATTCTTTTTTCTGTATCTTTTAACATCTGGGAGAGGTGGGAAATGTGTTCTCCCGCAGTCCTCTTGCTGGTTTGATATCAGAGTTGTGACCGTGCTAAGGAAGGTGGAAAGGGTCAGTTGAAGTCAGGAAACAAGAACTGGGCTGAGGAAGAAAAAACAAAAGTGTAAGAAAAGGATGTTTAATGAGATGCACTTTGCAATGGCAGTGAGGAGCCAAAGCTTGAGCTTTCCATAGAGTCCAGTGGTGGGAGGATTTTGACTGAGTAACAAACCAATAAAAACTGAGACATGAGAGCTGTGGTAAAGAAGGAAGAAGTGAGATTTTTAAGAAGGCTGATGAATTAAAGGCACAGTGTGTGCCAGCATGTCTGGGCACTGATCTGCTTGATTGTGAGCAATGAGTAGTGTGGAATACAGGACTCTGGCTCTGAAGCAGGTTAAGAGGGGCAAATATGTTCCCAAGCCTGTGGATCAAAGGAACCAGGGAATGACTTACACGCAGGCTGGTCCTGGAGGACATTCAGGCAGAAAAAAGTAGCATCTTGTTTCTGCAGCAAAGCGTGTTTTCAGTCATGTCAAATCCACATCCAGTGCCAAACCAAATCTAATGTAGCTGCTTCATCCTTTTTCTATGTGAAAGCAGCTGCTAATGTGGTAGACTGGTCATTTGGCTTTAAATCTCAGGGTGTGCTTTGCAGAGGAAAAGACAGGTTGTTAGTCTTGGTGGGTTTTATAGCCAGTTACAGCTCATCTGCTTTGTAGTCAAACTTCTTTTTTTTATGGTTGATTCTGTTGCAGTATTTATTTTAACGTTATACCCCTTCCTTCCAGTTTCAGTTTTCCTTTCAGCATTTGTGATTTCTATACATTTTTGCTTACTCCTTTAATTTTATTCTTTTTTCTATATTCAGGTAAATCTGTGCTTTTTCTGTTTTCAACAAATATGTCTGTAGTTGTAGCCTTGCAAGAACAGTCCACTAGTAAGACCTTTTTCTACTACTCCTTTCAGCCACAGGTATACTTGTCCATTTGTCCCCATTTTGACATGAAATTATGTTAGTTCCTTGTAGTAAGGACAGGAGAATCTCGAGACAGGACAATTTCTGTGAAGCATCCTTTGATGAGGCCGTTGGGATTTAAAGCACAGAGCAGTATCGTTGGCTGTTTCTGAAGTATTGGTTGGTCACTACATTACATTTTTCATGTGGCTTTTATGACAAAGTACAGCAAAACAAGATACATGGAAGCACTTGTAGATGTTTTTAGTTCTATGTAAATATTTTGGAAGTTTGTATTAGGAGCTTATTTAGGTTTTTTGATGACCTACTTTACCTACTGAAGAAATAGCATCCATTATTACTGATCCTGTCTAATCCTTCCTTTGCAGTTTAAATGTTGTGGCGTGGTGTACTTCACAGACTGGCTAGAAATGACAGAATTGGACTGGCCACCTGACTCCTGTTGTGTCAGAGAGTTCCCAGGATGCTCTAAGCAGGCACATCATGAGGATCTCAGTGACCTTTATCAGGAGGTAAGGAGAAAACTGTGGGTATATTGGAAGGTTTTGTACGTTGTTCCTGATTCAGTAATTTTCCAAATTCATCATTTGCAGTGCAATAGAGTAATTTGTTGGTAGAGTAGTTGTGTTTATGGAAAGTGTTTATGATTATTATTTGTTAATGCTGAAGCAGGGGGAGGAAAGAAGGAAGAATGAAGCCACCCACCTACCCTTACCTGGAAGTGAGATGAGTTAGTGGCAGTGCAGTTAAAATCTGAGATGTGCTTAAACTTTGAAATGCTTGTTTTATGTCAGTTAGGTCAGAGTTCAAATTTGTTCCAATCCAAAAAGTTATAAATTAGGTGTGAAATAATTTATAACTAGTTATAAATTAGGCTCCATACCTTCAAACTGCTGCAGGGTAAGTGGAAGAGTACTTTAGTGAAATGTACAGTGAAGGATGCTTTTGAGAATCCCTTTGGAAGATGAGAGCTCTCTTGTTAACAGGTCTCATGCCAGGAGGCAGGTAATTCAGTTTTTGTACTCTGAACATGCATAGAAACTTGCTGTGAAAATGCTCTTTCTCTCTACATTACAGTATGATTATTTAAAAAGACTTACAAAGGAAGCCTTAAAACAAGGCAAGGACCTGTTTGAACTCAAAGTGGGTAGGGGAGGTCCTCATGGTAACAAGACATTACTGTTCTTAGAGTGAAAATTATAAAAACAAGTAAATATGTTCTTTACTAAAACTCTGTTCTCACAAATATTGCCTAAAGTCACCTTTGTCTGGAAACTACTTTGTTAGCTACCATTTTTTTATGCTAACAGACCTTTGAAGACCTATAATTGTACATTCAGTAACAGCAGAATGACCAACAGTCCAAGCAGTGCAACAGCAACAGAAAGCACATCTCAGTCACATAGTCACGATGATCTGAGGATAGGTGCATTCTTCAGTGGATTGCTTTTAGAGTAATAGGGGGTGTATAGGAAGGAGGATGGGCCTGAGAATGATGCTTTCAGGTGCTCCAGATGAACATTTCTCCAGTGGATGGTATAGCTCTGCATTATGGAAGAGTACCCAAAGAACCATTTTATTTTTTCCCAGTCTCTTTAAGGCTGTTTAAGACCTGTTCTTACAAGAATCTGTTGCATGGCTCTTGTTCAGGAGCTATGGAGCAACACCTCTGAAGCAGAGGAGATTCACTATATGAACAAGCCAAAATGAATATTGGCTATTGCCAGTAAACAAGTTTTGGGGAAATTAATTTGTATGGTATTGGCTCTGTGAACAGAAATTATTTAATCTAATCTGGACTTTCAGACAACCATCCTAGAAGTCTGTGTGCTTCCACTAGGAAGAGAGAAGATAGAGCTGCCAAAAGGCAGGCTCCTCAGAAGGCCAGTCCGTGCTAAGGAACCTTAAAGACGGTGGCAGAGGTTGGTTTTTTTCCACCAGCTACTTGTAGACAAGGCTCACAGCACTGACGGCACTGGTTATGCTTTAGAAGCGTCAGTCCCTGAACGAGAAAGCCATTCAGGCTTCTTCTGGGGCCTGCCAGTCTCTTACACATTTTGAAAAACTAAAAATTGTGGCTCACTCTGCAATAATGGTTGCTTTTTTGTAATACTGTCGCTACTGTTAATACCATAGAAGTCTGTCATAGAGAGCCTTCAAGGAGTGTAGGGAAGCTGTAGAACATTCATTTGCCCCCTGCTTCCTTCTTAGGTGAAAAGGCAGGAGTATGTATGCAGTGTCACTCAATGAAAAACTGCTCTTTGAGCACAGGAAGCTCAAAAATTTCTGAGAAGTGTTAGTCATTGGAATATAGTGTCTAAAGTGCGAGGTTTTTTTTCTGTCATCTCTTTTGCTAACATTTCATGCCCATGCCATATTCCAGGAAAGTGGTTCTGTGGGCACTTCATATGTTCGAGTTCTTTTAGTTCTACTTGGAGAAAATTAATAGCTAAAGATGATTATCATGTAGGACATAAGGGCTGTGTTAAGACCCACTTGATAAAAGAAAGGCTTCTTGGCTTTTTTTTTTTTAAAGAAATCTGAAGGGCACATTTATGGTTCTTCCCCTACTGTACCGCAGAGCATTTTGGATGGATTCAGCACTTAGCAAAAATTTATTTTTGGTTCTCTTCTGCAGAATCCATTCCGAAAAGAGACAGGCTGTGTTCGTTTGTATCAGCCACAAAAATACTTCATTTCTCTTTGAGATACATACAGTATTTTGTTGGCAAAATGTTTCTTTTCATGGTGCTTGCCTGTGGGATGTTTCACAGACTCTTGCAGTGTGCTTGCTAATAAGTTTATCAGTATCATGCAAAACTAATGTACACTTCCAAGACTAATCTGCCTAACTTCTGCTTTGGAGAACTGAAGGCAAAAAGCTTTTTTAGAAAGTGATTCAAACCAAACTTGCACAGTCTGGTGGTTTGAGAGGGAGCCTGGTAAGATTAGCCTCTCTAGCCTAAAATTGGTTTATGTAAATATTTGGCAAGTCCATTCTGGTACTTCAGAAAATTCTTTGTAGTACTTCAGAAAACTGAAGTTTGGTTTGTTTGGGACTGATAAATGTGTTTTGTTGTAGCTGTGCTGTGATTTTTTTGCTGGGAACTCTGAACTTTCTGTATTCTAAGTTGGAATCCTTCACAATTTAATTTTTGCAGAAAGGTGACTTACAGTTCTGCTTGAAAGTATTTTTGGCAGGAATCATGTTCTCCCTGCTGGATATTGAAAGCTATTTTTCAGTTGTGCTAGTCTTCTTGAATTGCTTTTATTCTGATGAGCTTCACCTTTGGTGCAGTTTCATGAACAGACTGACCTTAGAAAGAGCATGGTTGTGAGGGAAGTGTGAAGATGATGATGTGGCTCTGGAGGTTTGTTGTGGTTTGAGGACAAGAGGAGCTCTGCCCATCTTGTGGTTGGGAACTGCAGCCTAGATAAAATGATTGGTAGGAGTTGATATCTTAAAAAAAAAAATAGAACTTGCATGTTCAGTAATTTCTTTTGTTTTCTGGCATAATTTTCAGTATATTCAAAATTCATTTTAATTAAATTAATTTTGTTTTAATTTTGGTTTGTTTTAATTTTTAATTTTACAATTTGCTTTAATATACTTTTGAGTATACTCAAAATTTGAGTGTACAAAAGATTGGTTGAGTTTGCTGATATCTTTTTTTATCTTTTCTGCTCAGAGAAGTGCCTTATTTCGGTTCAGGTTTTTATTCTATGGTGTAGTAAATCTGCAATATATGCTAAATAAGAAATACATGCTTTTTTCTATTTCAAGATTGAAACTATGAAATAGCCTGTTTAATACATATGAATCAGGCCTTTAATCCATAGCTTTGTAGGAATCTGAAGCTGATTCTTCTGAATGATTGCTGCAGAGTTTTATACTGTATCTGGCTTGTCAAAAAGAGCTCCTCATTTAGTGACAAACTTTTACTTTTGCTGAGGAAAGTATATTTATGTACTGTTTAATTGCACGCTACCAACTACAAAAGTGTTACATAAGCAGAAATAAAATGCATTAATGTGAAGTTAACAGGGCTGGCTGGGTGTTTCTCAGTTTTGAAACATGATTTTGCATGTGTATTGGAGCAGAACTATAAGAACATCATTAAATGGAGGAAAACAGTCTATCTAGATCGGGCATAATTTGTCTCAGTTATGTGTCTGTGTACTGCAGGAGATGTAGGCATTAATGTTATTGCTCTCTGTTAGTGGGTGTTTTCTCTAGGCAACAAATGAACTGAGTTTGAATATTGCTGTGGTGGAGCACTTTTAAATTGTGACCAGCATCCACCTTCATCTCTTGAAGTTATCAAAAGTATTAAAATGCAGCCAGTTTCTCTGTAATTAACAGCAAATTTGGGAAATAGTGTAACTAAACTGCCTTCCAGGTGAAGAAAAGAAGATGCCAACGTGACAGTTTTTGTCGTGTCCCCCCGGGCTGAAGTCCAATTACATTACATCGTGTTGTTTCTTTTTTTTTTTTGAAATTTCAGAGAATGCGTACTTGCTTCTTTTTCTGTGTGTTTGCTGCTGTTTAGAGAATGAAACAGTGAAACGAGCAAAGACATTGAGATCCTTTATTTACTCTGGTACAATTATCATAGAGTACATTAATTTTATTTAGATCCTAAATGAAAATCTGTTGACTACAGTGTGAATTTTGTGTGTGTGGCAAAAATGGAGCCTTTCATCAAATATATTTAGGACTGTAGCATTTGAAATTGACTTTGGGGAAATGGATTTTGGGGAATTTCAGTGTGATTGAAAAGCGTTATTTATCTTGTCCTGTCTTCAAATTCCATCACTTTGATCGATTGCTTTATTTTCTTAGAAAAGCCATAAGAAATATGAAGTGAGGATATAAATGCAAAAAATAACATTCTCAAGACAGTGCCCATTTTGGTGGGTTCCTGATGTCTGTGTCTGAGATCAGTGCCCATCCAGTTTGTTACTCTGAATTTTCCCTTGATGCGTATGTCGCCTTGATAATTGCGCTGTGAAACCCTGCAAAGCTTAGAATAGAAAATAAGCATCATGCAGAGTAGCAGAGGCCCGCCTCTCCTCATGGTTTTATCATCTCTTAACACTGGGCATCACCCTTACTGAGCAAGGAGCATTGTAACTTGTATTTTGCGCTGTTAGCCAGTAGTTCCCAAAGCTGCTGCCTCTCCGTGGATCTTTGCTGCCTTACAAGGGCTTGGGAGCTTTTCTGAAGCCTTGTGTGGTAGTTAGTTGCCCATGTAAACAAACTGTAGAGCCTGCATCGAAGGTTTGGAAAGAGCTAAATTCCATTTTTGTAAACATCAGCTTACAATGTTTTAACATAGTTTTCATCAGATGTTTTCTGATGAGGTTATGCAGGTCCGTAGATTTTTCCTACAATACTGTTTTAGCTTCAGAGTGTGGTATTATCTGTAGAAAAAGTGTAAAAGAGTTTAAAATAATTGACAACCCTGAAGATCTTCAATTTAAGGAGAGAAACAAGATGATAAAGAGGATTTAAATGGCTTTTAAACCTTCACAAAACCAGTTGAGTTTCTTTAACCATCTGTGAGAACTGATAGTAACTCAGATCAATTTTTGAGTGATTTCTGAATTGAAAAGTAGCACCAATCTCTTCCAGTAAAGTCTCTGTGTATGAGAAAACTTAAAGTTGGCATTATGGAAGCACTTAAAAACTAGGCAAAATAATTTTCAAAGTATTGTTTGAAGGAGTTGAGAGAGAGATTCTTGGGAGCCAGAAAAGACAGCAGTGGGTAGGATGAGCTAAGCCTTGGGAACTGCAAACCGAATATTACTGACTGTTTTTTTTAATCTATTTTTGTTTTATAGGGATGCGGTAAAAAAATGTACACTTTTTTGAGGGGGACGAAGCAATTGCAAGTGCTGAGATTTCTAGGAATCTCTATTGGAGTAACGCAGATCCTGGCTATGATCCTCACTATTACTTTGCTGTGGGCTCTGTACTATGACAGAAGAGATCCCAGGGCAGATCAGATCATGGCACTGAAGAGTGATACCTCGCAGGAACTGTCATGTCATTCCATGGAGCTACTGAAACCGAGCCTGACCAGGATCTTTGAACATACGTCCATGGCAAACAGCTTTAATACACACTTTGAAATGGAAGAGCTATAAGTGATGCAGTGAATCTGCGAAGTCACAGACGACTTGAATTATTTTGTTGTTAATTTTGTTCTGTTCCATCAAATATGCCAAATATATCAGTCTTCCTACGTATCAGAAACCAGCTGATGAATGGAAGTGAAGGAGACCAGCAAAGAGAGATGAGCCTGTCATCAGCTTCTGAGCCATGGCCTCAGCCATGAAACAGAGCTGATTTTGTGTTGTTTTTTGAAAGGCACTCCTTCAGCTGGGCACAGTAATTCTCTGCTTATTCTCACAAGCTGTGTGAAGTGTAAAACACTGACTCATTCACAGGTAGACTGAATCTGTAAGGAAGCATCATGGGAAGGGAAGAGAAATATTCATCTTCTGAAGAAACAACTGTGCTTTGAGCAAACAAAATATGACTTCAGCTGAAATTGACTTTTAATAAGCCATTTGGAAAATGTCTTAATCAGGGATCTATGTATGTATAATTGTGTGTTTTCATATGTGCATGGAAAGCAGAGCGACAATTCAAGTTAATACTTGGATTTAAAAATTTGCAAGATTTTTAAAAAGGGCGAGACTTTTTTTCTAACAAAACCTTTATCTTAGCTCTTGTTGTTAAAGATATTCTAAATCTTTTATTTTTATCTAACATAACGATTTTTAAATTTTAAATGTATTAAACAGGGATTGAAAACAAAACTAAAGCTCTGGACAATAGACTTTAGTTTTCTGGAGAATTCTTCTTTCAAACAGTTTGTTCTGTGGACTGTTTCTTAGTAAAAAGGAAGAAAACCTTAAACATTCTTTCCAAAATGGGAATCAATATGGGAGTAGCACATTTTTATAGATAAATCTTTTCTCCTGTCCGTGATTCCCCTGAAGCTAGAAACAAAAGACTGCAAGAAAAATGCTTACAGTTCTGGATGCTATTGCAATAATTGTAAAAATACATGAGGAAAAACTTTACTTTGGTGACTGCTTCATTAAGAGCTCTCTGGTGGTTTAAAATGCCAGCCAGAAACAAGATTAAAATGTATTTATTGAGGTGGGGAAAGTGCATTTTACTGTATTTTTATGAACAATGTCTATGTCATAGGATTATTTTTACAATTGGCCACATTCTTGAAATATGTATTTGTTCCACTGAGTATAGTAGTTTGTGGCAAATGGGCTTTTTACATAATATTACATTTAAAAAATTATTTTGTTTGTTTTGGAATTTGTAAAAGAAAAAAAAAAGGTGTGATTTGGTAGACAATAAAATTGCTTTTCTCTTAAATTCCATAATGTTTTTTTTATTTTTAAGTCCTAGAGCCAGAATGTTTTGGATGGGCATTGGGAGGGTTCTCCTGCTAGTGTGAGTTAATTTGACGTGTCTTTACCCATTCCACTTACTCTGTTGTGTGTAAGTGTAATTTTCTTTTTTTTTTATTGCTTCTGAGAGAACTTCTTAAGGGCTTGTGAAATTAAGCTCTTCAGTTGTGTGGGCTGTTGTTTGCTTTTTAGCAGTCGGCATGTGGATGTAATTATTTCAAGGGTACTATTGCAAGCAAGATTACCTTTCAGCTTTTGTACTTCTTCTATAGATGCTAATACTTATTTTAGGAGGTAAAAAGAAGACTAATGGAGAGACCATCCCAAAATTTTGCTTGGAGTATCTTTGTCAGGAGTACTTTCCTATGTTCTGTTTTGGGAAGCCTTGGCCCGGTGTTGCTGCACGGGTACAACCGAGTTCCACCCCTCGCACCGCTCAGCCTGGGCAGTGTTGCTGTAGCTAAGGGTGAGGTTCCTGTGTGGGCAAGGAGCAGGTGTCTCACAGAATTTGGGTGTAGAGCAACTCCAGGCTTCAGAGTGCTACAGAGACCAGTGGTGCTACACGGTGCATTCAGTCATCATTTGCCCCTGTTTAAAAACAAAAAAAAAAAGTCCATACAAACCACAAATTGTGGAATCTTGATTATGGGTTACATGTACACTGCTGCATTTGGCAGTGAATTACTGCTGAATGTAGGGAGTTTCACTTAAGTAATGTAAAAAAAGTAAGGTAAAAAGAAATAAAAAGTTCCCTTTTTCCAGGAAACCTCAGCCCTTAAAGCTTTACCCAGGGAGTGTCTGTGGAAGCTTTAGCCATGCTTCAAATGTCCCTAGTCTTTCCCTGCGAAGACTGCTCAGACTCACTGGGGGTTGCCTGTGTATCTTCTTGTGTCCAGGTTAGAGCTTATGAAGGAACAAACATGGCAAGCCAAGGTAGGGGAATGTGTTGGAATTCAGAGATACTTACAGACCAGGTCATTTGGTTTTAGGCTGGCTGGCTGCTGAGGAAGTACTGCTTTCAGGTGTAGTCAGGTTCTTTTAACAGTAGAGGGATTGCTCTGGGGAGGCCTCCTTTGATACAGAGCCAACCTCCCAAAGCAGTGTTTATGGACCTCCACAACAACAAACATCTGCAGTCAGGGAACCCTCACTGGGGCTTGGCTACCCAACTCCAGAGCCATTCTACACTCTGGGAAAGAATCTTTCTGAGTGTTTAACCACATTTGCAGAAGTAGGTCTCAGCTGTAAATTGGAACACTTTAAGAATTTTCTCTTTGACTGCTCAGGCTATGAGGTGTCTGTTTTTCTAGGGCTTCTTCAAAGAGCCTTAAAGTTCATTGACGCAACTGCAGTGAGCATGCTCTTTTCCTGCAGAGGTATATGTAGGAGAGAGACTGCTTGGCAAGACAGGAACGTTTAGAGATACTTGAGGCTGTGAAAACTACTTCCTCTTAATTTTCTTTTCCCCGCAGTTTTACAGGAGTGCTTGGAGAAGGATGGTGTGGTTTTTGTTCTCTGCATCATAAAGTGTAATGAACTAAATCTTTTTTGTTGCAAAAAACAACTATGGAGATGCTCCTTAACACTTTTCACAGAGTGCTCTAGGAGCAGCTGTATCAGAAAAAGGGGTCACTCCCTGCCAGCACCAAGTTATCTGCTCATCCCAGTGACTGTACCGAGTCCATGGGACTGTGCCTGTTGCTGTGGGGCTGAGCAGTTGTTAGATTAAGTGGATGCTTTTAGGCTGCAAAGATCACTATTTCTGGTCCTCAGATAAGGTACTGATTCATCTGCCAACAGGTTGTATGACAAGATTTTTGGAAGGAAAGAGCTATATTTTCTCCTTTATAACTTTGCATTTTGTAAAAGCATATATGAATAGAAGGGAATATGTAAGGAATGGATAGTGAAAAGAGAGGCTGTTGGTCACAGCAATTATACAGTTAAATATGATGGAGGAAGGTATTTATAAATGGCTTTTAAAGTTTTTATTGCGAAAGCATTGTATTTGGTCTCAGACCATGATGCTAATAATGCTAAAGTTGCAAGGTCTATCCCAATATGGGCCATTCACTTAAGAGTTGGACTTGATCCTTGAGTGTCCTTCCAACTCAGAATATTCTGTGATTCTGTAAACTATGCAGAAAAACACAGATTATTAAAGTCTTAAAACATTGAAATACTTAGGGTTTGCATGGCTCTGTAGTGGGTAGGCTGCAGGGGTGATTTGTGTGAGAAGCTGAGAAGCCTCCCTCATATCTGACAGAGCCAGAGCCAACCAGTTCCAGCATGGACCCACTGCTGGCCAAGGCTGAGCCCTTCAGTGACAGTGGTAGCACCTCTGGGATAAGTATTTAGGAAGCAGAAAAAGTGGTTGTGGCAACAGCAACTGCAGCTGGACAGAGGAGTGAGAGGAACTGCTCTGCAGACACCAAGGTCAGTGAAGAAGGAAGAGCGGGAGGTGCTCCGGGCTCCAGAGCAGAGATTCCCCTGCCGCCTGTGGTGAAGTCCATGGTGCAACAGGCTGTGTCCTGGCAGTCCGTGGAGGTCCATGGTGGAGCAGAGATCCACCTGCGGCCCATGGAGAGCCCCACGCCAGAGCAGGTGGATGCCTGAAGGAAGCTGTGACCCCTGCGCATAGCTCCCAGTGGAGCAGGCTTCTGGCAGGACCTGGAGAGAGGAGCCCATGCTGGAGTAGGTTTGCTGGCAGGTTTGTGTGACCCTGTGGGGGACCTATGCTGGAGCAGTTCATGAAGAACTGCAGTCCATGGGAAGGACTCATATTGGAGAAGTCTGTGGAGAACCGGCTTCCATGGAAGGGACCCCATACTGGAGCACGTAAAGAGTGTGAGGAGCCCTTCCTGGGAGGAGGAAGGAGCATCAGAAAAAAGGTGATGAACTGACTGCAGGCCCCATTCCCTGCCTCCCTGCACCTCTGAGGAGGAGGAGGGAGAGAATTCAGGAGTAAAGTTGAGCTTGGGAAGAAGGGAAGGATGGGGGAAAGGTGTTTTATTTTTTATTACTGTATTTGGATTTGATTGGTAATAAATTAATTGCCCCAAATGAAGTCTGTTTTTCCTATGAAAGCAGTTGGTGAGTGATGTCTCCCTGACTTTATCCCAACCCAAGATATATTATTTTGTTATATTTTCTCTTCCCTGCCCAGCTGAGAAGGGAAGTGATAGAGTGGCTTTGGTGGACATCCGGCATCCTTCCAGTGTTGTCAACCCACCACAAGCATTGCATTTAATTCATTCAAAATGCTATTGTCAAAGTGAGATTGTATCTAAAACTGTCCAACTTGTTTATGATTGACTACTTCCTGTTAAAAAAAAAATGTAATGCCCTAAACTTTTGAGAATTTTTATACATCTACTTCCTTTTTATTCAGCACTCCCCCACTTCAGTTGTTCCTTGTGCAGAGATACTGTAAAAAGTAGACAACTAGATAATATAGGCAGGTAAGAAGCTAAGCTTTCTGGATTTCATGTGTCTTCTGGACGTTGCCAACCTATATATAGTGTTCACTCCTGACACTCCTCTTTTAGCCACGTTTACATATCCCATCAGCTGATGGCTCTTCTAGAACAGGTGATAATCCTAAAATATTCCCATGGTTCAATGGGAAAAGAAAGCCCTGGTGGGTCCTAGCTGTGCAGCAAAGAGAGCTTATGATCTCCTAAGCACCCTCCGTGCCCAAAATTTAATGATCCTGTGGCTTTAGTAATTTGTCCTCCTCCAGATCAGCTTCCCCTCTGAAGGCCCCCCCTCTCTCTGCAGCAGCTGAGGCTGCATCATGGTCTCTGCTGTGAAAGCCTTCTCTTGGTAGTCAGTGTGCTTCCCCCGAGAGTATATCCACAAGTTCAAAATGTAAAGTGTAAGTTTTCAGTTTGTCTCCTGTAGATACTTTATGAGAGGACAGTTCTCAAAAATGCTCTGGGATGGTTCAGACAGGTATTACTTTTATCTTTCCCCACCACCCAGAGCAGTGAGCTCCTCCCAGAGGTGACCATCACATGTGCCAGTGCTGATTTGCATCGTCTGCGGCTGGTCGCCCTTTATTAGCGATCCATGGTGTGTTGTTACCCACTTTTATGCTACAAAAAGAGTTTGATCTTCTTTGTGCACTAATATTTTATCAAGGGAATTTGATACCAGGTAAGAGGAGACTCTGTAGGCTGAGAAGTTCAGCAGAGCCGTTTGGTTTTTGTACATAGGGGACATTTTTTAAAGTACAGATAAAGAAGTGGAGTTCATACTGCTGGAAATAAGCTGCAATTTTCTCTGCTGCTGCAGGCTGGGAAGGGAAAGGTGATGGCTGGTGTCTCAGGAGAAGGGCAACTCTGTGTAGTGGAGCTGTGGTATCCTGGTCTTGATGGCTCTAGTATTGTTTAGATACACTCACAGCTTGCCTGGAAGTCTAGGACATTTGCTGACTTCAGATTTAGTGTTCCTTCCAAATTATTAGAGGGGGGAAAAATTTTTCATGAATAAGTTATTGCAAAACCAGGTTGACCCATTCAAGCATGCAGATGTTTTATTTAAATATTCCTCAAATGTCTATTTATTCAGCATAACACATGTATTATGCTGCCTTCTGAAATACGATATATGACTGTCAAACAAAATTGTCAAAACAACCTTGATTTCTTTGTATGATACACAGAAATAATTACATTTCATGTACAGTACAGATGCATTTTACACAGTCATCAACAGTCATTCACTACCAAAACAGCATTTAAATCACCTAAAACACCAAAAAAATGTGTATTTCCCAAATTCAGAATAAATTAATGGTTTTGCATGTGACATATGGAAATAGGAGACAGGACTGGAATTCTGAAAAATCTTACTAAATTATCTCTTAAGCTGCATTTTAAAAATGAAAGTACAAGTTGCTTCAGGGGTATAACTGTTATGCAAGTGTATTGCTGTAGTGGTTTTTTTTCTAGTGCCTATGAAGAGGAGAATAAAGAGCTTTTAAAAGACACATGACCTGATGGAGTCAGTAGGTTTCCTGGGTTGTGTGTAGTCTGTACCAGGGTAGGTTTAGTAACTGCCTCTTTGCATTATTTAGCTGATATAACTAGTCATGAAGTACCATGTGATGTAAAGAAGTTGTTGCAGTTCGCTGACATCAAGGCAGTTTTTGTATCGATAACTGTTTGGCAAAAGGTGGGGACCACGTATTAATAACCATGCGTAGAAGTAAGTAAAAACTCTGATGTGTTCTGCCTCTCATTTAAATCCCTTAAGGTTTATGTAACCTACCAGCTTCAGCAGATCTGCAGCAGTTTTCTAACAGGATGGAGGAGAGAGCAGCACCGGGTAATGGACTTGGGCGGGGTTGCTCAGAAGGAGCGCCCCTCCTCTGGCTCAGAGGACAGCCTGTGCTTCTGCTCTCTGATGTTTGACAGAAATGGAGAAGCTCAGTTTACAATGAGTAAATCGTTCTGATTTGAAAAAAAATTGGAAAGTTAATTGCAAATTAACCAAGAATGCATTAACTTCAGAATAAGTAAATGATAAGATAAAGGAGTAATGAAAGGCATTATCTACTCTTTTTACTTGCAGTTTAATTCTAATATGTGATGCTGTATTTTGGTGTATATACTGTAGCATGATAGTCTATCATCTACTCTTCACTGTTGACAGGTAGAGAGAAAGACCAGTATTTGTGTGCAAGAAAAAGTGTATCATCAGCAAGTTTCAGTTTTTAGTGGGTATTTTAATGTAAATTTTCAGGTCAGTAGAATGCTAGCAAATACTATACTGAAACATACACTACTCAAACTATTAAATAACTGTGTTAATCATTTATTGTAACGGCATCTAATGCACTGAGCCTTTTGATTTATATGCATATTTTATTTTGCAGACATGCAATTATTTCTGATCCAGTGTTTTTGATGTATATATGTATGTATTGATATGCACATATTCCATGTATATTTGATGTATATGATGTATGGTATGTCATGAATATAAGAAGCATTATGATACATCTAATGTACTCTCATGAAGAAAAATTACATTTTTTTATCGGAAAGGTTTCTGATAATATCAATATCTTTCATAAATCAAGCCAAGAAGCCTTAACTTGTAAAACCTTCATGTTAGGTTTTAGGCCTGCCCATGTAGGCGAATTCCAATTGTAATCAATTATATTTTTATAGCTTTGGGACTCAATCCATTATTCTATCACTGTTCTTAGGTAATTAAATATTTTTCACACAATATAAATTTTCAAACAAGTTTTAAGATGGGATTTTACAGATAATTACAAAAAGAATTTAGCCATCATTTTTACTGAATGTCTTTCAGTGACTTCCAGTGTAGCTAATACTCTGGATGCTGCAGAATGTAAGCAAGGAACATTTGGAGATAAGTGTTAGCTGATCCCTAAAACACCTTTGTGATAATTAGAATTCAAATAGGATTGCTCCTGGAGCAGTAAACTGGGACAAGAGATTTGTTCTGAAAATACAGAAATAGACAAGTTGTCTATGGAAGAAAGGACTGTTGATTCATCAGTATCCTTGAAATCCCGAATGGTACAGGTATGCTGGAGTGGGCAATGAACTGTCAGAGAGATAGAGAACAGTGAACAAAAAGAACAATGACTGAATAGTAGTTGGTGGTGCACATTTTGACTGTAAGATTATTTAAATGTTTGCCATTAGAAGTTTAGTGTAGATGAAGTTGTGTAACATACGTTAAAAAAAAATCCTGATTCCTGATACAACAGGTGTACAATGACTTATTGCAGTTGTAACAGTACATAGGAAGCAAGATAAAACAATAGTAAATATTGAACTAACTGAACACCTTTAGTTCACTAATGAGTGTTTGAGTAAGAAATACTGCATTTTTCAAAGGGAAGTTATTTGTACAACTACCATGGAACATTAACAATCAGCTTGTTGTAAGTGCACGGAAATGCCCCTTTCTACAGTATTATTTTATCATGCCTAATCTGAAAAACAACAAAAGTAAACTGAGATCACAGCTCCAAATAATTTCAGCATGCATTATGGTTGTAGTTCTTTCAGTCAGTACAAACATATTTCATATGAGCATTTTTTCATTCATTTTTTGACAGTTCTTCAACATGTTTGTGGTTTATTAACAGGGGAAAAAAAGACATGTTATCAAAATGTTTCTCGTTGTTTTGCATTCAGCAGGAACATAGGTTTCTATTTTTTCGTTTGTGTTTTTTTCTAAAAAGAGCTTTCATGATAAGAAGAAGCATCAATGGGGACATTTCATTGTGCTCATATAGTAAGTCAGAATGGTCACGGAAGATTCCACTGCGCATCAGTTCGGACAGGGGGTAAGAAACTCCTTTTGGTTCACGCCCTACGACATCAAAACCCACAAAGTGTTTTGTTTCTCCTGAACCTCTTGCTCTGAAGCCACTGGCACACTCGTCAAGGGGCGTTGTCTTTGTCAGCTCTCTTATTCCTCACGACTCGTTTTTCACTGCTCGAGCTCAGCTTGCAATTGGTCTTTATGCTAATTTATAAATAATTCCTTGTTTTATAATGCAGATACTCTGACAATGTTTCCTCCCGAATACTCGGGAGAGTCTGGCCTATCGTCTCCTTCAGGTGTGGTGACTGGAGGTGTTGGGATGCTGATTATTGCTGTAGTGACGTAAGGCTGCTCACAGTTTAGTTTAACACACTCATCCACTTTGGCATTTAAGCTGGAACGGCTGGAGGAAAAAACAAAAATCCATGAAGAATGAAAGTCCAGTTACCACAAATCTCTCGTGCCTGATTCTATTCCCTCAGCCAGCCATCTCCATCCTGCCCCACTGGAGAGCTCTAAGTACAGAGCAGCACCACCCCACTGCCCTGTACCCCAGCAGCAGGTGGTCCATGGCTATGCTCATGTCCATGTCCCTTTCTCCCTTCCTTCCCACCATTTCAGCACTTCTCAGCCAACCACCTGTGTTTCTGAACAGGGGAAGCATTGCACACTTAGCATAGCCAAGTTACTTACTATGCAGGAAAGTAGAAACTAAGGGCCAGTCCAAGTCTCCTGCGTATTCCTCACTGGCATGCTTACTTAAGAACATTTAGATATTAGGAATAGTTTCTTCACTGAAATGGTTGTCAGACATTGGAACAGGCTGCCAAGAGAAGTGGTTGAATCACCACCCTTGGAAATGTTCAAAAGGTATGTGGATGTGGCACTTGGGAATGTCATTTAGTGGTGAACATGGTGGTGCCAGGTTAATAATTGGCCTCAATGATCTTGGAGGTCTTTTCCAACTCTAGTGATTCTGTGATTCTGTGTATATTCTGTTTCCTCAATAGAAAGGCACTCAATTATATGAACTAATTAAGTTTGTGTTATATTCATGGAGTTGCTGCTGTACCTCCCCATTGTAAAAAACTTGTAAAACTCAGACTATTTCAAGGTGAAACTGGCATTTTGTGCTTGTGTTTTTGTTTTCTAGCACAAAGCTGGTGCTTTTTGTTTTTATATACATGGTATCTGGAAGTATGGTGCAGGCAAGTCCTCTAGCAGAAAAAGAGTGGATCCAGGTAGAATATTTCCTGAAAAACTAAGCTAGATTGGAGCTTTGTGCTGGCCAGGAGGTTTCATTGCATAACAGCTGAAAAACTTTAGTTCCAAGCTGCTGGATTGTTAATGGAAGCTAAATCCAAAGCTACTAACTATACAAAGGAAGCTACTCGGAATGTAGCTTAACAAGACAATCTCTAGCAACTTGTGCTGAAAATGCTTCTTTATTAAAGGGTGGCATGTATGAGATCAATAGAAAACACTTCTGGGTCTCCTGAGACCTCTGCTGTATTTTCAGAGCTGATATTTGGATATATGTGAAAGCCAAATACTTCACTTTTGAGAGTACAGGGACATTCAGTAAATTACAGACTCTTAAAGTGCACTTTCCTCACTTTTGTAATAACTCCTCAAAGTAGGAAATACATTTTTCTTATCCATTTTGTATTTTTTATTAAGAATAGTCTTCCTTATGACTATTACACTTAGGACTCTGAGAATCAATTTTATTTCTCTGCTCTGCAGAAATGCAAGGAAGTCTCATTTCCTACGCCCCTGAACCAAGAAGGGGCAGACAGAGCACTCGTTCATCTCGTGTATCTGAATTGGGCATTTTTTGATGTGAAATTTTTCTTCTTATGCACTTGTCCGCAGCATATAATCTTTGGTGCTCTATTTTATTTGGGATGCCTGGATGCTGCTTGCTGCAAATAGTGCACAGTAGTTTGTGAGGAGGGCCTGAGAGGGCAGAAATGGATAGAGGGAGACTATTCTATTATTTTGTATTAAGCTTGAAGCAAACGAAGCACAAAATATTTCAGTACCAGCACCCATTTTTAGATGAGTATTGGACTCTCATCTTTAGCCTCACCGCCTGCCCGTGGAGGCCACAACAGCTTTACATCTCTTCCCTAACAATTCCAGGGACCCCAGCTCTCGGTGTGCCGATGCAGGCAGAGTACCTGTTAGACAGAGGCGTCCTCTCCGCACATCTGATCTGGATGGTGCTGAGCTCCTGCACGCTGCCGGGGCGGCTGCCGGTGATGGTGGTGTTTGGGATGCGGTACGTCTTTTTATGTCTTCGGGAGCAGCAAGTGCTGGTCACGCCTTGTTGAGACGAAAGAGAGGGGCTGTGGCTCGGGGGTCTATTCACTGTAGAAACCTCCATGCAGCTCTCTTCATAGACTTGCTCATCCACAAACTCGTGGTTCTAGCCCAGAGGAATCCAACAAAGGGACAAAGCGCACACAGAAAGATAATTGAAGTGAACATATTAATCATGATTGTTTAACGGCTTAAATTGACAAAACTGAATAAACTGGGAAAGTTAGACAGCTTATTCTTGATTATAGTGTTTAGCCCATATTAGTCTGGGCTGAATACCAATACAAATGTAAATGCTGGAACAAAATTAACAAGAAAATGTTAATCCAAATTATTTTGCAAAATAGCGTGTGGTTGCAATGTAGTTTGCATTACAAATATCTGTATAATCTTTGAATTGCCACAAAATAGAGGTTTATATTTATTAATAAAATGCAAGTGGTGCTTATGTAAATATTCTAAATGTCAGTTGAAAATAAATAAGATTTATTATATTGAACTATTAATATAATAAAAATCGTAAATATTTTCCAGATAAGTTTATAAGGCTTCCTTTTGAATTACATGTTAGAAATCAGGATCTGAAACAACATTTTTTGAGATATGCATCTATCTAAAAGAAAAATATTTAAACAAATAGAAATTTTGATTAGAGGAAATGAGATAGTTATTTAAAAGCATCCTAAAAGTTCCTAATTACTGTAGATGGATGTGTCAAAAGCAGTTTAGAGGAATGACATTTTAGTTAAATGAAGTCCTCTTAATTCATGCAGTCTTTGCTTAATCCCAGCAAAGACAGTAGTTCTATAGGGTGGTCACAAAGATGAATCCAAATTCACTCAAACAGCCAGTTTACATTAATTTGTCAAGTGATTAGGGAGTATTTCACACCCAGCCACAATTTCCACATTTTGTATGTGTGCAAAAGAGCGTGAAATAGTGGTGTTACTCATGGTGGCAAGGGAAGGGAGGAGATGCAGGGGAATGGGAGAAATTTTTATACTCATTTAAAAGCATAAGGCCAAACTACACAGAGATTGAGTTATGTTTGCATGCAGTTTGAGAAAGCCTCCTTTTTCAGGAAAACCCTTTCCATTTACTGCTGGAATTAGTCCATGTATCCTGAGAATGTTTTAGGGGAATTAAGGAACATTTTCTGGATTGTTTTACTCTCTACTCAGTCTCACATCAAATTTGCCACCCTGTTGCATTTTTGTGTATTTTTCCCCTAGAAAAATTTGTTCTAATTGGAAAGGTGCTGATGTTTTTCAGAATTGCCATATGGGGCCAATATAAAATATGTGAGCAAAGTAAAGAGAATAACAACTCTGGCCAAGTGTTTGTGAAAAATGGAAGTATCTTTACAGGCATAACATTTTTATTTCCATTTCTTCTGTTCTTCTTCACTCAGACTTAAGTTAGTGTGAATTAAGAGGTGTTGAAGAATGCAAATTTCAAGTGATAAGGAAATAAAGAACTTGCTTGACAAATGACTTTTATAAGGCATATGTCAGTCACAATCAAGATTTTGAACATGATCACACAGTAGACATGAAATTCAGAGAGAAAAATAACCTAATTGCTCTTGTTAGATTACGTTCGGGGGCTTGCAGTATGTTTGCCAAGAACTCTGCTATTTTTCCGATTAAAAGTAATTTTGTGCTTCTTAAAGCTTTTATGGGGCAACGATTAAAGAGTTTTATTGACTGAACTTTTAATATAGAGTGGAAACATTTTGAAATACTATAATTGTACAAGTTAATTGATTTAATTATATGTATTAATTAACTGCTCTTAAATTAGCTAAAAGTAATTTGTAAAATACAATTTTTAGTGCAATTAGTTTCATTATTAATTTAATCTTCACAGAATTTCATGACATTGCCCACTCTGCATTTCTGAGAGTGGATGAGATCTTATCCTATTGACTTTTCAGTGACAGAAAAGAGAAAATATGCCTCTTCTCGGTATCACAATGCTTATACCACAAAGGATGGTGAGAGTCTAAGAAGACATACCACACTTCCTGTTACACAATGAACCAGAAACCTGCCAGATTCCAAATGCTGATGGCCCAAAATGTCAAGTTCCCACTAAAATTTTAGGAATGCATCATCTCCAGAATACAACTTGGAACTGCTGCATGTATTTTTGTGTTAATATGTCCTATGAACTCAGGGCCCATAGCAGGACCCAGTGGAAGGAAAAAAGAATGTAGATTCAAGAAACAAGATGATACTTGCTTTACAGACTTTGTTTTTTAAAGAAAACTAAAAAAGAAATTAAAAGTTCTACAGATTCTACCATTATGATTAGAGGACAGGTGAAACTTTGGGAGCTGAATTCAGCTCGTACCAAATGAACAGAAATTTTTTTCCATTATTTCTATGACAGTTTGACAAGACCTCTGGTTATTACTCAGGCTTTTAAATATGTTTGTAATATTCAACTGTGGAAAAATTTTAAAGGCAAATTGCTACTATCAGGTTCTGGTACAAAATGTCTCAAAAATGTTTCAAAAGCAAGAATCTTAACAAAAGAAACCACAGTATGCTCTGAATAGGAAGCAAGGCATTCTGTCCTACAGCACATTTTATAAAATTAATACTTCTAAAGTAAGAATGAAGGAAACATAAGCACAACAAGCATATGGGTGACATATTGCTGGCTAAGTGTCATAACTGGGCCCTTTTATTTCAAAAAAATGCTGTCAAAAGGAGAACATTAAATTCCACACATACATATATCAAGTTTTAATTTATCAGAATTTAGGAATGTTTGTTGTGAGAAAACCTTTTACTCTTGTTTGTTTGTTTGTGGGGGGAGGTTGTTTGGGTTTGTTTTTTTTTTGAGAAAAAGCAGAAAGACTTTCACAGTGATCTCCATCAAATATAGCAGAAGCTATGTGTCTCTGTTATTTATATGCATTGGGTATAACGCCTTAAAATAAGATAAAATGGCTTTTCTTCCCAGCTAACTGCTTTAATATAAAGGCTTATTAACTAGAAGAGATAACTGAAAACATTCAAAACTAGGCTGGTGTTGCAATTCACAGGAAAACACAGTTCTCTTTTCTTACCGTAGTTTTTTCCAGGCAGTGAAGCAGGTGGTGGTGCTGTGTTTCAAAGGAAGAGCCAGATTTGCCAACAAAGGCCTGTTCTTCTTCATTGGAGGACTGTTGATACATAGAACTCTGTATTATTCTCAGTTTTGAACAAGAGGGTTCTTATCCAGATATTTGATCAGAACTAATCTGGATTGTACACGGTAGCATACATAATTGCAATGCTTCGTCTACAAAGTATAACAAAAATTATTTTTCAGCTTAATTTTCTTTTGTTTGTTTTTAAATCAAACTGTTTTCCTTCCCTTGCACCTCCTTTTAGATGTTTTCATCTGAGGTCTTTTATGCATAGGTAAAATAGTACAATTTACAAGTGCAATCAACATATAAGCTTTGAGTGTTGGATCAATGCATGCTTAAAATTATAATCAATTTAAGTGACAGTAAAATGTTTGTTTTTTCTGGGAATGCGCCTCATTTGAAGAAAACTAAAAATAGTTGTCCTCCCAGGATCATTTCATAGCACTAAAGAATTTGTGGTATTGCTGCTTACACAAAAATTCATGTCAGTGATCCCAGTCTACTGGGTTTAGAAAGCGTATAAAAATGTTACTGACACAGAATGAAGAATTAAGTAGGAAGCATCCACTGTTTATTAATTGCTTTCATAATTATTCACCAGAAAGCAAGAAACTAAATAGGGAAGGAAGTAGGATAATAGAAAAGATTACAATTCAACCTTGGGATATTTGAAATCTGCATGTTAATTAAGCTATTTGGTGTCTTTTTTGTGCAAATATTTGAGTTCTTTCAAGCAGAAGAGGAAACAAGGGCTTCGACTGCTCATCTTTTGTGCTAGACAGGATGGATGGACAGACAGCCACTTCCTCCACTTCTGGCTATAGGTTAAAGTATCCGGCTGTTTAACATGTATTGAGCAGAAAGGGCATAGAGGAATAAAAGCCTTCCTGTATCCCTCAGGGAATAGCCTAAATGCCAGAAAATGGCAGGGATTAAAAACCACTCTGTCTGCAGTCTTTCTCAGCTGGGTACAGCTCTGAGCAGCCAAGGGGCTGTCTCCCAGCAGTGTGGGTCACTGTGGATCCCAGTCCCAGCAGCTGGTCCTGGCTTCCTTGGTAGGGGTGAGCAGGGAATTTGCTTCAGATAACTTTAGATTTCAATGCATTTGAGGTAATCACCAAGATTCTCCTGAAACCAAAGTAGGTGCTTCGAGGGAACGCTTCACCCTGCAATACCCCTCTGTGCAAACGGTACTCAAGAGCTGCCTTTTCCTTTACTGATGATGAAACCTGATTTTGTCACCCATGTTCTACCTGTTTAAAGCCGAGATAAATCCCTCCTAAGAGGCAAATGCTCTGTATTTTCCTTAATGAGTTCTTCTACAGGATCTAACTCTAAAAATATGGGTTATATGGAATCCAGCATTTCTATGTGGACATTTCCCTCATTTCTTAATACCCCACCATCAACTCTCATAAGCTTCCTTTAACAATAGTAATTGTCCAGTTTATCCTTCCTTAATCTGCCTCGAAAGATAACATTGCCCAAAGCCCCAAAGTGAGTTGCCCTGGTGATAAGCAGAATAAACTACTGCTGGGCTGTCATTAAGTGGTTATTCCAGAGGTGGAGGGAACACAAACATTACCTGCTGCAGCTGGTTACTCAGCAAGCCATTTCGTTTGCTCTGCATGTAGGCATTAGCGCTCCCACTCTTTGCTGCGCGGATTCGAGCAAGCCTGGCTTTCTGTGTTAATAGATAAAAGGAAGAGTGTCATTTGTACTCGTATCCATTATCCTGTTTATCTAAAACTGCTAATTGGAATCAGTTGCTTATGAATACCAATCTCACAGCGACTGACAGACTGCATTGCATCCATCCTCCAGGTGGAGCAAATCACAGGTGTCTTCTCATTTAAAATGCATATGATAGAAGTTTTTATTTGTTTGCATGTGTCAGCTACTAAGGACAATGACTTTGGAGGAGGGATTAGACAGATCAGTATGGAAGTGCCGCTTTTTGCGTTGCTGCAACCTGTCTTCATAGGAGAGATGCTCCAGCCCTTGGATTATCTCTGTGGCCCTCCTCTGGACCTGCACTAACATGTCCATGTCTTTCTTGTGTTGAGGAGTCCAGAGCTGGATGTAGTACTCCAGGTGGGGTCTCACCAGGGCAGAGCAGAGTGGGAGAACCACCTCCCTCACCCTCCTGGCCATGCTGCTTTTTGATGCAGCCCAGGATATGGTTGGCCTTCTGGGCTGTGAGAGCACAGTGCTGGTTCATGTTCAGCTTTTCATCCACGAGTACTCCCAGGTTTTTCTCCACAGGGCTGCTCTCAATGACTTCCTCTGCCAGCCTATACTCATATGTGGAATTGCCCTGACCCAGGTTCAAGCACCTTGCACTTGAATTTTTCAATCTTCATGAAGTTCTCATAGGCCTACTTCTCAAGTTTGTCCAGGTCCCTCTGGTTGGCAGCTCTTCCTTCTGTTGTATCAACTGCATTGCTCACCTTTGTGTCATCTGCAAACTTGCTGAGGGTCACCTGATCTCACCGTTGGTGTCACTGATGAACATATTGAAGGGCACTGGTCCCAAGACAAAGCCCTGAGAGACACCACTCCTCACCAGCCTCCTCCTACCTCTTCACATCTGTTTGTACAACCAGACTTAATACTTATCATCTTTGGTCGTAGACTGCTCACAACCTGATTTTTCAGAGACCACCGGTATCAAATTCCTGAGAGAAATTTGTGACTTCTCAGGTGAGCCTCATTGCTTGTGAAGGTGACTTTCACCCAGAGTAGGAGGCTCATGTGTGAGGGACATTTTGCATCCACTGAATTTTTTACAGCACCTAGAACCCAGAATTAGGGGAAAGCATGAAGAATGCAATCTCTCAGCCATTAATGTGGAAAACAAAAGCTTTCATGGGATTACCAGGATGGCATCCTGGTTCTGTATCTTTTGTGCCTGGTTACATGTATAAGAGGGAATCTGGGTTTATCTTCATGGTTAGATTTCTGATACTGAAAGCCAAATGCCTAGCAGCACCTGGAATTAAACAGCTGCTGAAGCACAGAAGGAGATGCAGTGAAGAACTTGAAAATCCAACTTTGATATATTAGTAGGGATTTTCATATCTGATATTTACTCAGTTGATATTTTCAAAAAATAGAGGGAATATTTTCCCCCCTTCCCCAAATTTCTGTGAGATTAAATGTCAGCATGCACTTACGGAGGGAAGCAGCCTGGTCACTGCAGCCACCAGATCTCTCTGGCATGATTAATAATTAACTGACTTAGAGGAATGGCTCAACACCACGTTTCTTTGCACTTACAGCCTCAAACTCACAGATCTTCTCAACAGCAAGCCAAGAAATTCATGACAGCTAACAGCTAACGTGGCTGAAATCTGGCTTACGCTATGTCATGCATTTCTTATCATTTAATTGTTCTGAAAGAAAATAAAGTAATGCTCTGCTTGTGTGCATCCTTGAGCCAAAAAGCTCACATGAGAGGCTATTGACTGGTTTTGTGATACATTGCCCATTTTAGAATAACACATTGGTTTATCAACTTCCTTGGAGCAAACAGCTTTTTCAGCAATGTAGTTAATGCATCTTATTCTAGTGGTAAGGAGAAAAGATTCCTGATGACCTGGCCTGGGGTCCCCAGGAGCAACCAATGTGGGGAACTGTCACAGCTCCCATCCTTCTGGTTCACTTAGACTCTTAGGTGGCACATCCAAGGCTACCAGCACGGTCAGGGCTCAGTCCTCAGGGCTAGCAATTAAAAAGCCCCTTGGGCAGGCAGAATATAGGTTGTTTTCAAAGTGGTGCTCCTGCGATGCAACCCCAGCGTGCTGGGTTGAAGGATGGGGGAAAGAGTTTTACCTGCACCACAGAATAGTCATGGGCTGGGACAAGTGCACTTGGTTATGTTCATAAATGTATGAAAGTTTAGTCTTAGGAGCTCGAGATGCTTTGGAAATGCCTGTAGAGGATGCAGCTTGAAGTCCTATAAATAAGTGATTTCAGTCACAAATGTTTTAGCAGTGGTACTTTTCAGTCTGCTCTTTATACAGGGAGATTCATTAGATTTAATGAGCAAACATTTAACATACATTAGTTCTGCTTTTCCTTTTAGCATGCATATTCATTTTCTCTTGAAGTAATTTCCAAATAATAAAGTTTGAAGTAATAATTATGGTGCAGCATGGTTTAATATAGAAATATGAAAAACATAACTGTCCATCAGACTATCTTAATATATCAAAGTGCTACGACACATGTAATATGAAGGTTGTACTTTCTATGTGAAGATTTAAAATTGCTTTGCAAGTATGAATTTATTGCATCTTAGAAAGCTTTTTGTGAGCTAGAAAGTAATAGCTTACATCTTTCTAGCTGAGACTCATTCAGATGACCTGAATTTATATCATTTACCAAAGAGAAGACAGTAAATCTATTACCAAGAGAGGAACCAGATATTGTGGCTTCCATGTTTATACTTCAGCTCACAGAAAATACTGCTGAAACTGGAGGTGTTTACAAATCTGTTAAAGTGATAAGATTTATTTTCAGTGCTTCTGCCTGATTTATATATGAGCTTGTAGCGTGAGCAGTCTAGTGACTTCTCACATTTCCTATCAAGGCATCATTAAAAGCTCATGTCATCCACAGGTTTTTAAGGGCTGTGTGCAGGGGATAGAATTCCCATGAAAGGCATCAAAGTGATGTGATGAGATCAGGAAAACTGTGGTTACAGAAGTACTGCATTTTCCTTTAGTCTGCATTTTCTGTCACGTATAACAGAACAGGAGTCACAACTGTCCCTTTCAACCTCTGCAAAGCCCTTCCTAATCCTCCTCTTTCATGGAATATCTAGGAAAAAAAACAAGAAAATACTAAGTTCTCCTGAAGTAGATGATATCTTTGCTATGAAGTTTTCCTGAGCATGCAACTTTGATTTTGGTAATTTTTACATGATCTAGGACTAAACAAATGTAGCTGAAATATAGTTCTTTTACATATTCTAATGAAATTCTACCATAATCATCTCATCTCCATCTTCCTAAAGAAGTTGATGACCAGCTCTAATTCTTGCCACATCCCTTGTATTTGCACTGAGCTTCTCTTTTAAATGCATGTCTTTCTTTTTTCAAATTTTACAACATAGAGTTGGATCCTTATCTATGGCTGCATTCATAGAAACCTCACAAAGGGAACTCACTGTTATTCAACAACAGTTAGCTCTGTCGGTTTTAGAAATATAAACATTTATTTTCACAAGGTTTTAAGTAGTGCTAAATGTAGCACTGTGGGGTATTTACAACATCCAGCTTTTAACACTCAGATGCCCTCAGCTGTCCAGCTATTTTAAGAGAATGATTTTATCGGGAAGACTTTAGGACAGGGCTTACTGCAGCACTGGAAATCACTTCTGGCAAGATTCTCATCAACTTGCTATGCAAGAAGCCAAGGTAGCCCAGGTAATTTAGTACTTAGCTTCTGTTGTTTCCTGCTGCTCTCCAGGCTACATAGTTATCTTACTATGAAAACTCAAGAGTTATTGATTACTTACCTTATGGTAATTATTGTTTAATGATTTTGTAAATTTAAAATATTAGAATTCCTTCATAGTCATTCTGTATGCATGGGTTTTGGTCAGGACAGAGGTGGTTTTCTCCACAGTAGCTGTTATGGGGCTGTGTTTGGGATTTGTGCTGAAAACAGGGTTTATAACTCAGGGATGTTTTAGTTACTGCTGCACAGTGCTTGCACAGAGCCAAGGCCTTTTCTGCTCCTCCGACTGTCCCACTGAGGAGGCTTGGGGGTGGACAAAGAGCTAGGGGGGACATGGATGAGACAGCTGACCCCAGCAGACCAGAGGGTTATTGCACATCATATGGCATCCTTCTCAGCAGTAAAACTGGGTGCTGGTGGGGGCTGGCAGGGGCTGCTCTTCCTCTGAGACAGGCTTGGTGCTGAGCAATTGTTTTCTTTTGTATCACTTTTTCCCCCTGCATTTATTTCCCTTCCGCCTTTCTGGTGGCTTATTTCCCTTCCTTATAAAAAAGATTAGACTGTCTTTATCCCCACCCACAAATTTTTGCAGTTTTACCTTTCTGTATTTCACCCCATTCCTCTGGGGAGGAGAGAGAGAGTGAGCAGCAGGGTGGAGTTTAGCTGCCTGCCTGTGCTGAACTACAACACTGTGGCTCCTAGAGCAAGGGTGAAAATTGTCCAAAAATTCAGTTACATTTTTGTTAATAGGATTTTTTTTGTTTGGTCTTTCATAAATCCACCCTGTGTGTTTAAGGGAAGAATCATGCCCACAGTTCATGCTCTGATTTTCTAATTTTCAGTAATTGCAAATGATTGATTTCATATTAGCTGACAATAATTTACATGACATCAATAAATAGCAGAGAAGAAAATGCTGTTTACTTTGCACTTTAATGGATATGGAATTAAATAAGGTTCATACATTTCTTACTTTCACAATCTACTCAAATTATTGTTCAGTAAACATGAGTTCTACATGCTTTTTTTTTTTGCTAAACTCAAAAATCCTGGCTGAGTTACTGTTAGTTATGTTTCTGCAATGCTCCTGATATTAATAGCCTCTCATATAAAGAAGTCAAAATGGCTAGCAGGGTTTTCTACTGCAAACACTCAGTTCTAGACTTCCAGATGCTGTTAAGCAGTTGCTGCAGTTTATCCTAGAGCTATTTATAATTATCTAGTAACTCATTTTTCATAACTTGACAGAAAAATGCATCATGTACGTTTAATAAATAATAAAGCTAAGCCAATCTTCAGGATATATTTTGCGATGTGAAGGTAGAAGAACATACTTGCATGAAAGATTCAGGTTCAATTTTATGTCTAAAGTCAAGTTTTGGAGCTGATGATGGTTTTTTGGCTGTTCTGTTGAAGCATCATGCAAAGTCACTCCAGGCAGGAAGTGCTTGGGCAACTAATATTAAGGCTCTTTCATTCCTCAGGTAATGAACAACACTGGGCAGATGTACCTGCACTTAGGCACTTGCTGGCCAAGAGGACACAAGGCTCTTGCCTTCCGAAGGCATGTGGAAAACAGAAAAGGTATAGCAAGGGATACTTTATTCAGGGTATGGAGGACTTTATAATCATAATTTCTGCTGCAGCATGCTGGGATGGCCAGACACCTGTTCCAAGAGGGAAGCTGTGCCTCCTCCTGTCTCTTCCCTGGCCTGGTAGCCATCCCAGTGAATATGCCGCAGTAAGGGTCCTGCCAAATCTTAGCCCTTGCTACCTATCACAAAGAGAATAGGAAATGGTATCCAACCTTGCCTAAACTTTTTCCTTCCCTTCCGTTCCCTTCTGTTCCCTTCCCGAACCTTCCCGAACCTTCCTGAATCTTCCCTTCCTGAACCTTCCTTTTTTCATTTTCCTTCCTTTCCTTGCCTTTGTACATGACCAGTTACAACACAGCTGTCATTAACTTTGCCCAAAGTTAATGGGCAACCAAAATAACAGCCTCTTGAAGTTGTCTCTAGCTGAGAAAAGCTCCACAAATAGCATTCTTCAAAACTGGCTCAGTGCTGATAAAACTGCTTGAGAAGAAGGCACAGTAAGACTCCAGGGCATAATTAGTTATGCCCTGAATTTCAATGTCTAGTTTGGATTATTTATTCATTCATTTCTTGTCAGGATAGGCCAGATCCTTGGACCTTACTATCTAATAGAAAACAACGTTTTGATAAGCATAGCTGATGTTTCCTTTTTGGTTTTTTTTTTTTTTTTTTTCTCTCTGTTTTTGTTTATAGTGATTGCAAGGGGTTTCCTGTACTGCAGCAGAAAGCTGGCCTATCCTGCCAGCATTGTCTGTAATACAGAGTGGGATTTCATGGTAATCGTAACAATGTATTTTTATGTTTGGAAGCAGGAGCTTCTTTTAAAATGCATTCAAAATGCAATGGTATATAAATAAATTTCTCTCTTCCATCTTCTCCCAAGTATTAATATGCAGTGTCTTTTTACCAAAAAGAAACAAGTGGAATTGTCTAATCTTGAATAACTGTGCAGAACTCAGTAAATACATAAAATTATGATCACATGGCTCTTGAACAATCCTAATGACAAAATTTTTCTGCTATAGATTGCCAGTGCTCCTGGAACTAGATTTCAACTTTTCAGCAAAGAACTTTCTCTTGAGTTTCCTTCCAGCCCATGTGTTTTGCCATTTCTGAAGTCTATCTTGATTAAACTTCTGTGTGAGATATTGATAAAATTGCACAATTCAAAGGTACAACTCTCTCAGTCCAATTGAAGCTGTTGTAGCCAGCAGGAGGTTCCATTGCCTGCAGGGGTTTGTGCTACTCTCCATGAAACAGCACCTTCTTTTAAGCTTATGTTCTTCAGCCTCAGAGAACAGAAATAAGTTCAGTGCCTAGGGAAACATTTATTTTAGAAAATGGTGTAAAGCCTCTATTGTATTGAATGAAGAAGGAATTTCAAACTTCAATAATGTGACCTTTTTGCTTGATTATTCTTTTACAATGCAGTAGAAACCCCCTGTGAAATGCAAGGCTATATTTCATAGCTAAATATGGACTATACAGTACCCATGAAGTGCTTTTCGTTGATTTTTCTTTTTTAGTCCATCAGAGCAATATTCAGTTCAACATCTCAGTCATTTTAGATTGAAAGAGATTAGCTTTGCAATAGAAGATATCAATGAAACCCACATCCAGTGCTAAGTTAATCAGACCTCAAAGCCATTTTCTGCAAAGCAAGAAGGGCGTAAACATAGTCAGAGGAGATCTCTCATCCTTACTGTTGGCATTGTTCTGGGGAGCAGAAGAAAAAATGCTTGGCAGGATTGCCATTCATCACTTTGTGTTCCTGTTTGAAACATACAATGAGCTCACTGTTTTACAAAGAGAAAAAGTCAGTTATTAACTAAAGCAGTTTCTATTCAGGAAGAGATTATGGGGAATAGCAGCCAGTCTACCAATCTAACTTTTGTGAGATATTTTCTAGTGTCCATCTTTTTTTCACTGACGAATTGTTCTGGTTTTGGCTGGGGTAGAGTTAATTTTCTTCACAGTGGCTGATGTGGGGCTGTGTTTTTATCCTTCCAGTTCTCTCCCTGATCCTGCTGGGGGGGGAGTGAGTGAGCAGCTGCATAGGGCTTGGATGCTGCCTGGGGTTAAACCATGACACAAATGTAAAGCAGGCCTAGAAAACTCTGTTTTGTGGCATGCAGTAGGAGACAGTTTCTATCTGGAAAGGTTGTGTCTGCAGCTATTATGAAAGCTCAGAACAGGCACAGTGATTGCTGGGACCAAGCAGATCTATTACTCATAACTACCACAGTGCTCAGGGGCACAGTCAGGAGCACCGTGTCCTGGCTGAGATACAGTTGTTTCTCTGCTGCCATTCCACAAACAGAAAAGTTCTTGACAAAAACAAGGTAATGTAGAAGTGACATGAAGTCAGCTGTGAAAGAAGGGAACACACAGCTGGAACTAGGCTGTGGGACAAAACAACATGCTTTGTTGGGTGGGTGGAATTAGTAGATAGATAAAGTACATTATTTGGATCCCTGAAGTAGCCTATATTTTCGATCAGGTTCCTAGAGAGGTAAGACATTCTTGTGATACACCTGGTTTCTTTTTATAGCCATTTTCCTCATCTGACAATATTTTCCAAAATGTGGCCATTGAAGGGTGCTGTATCTTCCTCCTGGGCCTATGACTTTATTGACTATGTACCTCTTTTCCTCCTGATTTTAAGATATTCTGAGAATGCATACATTTATTTCACTGTTTTTTGGGGTTTTTTTTAATGAAGAAATCAGTCAAAAAGGTGGCCAGAAAGAAACACACAAACATTTTTTATCTTTGACCCTGGTGCTGTAGTTGGTATGAAGCAGATGCAGCCTGCAGCTGCCTGTGTTCCCTGGTCCATATATGCAGTCTCCAGCCATGATCTCCCTGCACACTTCCCCCAGCAATGATCCTGCTCTCCTGAGACTGCTGGAGACTCAGAGGACACAGGTCCACAGACAGCCCAAGTGGTGGCACCTCAGCCTTGGCAATCATGCAACCTGTGTGGCATCTGAAGCCTTCCGACTGCTGTCCGCAGGGGAGTGGAAGGAAGGGATCTCACCTCCCAGAACAGGGCTTCAGGTGACAATGGATGTTCTCTGAGCTGCCTGGCACTTCAGAATTTTGAGAAATAGATTAGAACTAGTGCATTGGCAGTGATGTGGAGATGAAAGTGACTGTCCACACTTGGCTGCATCACTCCTGATAAATACTTCCCCACACCTGACCTTGTCTATATGTGCCAGGGAAGGGAACAGTCTTCTTGTAGATCAAATGGATATTTTAGTGAGAGACTCAGCAAATCAAGGAAGCTGGAAAAACAGACTTTAACTTTCATTTTTTACCTGATTGAGCTGTTTATCTAAAGCCTTTTAAACAAAATAGAGCTGAGGAGACAAGTTCCCCAACAGTCAGATTCCCTCAAAGACTGAATCTGGGACTTAAACTAAACCTGGATTAGTGAAGTGATCTGTTAGCAGAGATGTTAGAAATAATTATTAGGTTTGGGGGTTTTGCTTGTTTGGTTGGTTGTTTTGTTTTTATTTTTCCTCAGAAGATTATGGTAGAAAGAAAGTCTGCCTGAAAAAATGCAGAAGAATCTTCAGTGGGTGAGACTGCACCTATTGCCTAAAAGTACTAGATCTAGTCTAACAAGTAGGATGAATTACCAAAATAATAGGTCTGTACATTTTGACAGAAAAGATAAATGAACAGGCTTTGGTTTGTGTTGGGTTTTTTCCCTCACTAAAAATAAGACACTATTTGCATCTAGGACATGGGTTAGCACATTCATATAGTGGTCCTCTTGCTGAGAAATATGCACTATAATGACACACAGCATATAGAAAATAATATTTATCTATTGTTCAACAACATAAGGGGAAAAAATTAGAAGCTCACCTTTTGTGCCCTGCGCTTGTCTGCACGTTGATTCTGGTGGTATATACGGCTGAAGTTGGAGACAATTACAGGAACTGGCAGAGCAATGACCAAGACCCCACTCAGGGAGCATATTGAACCAAAAATCTTGCCAGCTATTGTCTTTGGCACCATGTCACCATACCTGGGTTAAAGAAAACAAAAGGCTTAGTAAAGACAACATCTCTTCTAATTATTTAATTTCACAATGAATTAATTGCACAATAGATTTTATTTCTCTTGCAAATAATACTTGCTGCATATAGATAATGCTTTACACACATATTCTTACATATGCAGCATGCCCATTGTTGTGCACAAATAATTTTAATTTGAAATGAATTTTGGATCTCTTTTCTGTCAAACTGTGGGCAGGTAAATCACGTGTTTTACCTGCTGTACTCTTCGCAGGCTGCCTCTATTGCAATGGAGAGAGAATGACCTTGCTAAGAAAAAAAATCAGTGTTGAAGTTCAGTCCTTACACTGTTTACTTGTTGAAAGAATTCATCAATTTCATTGGCAAGATCTGAGAGAGGCCACTTGGTAAATTAGATGTTAACTGAATAATCTGTTGTCTCACTTAAACTGATATAGTACTTTCATTTAGCAGGGTGACACATTTTTGCAACAGGTTTCCCAGGAGATCATGGACTTTGTATCCTTGTATTTTTTCATCTTGGCTGGACAGAAGCGTGGCTGACCTAACTTCTTGTTGTTGACATGAGAAGCTGGAGTAGCTGAGCTCCAGATGTCCCTTCTATGGTCTAGGTGAAAGCAAACATGAAAAACACAAGCCACAAGCAAGCAACCAAACAAATTGTAGCTGCAATCCTGGCAGTGCTCAGAATTACTAAAGCTACCACCTTTCTTTATGATATTGGATATTGTTTAGTCCAGCAAGTAAGAACAAAGTGCTACTGATGTATGTAAAGGCACTGCAGTGACAACTTATTAAGAGATATTAGCTCTTTGCATTTTGCTATGTTCTGTGGGGGACAAGTATGTAATTACATACTACAGAGTTTAATAAAAAGATGAATTACTTTCAAGTACCGTTTGGTTTTTAACTTTATTGGATTTTAAGTTATTATTAAGCATTGATTTTAGCTTGTGAGTTTAGTATGCTTGTGAACAGAGAGCTAGCACATTCCCTATTACAAAGAATTTATAAACTCTTAACACAAGAAAAGAAATAAAACTGCAGGGGGGACAGTGTTTAGCAAATACTATCTGGAAAACAAAACCTGTCTGTTTAGCAGGAACTGGAAAAATAATAGAGAAAAAGGGGGAAGTCTTCAAGTCAGTGTCCAAATTGTGCACCTAATCATAAGGAATGGATAAAAGGGTGAGGATATGGGATGATGGAGAAGCTAGAGGACCATATGAAGCTAGAGGACACCTAGCAATGAGAGCTCAGCTCATATCAAAAGGAGGTGAAGATGAATGGCTTGTATTTTGTAAGATATGAAGAAAGTGTTGAACACAAATATTCAAATAAGTTGTCATCCAGGCAGATATAATATAGATGACCAAGTCTTAGACTATTGACATAGATTATGTTGTGTTAAATAAATATTTGGTTGTTTTACCAAGCATGTCCAAGTGTAAAATATGAATATTCACATGAATAATATAATTAATATTTCTGCCAATACCCCCCCTACACACACTTACTCAGAATTTGAATGCTATTTGTTTCTCATTTTGTGACATGCGGGATTGCATGAAAAATACATAATTTAATAGAATCCATCTTTTAAATTAATAATATAAGTGGTCTTAATTAAAGATATCTAAAAACTGGAAAAGTACTAGAAAAAGCATCATGCTTTCATTCACATCAACATTTGCACCCCACAACATAGGCATTTTTGGTGCTCATTCTTCCTAAAGCCAGAGCTGACTATCAACTGTATGCATGTCCAGCTGTTCTTTTCTTCGGGCAAGGAAGTGGATTAATGACCTTTCAAGGGCTCTTTGACAAATGGAATCCCCAACACCTCACTAACCCCATTTTTTTTTTTTTCAGGCAGAAAAATAGAAAAAGCAGTGAGCATAGGGTAGTGGGCCTTGTGGAGAAGTCCTAGGATCAAATCACTGGTAAACATTTCTGCTTTACAGTATTCGTTAGTTTTACTTCATTGTTCCAGATACAATCCAACTATTCTCAAATATTGGATCAAACTGTGTCAACAGAAAACTGACACAACCAGATTTTGGAATGAAAAATTTACACATGCCCAGTACTTGATCTCTTAAATTAGATCTCTTAAATGAGATTCCTAAACCTATATTTAGATGCTTATCACTTGAAATGCTAAACTGCTGAACCTCCGTAATCTTACATTGTCACTGAGGGCAGCTGTGGACAGAAGACATCGTTAGCTCTAATTAATTTGGCTTGAAATTATTCAGGGATATAGTTCATCATGTTGATAATGTGACACTATAATTATATGAATCAAGAGCAGACTGAAGCTTTAGGAATTGTGACAGGAACCACAAGCTCATCTATCTCTAGCATTTCAGTATTTATGTGTGGACCTAATCAGTGACATAAACAGATGCCTTTTCCAAATATTTTAGTGTTGCAGAGCGAAATAAAAAATTTAGGACTGTTTGACACAAGAACGTACTTTGCACTGGTTTTTTTTACCTTCTGGACAAAATGTCATGCGGATGCATATACTGCTTTCTTTAAAATAACTTGCTTTCGGTTACTTTTCTTTTTTTAGCTTGCATCAGTTGCAATACAGTGACATTTTCCAAAGGTAATGTTGCTTGTCTGTTATTTAGTGCTAGTAATACCTTTCACTCATTAATAATTCTTACATAATTAGTTTTTCTCCTATTGCTAACCACCGTGTTGGAGATGTTTAAATAAAATTATGGTCAGAAAAAATTACTTCAAAGAAATTAAGTCTTCCTAATTCTCACAGGGTGAGAAACATATTTGTTTACTTTTGTGACAAAACAGAGGTTTTGCTACATTTACCCTGGTTAGCCTTGCTCTCCTCTGGGACAGTGACACAGATTTTAGTCTAGTGTAGTCATGATCAGAATTGTTAATGAAGTTCCTCCTCCTGGATTAAACATTACCTTTAGTTATACCTCATATATCAGTGAACACCACCAATGGAAATGGATGACATAAAATGAAGGGAAAATTCCTTCTATAACCCCAAGTGCAATTGTTTTAATCTTTGGAAATTCTAAACGAAAAAAAGAGTGTAACTCCATTTTCAGATGGCCGGGAAGCTTTAGGTGCTAGTATTTCAGAGCAGAAAATTTATACTTGATCTCTAAAACAAATTCTAAATTCTGCAGAAAATCTGATTTCTTCAGTCATAGAGACACAACAAATGTAGAATCTTATTAAGCAATTTTCACGGACTCCCTTTTCAAAAGGGAACTATTTTAAGGTTTTATCTAGTCTTGTCTAGTCTATCTGCTTGTCTCACTTTTCCTCAGGCTGGAACTGCAAACATATTCTCCTTAATTTCTTTTTTTTCTCTAGTTGCAGCCTTCCCATAGCTTTGTCTATCGCCTGTTCTGCATATGTCTATTATTGTAGCCAAAGCTCAAGCCAGTCTTTGGGCATTTATGATTTGCGCTGATAATCTAATTTTGTAATGTTGGAAGTGTCATCCCAATATTTTATGTTTTGGATGAAAGAAGAAAAAAAGCTTCATACTGATCCCTGATATCAATCATGTGCATTCTGCTTCAGTAGCCAAAAAGGGAAGGGAAAAGGCTATGACAAACTAGGTGTGTCAATCAAGTTTTATCAAATCACAAGTCAGAAACACCATGATCAAACTAATGCTTAGGTTTCACTAGATGTAGTCCAGACAGGCCAGACGTGCTACTGCTTGCAATCTGTGGATATCTGTTCACTAAGTGACACTGTACAGGGATGGACGGATGGATGGATGGATTGGATGGATGGATTTAAAGGCGGGTATGTTTGTCTCAGCTGTTTGTATTCACCAGGTGACAGACAACTTTTGCATATTTAACTCCTTACTGCAAGACAAGACAGCAAGCCAGTGGATTCCTTCATTTTGCAAATACTGGAGGTTTCAGAGTGTTGATGTGAGTAACATGGGTGTGATGTAGCACTTTGCATGACAGACCGGAGGGAATGAAATGCAGCTTGAATCACACACAGAAGACTGAGCTCTTGCAGGAGCTTGGGAAAGAAAAATGCATTTGGGGTTACTGATGCCCAACCAGTAATCTCAGCGTTGCCATGTCAGATCTCATCCATGGACATCCACTTGCCAACACACTACTGCTTTTCTAACTGATGAGTGGAGTATATCTGGTCTTGCATATCCATAATTCAAGAAATCTCAGACAACACAGGCTCTATTTGTGGCATCATCAGCTATTCATCTTATTCCTGAATCTAATGAAACCCAGTTTTTGATGGCTGTAAGATGAAATATTTCATAAGTCAAAGGTCCAAATTATAACTGAAATGAATCATACTTTTTGGCCATTTTTTTCTTGATGTGAGAGACAATGTATTTTCTTTCATAATCTTAACAAATGAGAGGGACAATGCTGCTTATTTAACTCCTGTTTGTTTATTTGTTTGAACACAGGAGTAACTTTTTTTCAAAGTGAAAAGTAAGTGTATTGTGGATGTCAAAATAAATAATGACAGAAATTGTATTTTAGCATATTTTGTGTGTGTGTTACACTAGAAATTAATATTTGAACTAGCTCACTTTAGGTCAAAACAACCCCAAGCGACCTCTGTACCAAATCTTTAAAATTGGAGGACATATGTAGGAAGAGTAAATCCAGCATTTGCATTTTTGCAAAGCCTAAATACTCAAGGCTGAGACTGACTGACACAGTAAAGGATAAAAAAACCATCACTACGATAGGGTTTTCTAACACTAGAGGGCGTAAACGCCATTAAAACCAAATGCAAATGCAGAAACAGTTCAAAATGCACGTTACAGATGCCTATGCCCTCTTCCACCTCTTTCGAATTAATTTACATTCTCTAAAGAATTATTATATTGATTAAGGTCTGTTGTCTGCTCCCATACTATTTGCTGAAAAGGGAAGCTAGTAACATTTTTTGTTTTCAAACATGTAAAACGTCAGAAAATAATGGAGTTGTAAAACAGATGAAAAGACATTAAAATTAACTTGATAATACTTATTTTTAAAGCAAGGGAATTTATGACCAAAGAACAATTGAAATAGTATGAGATCCGTGGAAACTAAACAATCTTTGTAGAAGCCAGCACAGCTGATATTTTTTCATGTGTGGGAGACAAATCACATTTCCCAGTAGATTTAGCAGGTCAACCAGGCAGAGATCAAGATTTTTGCACTGGAGTTGATGAAAAGAACAGTGTCCTGCCTTTCCAGGACAAGGGCTATCCTCCTGCCCTCCAGCTGCTCTCTTGCTCTGCGCAGGGTTGGTGCTTTACCCACTTGGGTGGGATGATCTGCTCTCTTGTCTCCCGTCTCAGCTAATGGCTCTTTCCTCTTCTCCAAGAGAAGCCCCAGAGGCTGCTCTGGTGAGACTCTCAGAGAAGATTATACAGCTGCTCATTGGCCCATGAGTTTAGGCTGCCAGCCACCCACTTGGGCACACATTTACATCCCGGTATAGGAGAGCAGGCAGGAAAAGCAATTCCCATCCTCTCTGAAGCTAACAAACAATAATCATGATGAAACTGCAGCCTTACTGTCCTGGTTTTGGCCAGGTCTGAAAATAGCCTAATGATTTTGGAAAAAAAATTTCTAGTAATGCAAAATATTGCTGGTTGTGTGAGGTGCAGAACAACATTACATAGATTACTTCAAATTTTATTCCAGCCTAGGAAGATTCTGCATGGAATTGCAAATAATCTTCCTGGATACTTTTAGTGCTGTGCAGGGCCCTCTGCTGCAACAGCCCTTTCTTTTGTCTAGTTGTGATGGACATGGTCCCCTCTGGATCCACAAATGTTCCTTCAAGAGCTGGCCAGAATCATCATTCATGAATGATGAAAGCCACATTTGCTTCTCAAAAGTGGTAGTGCTCCCTGAGTTTTCCAGCCTGCCGTGCAAGAGAATTAAACTAGTGCCCCTGCACCTGGCTGGGTTAGCAGTTCCTGAAATGCAGAATTTCTAATAAAAGCCAGGGGATTTGAGAGGGAGGGGGGTTGTGGTTTGGGTTTGTTTTGTTTTGTTTTGTTTGTATGTGTACCAGGGTCTTCACTTAAACAGATTTGCACAGGTGGACTTTAGTACTTAGAGGTCAAAACACAGGAACTTTTGCATGGAAAAGTTAAAAGGCTTGATCAAGGAAACACTCCCAGCTTCTTGCAATCCAGACCAAGTTTCAGATAACTAAATTCCTCCTGTTTTCATTTACCATAAAATATTAAATTCAAAGAGGTAACAGATATCTTTTGTTGTCATCTCTCCCTCACTGAATAGGAAAATTTAATACCCAACCTGTTCCTGAGCAAATCATCACAGAAGTATGATGTCTGGTCCATGCTGCATGGGGAATTTTCAAGCTACCAGAGGCACAGCTCAGCTGACTCCCAACAGCAGTGCTACAGTCACAGACATACTACTGAGATGGCATTTACGTTAGGTTTTTTTCCCCAGACTTCAGAAGCAGAATTAAGCATGTTAGTTTTTAGGAAAAAGAGAATGTTTCTGAATGGATCCAACACTTCATAAGGATAAGAAAAGCAACATAGCAGCAAAACTGTTCTTGATGTAAAACTTGCAAGCTGCCTTTCCAAGTGTTTCGTAAATCATGGTGGTTCCCACAATACACTGGCCATCACCCACACGCACAGGTGAAAATGTGTCTTCTTTAGAGTTTGCAAGCAGAGGGAGCTTTGCACAACCCTTCACACAGAACCAGGATTCTGTGGCAAGTGCAGGTGCTCTCAGTCTATGTGGCCCTGCCAGTGCCCAAGCCATCTCCTGCCTGAAGGTGACACTGACATTGTGACAAACACTGCAGAAGGTCTTGGCAGACAAAGCTTGTGCTTCCAAACCCCATTTTTGTTTAAAGTGATGTAGACATCACGTCCCGTTATAGACTAACTCAGAATTGAGTCTTCCAGCAGTGGTTTTTGTGATGGGGATGGTCTCCTGAGAAATCTGCCGTGTTATTCGGTGGGATTTTTTGCTTAGTTTAGTGGATGGAGGACTGTATGTCAGCAATAAAATTGATCAGCTAGACTGCCACACACTCTGCAAAGGTTGAGTGACTGGTTAAGCCCTGCCTTTGTGCTCTCATGGGCATGTGAATAAACCAATCTCAATTAACTCCCTTCAGATGTAGTAGACTAGGTCTGGGACTAAGCAGATACATTGCATGGGAGCAAATATCAGTTAATCACTTTAACTTTGAGATCACTTAAAAAAAGACCATCAGTAAAAATATAGAAACTAACCACTCTGAGAGTACAAAATGAAGTTCTATGCATAAAGCAATACTACAGACATGTCAAATTACATTTGACAGTTGCTAAATGGGGTCCTTGTCTAAAGAGAGTGCTGTAGATTGTTATAAAGCTGTTCCTTAGAGTCTGCAAGCTGCTTGGTAACTAAATGCTGGCAAGTTGACACTAATTAGCCATTCATTTCAACACTACATCCAACAACAGATAATATAAATTGCTACTGGTAATAATTTTAAGTGGAATTTCTAAATATGCATTTCAACTGTGGTGCCTTAAGGATTCAGCCTGTACAGTTTTAATTTGAAAAGTATCTAAGTTGCTGTTTGGGAGCTAATTCTGTTTTTAAAACACTACTGTATGTGCATGTGAAATGAGCCAGGTTTGAAAGAATGAGTCAGACCTAAGTAAAAATGACTTAATTTCTTAAAATCATCTTTACTCCTAAGAATATGATATCAGATAAACATTGAATTAATTTATTATTTTGTTCTATTACTTTAAAATTTCAAGTATTTAAGGTACCATGGTGATGGGCAGAGAATAAATGCTTGACTAGATGATATTTCATAAAATGGTACAAATGATGGCAGGAAAAATATACTTTTCTGCTGTTACTCAGATACTTTCTATTTTCTGGGGCCTGATGCAGACATACAATTATTTTCATTCTATTATACATGAAGCTAAAACTAACTAAGAGGGGGAAAAAAAAAAGACAATTTGATCCTTGTTCCTGTAATTCTGTCTTACTTCACAAAGAGAAAATGTTCCAAGGTCTTTGCTCCTAAAAATCAATCACCTGTATTACTTAGTTAGGACCTAATTTTCTAACAGTCCTTTTGTCAGAGCATGCACCCACACACAAACACATATATAGGATGAACTGACCAGCTCTTTCATAGCTTATAAATGAACAAAAATATGCCAGTAATAGCTCAGACTGAAACTTCACCTACCCTAATATTCAGTCTCCAAAATTTAACCTGAAGCAAACAAACATATAGGAAAAAAGAATCAGCTAATTATACATGATAATATCATTGAATGATCTTCCATCTTTCAACCACTTACAAATAACTGAAAAACGTTTGTTTTGTTTTGTTTTGTTTTTTTTGTACTTAGTGATTCTTAGTGGGTTGCACTTCCATGGGCTTCATTTTGACCCTTTAAATCCATGCACGTTTTTGGCATTCACAACACTGTTTGGCAGTTCCTTGGTGAGTGTCCTTTTGACTATTCTGGCTGCAGTTCCTTCTTCCATGTGAGGCCAGATTCTTGTATTCAAAAAAGCATCTGGTGATATTCTCTAGCCACACTCCTCCTGCCTCCTGTGTTTTCACACCTACTTACCTTACCTCTTTTCTAGGCTGACAAGTCCTACTGTGTTCATACAGAATCTGCTCCCTATATTTGATCATAACTTTTTCCCTTTTTTGAATCTCCTCTAACTTTTTTACACTATTTGCAGGAAAACAAGACCATAACTGCACACAGTTTTCTAAGAAGAGGTACAGACCAGTTCAGGATAGCTTATATTTCTGGTCCCAACTTGGACAGTGAACCCTTATTATTCACAATGTTAATGCGTGATTTCTCACCCTCGTTATTTCTCTGTCCAAATCTTTATTGGTGGGAGCTGATAAAATTTGCCTTGCTTCCCAGATATCTATCACTGACAGAGAAAAAGGAGCTGTTGGGCTTCTGGCGCAGCACGGGTGTTTTGATTGTCATCACATTAATTTGTACAAAATAATCAGTGAAATGGCATAGCTCAGCCAGCACCTGTGCTAACCAGACAAAGAAAATTCACCCCTAGATTTCTACCAATATTTAGGTTAAAAGAAATTAATCTTTGTTTGTCCTCTGCATATGAATTTTTACTTTTGGGGTTTTTTTGGGTGTTTTTTTTCTTCTCCCTTTGTTCTTTCAGAAAATCCTTTCTTGGGAAAACTGGATTAAAAAGCAACATAATGGTAAGGGACAGTGTTTTATATCTCATGGAGAAATGAAAAAATATGAACCAGGATGAATGCACACCAATCCCAAAACCTCAGCATTTAAAATAAATTGATACAAATAAAATAGAGTATAAAGAATTTCCACCAGTTCCTGTTTGAGACATTAACTGGAAGCAACATGAACATCTGGCTATAAAAAGCTTCACCTTCAAAAGTAGCACCATCTCCAGCCATTCTTCACATCAAAGGTTGGAGGTAAAAGATGGGCAATGCCTTCAAGTGAGGGCGTGGCCATGGTGCCCAGTAATGACTGAATAAGGACCCAGCAGTGCTGGTGGTAAACAGGAGCAGCAGGAGGTGTACTGACCACACCAAGGGTTGCTGTAAGGAGACCCCAGTTGCAGGCTCCATTGTTTCCCAGCAGGATGGACTAGAGTTTGACACATTCTTCCTGGGAAATGGTTCCAAAGGCAACTGCTAAATATCACCCATCCAATCCCCCCCACCTGGCCTTGGTTCATGGGCACTCTCTGTTCCCTCAGACACCTCATGAGCACATGGAAGATGGCAACCCCACACAATTCTGTGTTCTTCTAGGAATGTGGTATTTGGTAAAACTTTTCAGCATCATGGCTAAAATTAGGATTGAGCTGTGAAGCGCAGATTTTGCTGCAGATTCAAATGCACTGAAGCCCAGGGGTATGTTTTGATGTGCCACCTTGTTCCAGTGACAAGAGAGTTTTCCTATTAGTTGTGTGATTCAGTGTATTCTGGGTCCAGTGCTCAACCCAGAAATACTGCTGAAAATTCTATGTAATCCATTTCTTCTACATTTTTCCTTTTAGTTGCAATACTTGTGCTAAATAGCAGCAAGTTCAAAACAAAGCACTGATCTGCCAATCCATTCCTAAATTTCTCTTGAGTATATATTACCCATCAGGTAAAACTGCTCCAAATATAAATCACATTAATACTAAAAAGCACTGTGAAAGTTTGCAAGGACAGCCATACCTCTTTTTGTGACAGCTACTGGGCACAACACTGAGATCTGTGAGCTGATTGCACTTGGGAATCAAATCCAGCTGCTCCCATGTACAAGTAAAACTCTAACCGATAAGAGGTTTTATCCACTGCTGGCCTTCATGCTGTTCAGCACTCTAATGGGCAGGCCAAGATCTAGGGATGATTCCCAGCAAATTTGCAACTTCTGCTTTTTCTTTTCAGCAGGACCCATCCCACAGAGAAGTCTGCTGTCTGCTCCTTGGGGCCCAGGTAAGGGAAATTACTAGGAAACTCCCTGATCAGTTACAACCCCCTGACTATTACCCTCTATTAGTTGTCAGGTCCGTAGTGATAAGATTGAAGAAATGAGTCCTGGAGCAATCAAAATGGACTTCAGGGCACTGGGGCATTTGGTTGAAGGAGTATGTGTGCAAGGAGTGTGGTTCAACAGGGCCAAATGCAGGGTCCTGCCCTTGGGTCACAACAACCCCATGCGGAGCTACAGGCTGGGGGCAGAGTGGCTGGAAAGTCACCCAACAGAAAAGGACTTGCAGCTGGTGGTTATAACTGGCTGAAAATGAGCCAGCTTATGCCCAGGTTGCCAAGAAGGCCAGTGGCATCTTGGCTTGTATCAGAAACAGTGCGGCCAGAAGGGAAAGGATTGTCTGTCTGTACTTGGCACTGGTGAGGCCACACCTCAAGTCCTGTGTCCAGTTCTGAGCCCCTCAATTCAGGAATGACATTGAAGTGCTGGAGCAAGTCAGAGATGGGACAAAGAAGCTGGTGAAGGGGCTGGAGCTCGAGTCTTATGAGGAGGGGCTGAGGGAGCTGGGGTTGTTTAGTCTAGAGAGAGGAGGCTCAGAGGGGACTTCATTGCTCTCTACAACTACCTGAAAGGAAATTGTAGCCACATGGGGGTTGGCCTCTTCTGCCATGTCTCAAGTGAAAGGATGAGAGGAAATGGCCTCACATTGCACCAGGGGAGGTTCAGATTAGGTATTAAAAAAAAAAAATTGCTGAGAGGGTTTTTGGACGTTGGAATAAGTTGCCCAGGGAGGTGGTAGTTACCATCTCTGGAAGTGTTCAAGAAGTGTCTGCTTGTAGCATTTGGGGATACGGTTTAGGGGTGGTTACAGCGGTGCCAGGTTGATGGTTGGACTAGATGATCTTGAAGGTTTTTTCCAACCTTGATGATTCTGTGATTCTGTAAAGTTCCCAGACTGCAATACAGGTTTGCTTTTGCTTATTGGCACACCTTCCAACCTAAAAAGATCCTGCCTCTTCTTCCACAAATTTAATCCCATTAGACAACACAAGTTTAGTATGTTAAAATCCTGATAGTAGAAATATTTAAAAAATATTCTTGAAATAATAAATAGAATTATTGCCTTCTCTTTAAAAATAATAATCCTCCCAACTTTCTATTTATTACTCGTTTTGCTTCACATATTTTCACCTCCCTAGAAAACAGGCTTTTGTGTCACATTCAGCACTGGGCAATTAGGCCAAGATAATTTTTTGCTTGCCAACACAACCACCAATGGACCTGTATTATTTTTATATTCCTTCAGGCAGAGCTGAAAAACATGAAATAGCTTTTGTCAGTGTGTCACAGCTACTGGCCTAAGCCTCTAGGGATCTCTGCCAAATATTGAATACTTCACTTATTTTTCCTCTAATGCCTGCTTGAAATCTGTTCAACCAAGTGTAAAAAGTACTCATATATTTTTATACACACACACGATATATGATATAGGATATATTATATATTATTATGTATTATACACTAGTCATTATATATTACATATACACACTTAGGTAAGACTAAAAACTTTCCTTGTAAAGTAATAATAATTCCATTATAAATCTTTTGTGCACTAGAAGATTTATCACAGTCCAGTGTCTTAGTGTCCCTTTCTAGCTAGTAGTCAGGAAAGTAATTTTTCTGAGAACATCTACTGTTATTTCGCATCAGAAACTCAGCTCCTTCCTTTTCATGATATTTTTCGTGCCTTTCAATCTAGAATATATTTGAGAAAACATATCAGCTGCAATGGACCATTTACTAATTTTTCTCTTGGTCTAATAATCTTTTTCGGTCTTTTCCAATTTTCGGAGATTTCTGAACTTGCTCAGGTAAGTCCAGGAGAATCAAAACAACTCATGTACTTCTAGTCTAGCAAAACAAAAGCCTCTTCTGAGTTCACTCAAGGCTCTGCACAATTCAGCTTTCTACCAGTGCTAAATCACTCCAAACCTTGAAAGAAGGAGGTGATGCTATAGCCTGGCAGAGTAATCAGCTTCAGCTGAGCATAGTAATATCCCCTTTCTTGAAAAGAAACCAAGAGCCTATATGAGCTGCTCTGCCCAGGGAAAGCTTAACTCTCACCCTCCCAGCCACCAGTCACTGCCTCTTCAGGCTGTAAAAGCTTGGTGCTGCGTGGTTTACGTAACTTAAATAGGGAAATTTGCAACTACTACAATTACAAATTGCATTATTGAATCAAGGGTTTCAGATGTCCTCTCTTCATCAATCTGTGCAGTGTGGAGCTTGACTGCTTACCCACACTGTCTCTGAGTCTTGACACAAATTTGAATGGATATCTTTGGATATGGCAATGTAGCAGCATGTTACAAAAGTAGAAGTGGGTCTGCCTCTGCCAGTTTTGACAGTGCATTTTGTAATGTGACCTCTTGTGTGCTAGTAATTGGACTCAAGCCACCAATGAATCTCTGAACATTAGCACGCTGCAATGACACAGTAATGACTTTCTGTCACTACTAACCCCATTCCTATTTGAATTCATGTCCCATGACTGAGAGGTTCTGTATTTCTCTACCAATCCTCTCAGTCATTCAGGCATAAAGCTTCATAATGCTGACTGCTACTATTCTTTTCACAGGTAGCAGAGAACTAAATTTTCTTTTTTTTTCCGTTTAAAAAAAATGTTCTCCTCTCTCTTGTATACAACATTTAAAAACTTCATTTTCAAAACTTAACTTTTTAGAGATTGCTGATAAACCTTGAATTTTCTCATGGATTGCTCAGAAATTGAGCTTCTGGACCCCTAAATGTAATTTTATTGAATTTTAAAGTGCAAACTCTGTAAAGTTTGTGTTCATTAAAAAGTCTGAAGCTTTGTAGAAAATTTGTCAGATGCCAATGGTAAACAGAAGGATTTTGGAAGGTCACATGAGTCTTCTTTTCCCAGAGTGATGCAAATATATATTCCCTACATATGTTGCCAAGAAATCATGCAATAGGGAATTCTGGAAAGGGATTTTCTCAATCTCTTCCTGTGCAGCCTGTATTTCATAAAATGCTTATAAACATTCAACAGTCCAAGCCTGCTTTAAGTGAATAATCAAACCATAGCTACAAGAAGTCTTGTAATTTTTTTTCCTAATTAATTTTAATTTTTGAATTTCAACATGAAGAAAACACTATCCGTCAAGAGTGAGTAAGGTCTTTAGAAGCTGGAGCTTTCATGAAGGGTCAAATCCCTCACGTACAAAAACTTTTTAATCCCAGCTATCCAACAGATGGTTTGACTGCACTGAACACCAAGGCTGGAGCTCAGACGGAGCACCTGCACTTCTTCCGCAACTTTTGGAAGGAAAACCTTTTTCTATCCTCTCCCCTCTTCGGGTTTTGAAAGACAAACTTGTTTTGCTTAAGAAGATGGCTCAGTGTATTTTTCTGCAGAATGTAGCTCTCCTTGTAGCATGGATCCGGATTTTGTGAGAGACTAGGAATTCAGTATCATAGCACTACTTTGGCTTTTTTCGCACCAATTGGCTTACACTGACCTTCCCCAGAGGGCAAACTCCATTTTTAGGTGTCTAATTCTCTCATCATTATTTGGCACAGTCTGTGTGCAAACCGTTATGCCTAGTAATTAGATACTGCAGTGCTCAGGGTTGTGACACAAGATTTTCTGAATCATTAATATTATGCCTCCACTGTAATTTTTTCCCCTTCCAAAGGTTGTGTGCCATGCTCAGAGAAAGACTGTGGTGTGTCAGACATAGGCTTGAAAGTACTACAAAAGTTGCTTTTTCGGTAGAGATTCCTGTGCTGCAAATAAGGGCTCCTTCTGCTTATCCACCCTCTGCAGCGAATTCCCCAAATCAGCGATTCCTGAGCATTTTGAACTATGCACCACCTTGCTTTGAACTACTGTGAACCTTTAGAATTGCATGGTTAATTGAGAACACTATAAAAGCAATATACTACAGATCATTTATCTCAGCCCTGCAGGCTGTGTTTTTGGACCCCTTGATGTAAACAATATCTAGCAAGTAAAGCTTCTCCTGACCAGCACTCTCACCACAGCTGAAAGATTATTTCCTGAGCCACTCTCTCCAGCTTGATCTCAACATCCACAACAGCATCTATCAGTTTCTACCTGTCTCCACTTTAAGTATAACTATATATGATGACTTTCTGTCTGTCAAAATCCATTGGGAACTCTAACCAATATCTGGCAGTTCTCATGCTTAATTTTGCCTGTGCCATTCACTGAAAATTTTGTCCTTGGATTTTAAATTTCTACTCAACCTTTTGGTTCAAACTGTGTTTCTTTTATCTCTACAACAACAGACATGGTTTAATGAGGAATGCCAAACCCTCTCCTTTCTATGCATTTTCAATTAGTTTTGCTTCTCATCCAGTATAAATCACTTTCTAGAGACCTTTATATAGCAAATCTTCTGTCCTTTTCTGCTGTCAGGTTTGTTGCTTTCAGTGTGTTGAGCAGTGTTTTCCTTCCTTTTCTCTTTGACTTTCTTATTGCAGGTACTTTCTTGTCTATGCCTACATTATAACTGCACGGCTTTGGAGCTTGAGCAAGAATCCTGGGAGAAGAGACCTAATGCTGCACTCCTGATGCAAACAGATTACACACCTCAAAGCACTACTTCTCCATGAGCCACCTGACAACTGCCCCCTGGGTCCCCACTGATTTTCACCTCTGTATAGAATTTGTTTATCTAGGGAATGAGTGAAGAAATGACCTGTTGGCTTTGAACTGATAGATGGTACAGAGGCAGAAGAGTGACAGGTATGACTTCATGTCCCTGCTGTGGATGTTGTGCCATGTTGCACACACTTATCTCCAGAAGTGACTTCTGTTCTCCTGTGGGAGATGGTAGTTGGTGTCTCATGATTGCAAGGACTCTTAAACTGACTTACAGCCCAGAGATTCAACACAGTGGAATCATAGATGTTCAATTTTTTTTAAGAGTAATGTCTTCAAAAGTAGTATTTTCAAGTGCAGTATAGTTTCCAATGACTGATTAGGGCTGTATTCTAACCTCATTATTTGCAACTACAGTTTCACCTATGCCAGAGGGCTTTTTTGAGTATCCACTTTCAGCTCAAAGTGTCTGAGGCTTGCTATCTGGCTCACAATCTATATCTGATTGCAGAGGAGACCCCACCAATGCTGACAGAAATTCTGTTTCTTGTGATAATAAGGCACATTACTTAATGAGGTAATTACCATGGTTCATATTAATTTTTATCTTCTGTGAGAGACCTCTCATGCCTTTACAGAATATGCTCTTCTCTCACAGCTATACTAGTCTCTTGTACCCTGCTTAACTCCATCAGGTACCAGACCAGAGGTTCTCCTTGATGTTGTCTTTCACCCCTAGTTGCAAGCATTCTTCTTATGGCAAGAATGTGAATCTGCTCCACTATGACAATCACCGCCAAGATGCACAGCAATGCCACAGATTATTCTCGTTCTTTTAATTTCCATACTTAGGATTCCTTCTAGCACTACAAAACCTGAACTGATAATACTTTTCATAGAGTATAACTATTCAAGCATCTGAGACTGACTAATCATGTGGTCCATTTACTGTGACTCCTGTCGTATTTTCTGGCTTTTCTCTGGTGCATTTAAGTCATCTTTCACCCTGCTGGTAAACTTTAGAGTGTGAGATCTCAGAGTTACTTGTGCTAGAGAGGATAGATCAGTTCTGTGTGTTAGACAGCTAAAAAGCCACTAAACTACATTTCATTGCTTTCAAAGTAGGGCAAATTTTGGTTATAAATATCAGGACACATTTCCTTTCTTTTTACTCAAAACTGTGCTATTACAGGCTCATAAGTCAGAGAGCAATTCAAGCTCTCTCTCTCCAGGCCTTTCCTTCCTTAATGTGCTCATCAGCATTAACCACCAAATGCATTTGCCTTAGGAGCTAGAAGATCTCTATGTTCTATTATCAACATTATGTCTTTAATAAACGGGCATGCAGGTATATCATTGGCCTGTTCCTCTTCAGAAAGAGTGGGAAGGAGTGGAGAAAAAGTCTACAGGAGGTCAACTCTCACAGGAAAGAAAATAAAAGACCAAATTAATAGAATCTTCTTAGGGAGTAATGCAGCAATTCCCATCTGTGCCAATAATTCAGAACACAGCTGAGCAGTATTTTTTCCTTCTGATTTTATATTATGCCACTTTTGTTTTCCCCCCTCCCTTCTACAGCCTAAAAAGGTTCCATCTGTCTGCTAATCTCTGATCCTACCAGTCTGTTGTCCAGACAGTGGAACTCAAATTTTAGTTTGTAGGATCACGGCTTAAAGGCTTTGGGATCCTGTGTTCATAGAAATATGTGTGTCACCATATGTGTACCATGAGAATAACCTCACAGGAAAGAGCAAAGGGCCTGACGGAAAAGAAGAAAGAGGTGTCTGGGGACAGAGTTCCTGTTCCTCAGGGATTATACATGTGTCTATGAGGACAACCATGCATGTGGTCCTCCTGCACAGTGATTAAGTGCTGTGAAGGTCAAGTGAGGGAACCACGTGGAGGTGTTGGTCACGTTTTCAAGAGATTTACCAGCTTTAGCTCCATGCTCTCTGGCATAGACCCCAGACCACGACTGGATTTCATCCAGCAGTTCACAGGGTGGGCAGAGGAGACATGCAACCCAGTGGCTGTACCTCCAGCATATTTCTACTCAGTGCTGCTGGTATCCCACAGGGAGAGGGGCACTGCTTCTGTTCTGAGTAAAGGATAGTCTGTGACCCTCAGTAGACAATACGGACCAGATTTTAGGGTGTGGTTGCTGGTGACTGTAAGACAGTGACTCAGCTTATCTGCATCCATTCTATCCTTCTGACATAATAATTATGCAACTATTAAAAATGAGCAATCAAAAAAAAAGCAGTCGGTAGGGACAGATTTCCTGAAATACAGAGTTGATCAAAGTGTAGTTATGACATAGTGGTGCCAAATTCCTGTTAGCACAAGTGTTTGCTGCAATAAGAAGAGTAAGCTTTAAATAGTGCTGGAGAAACACTAAAGACAATCAAAATTTTGTGACAGTCTACATAATTGATGCATTTTAGCTTGTAGATAAGGGATTGAGCAGATTTACTTAATCCTTTAAAATAACCCTCCACCTTAAGTAGTTTATAAACCTAAATAACATATTACTTGAAAAATAAATCAGAATGTGACGTAAACCAACAAGTGTAATAAATGCTGTTGTTCTTCCAAAAATCTTTTGGACATGTCAGATGTAATTACATTGATACTTATTTTATTCTATTCCCATAAAAGGGATGAATTTGTGGAGGTCATGTACTGCATTATATCTAGCCCTTTCTACTAAGCTGAGCTGTTATGCAAGAAGTGCATTAGGGCTACAGGGTAGCTCTTGCCAAAGGCCGAGTGGCACCATAAAAAAAGAACACTTAGCAGAGGAGACTTCATTAAAATATTTCTCTCTTTCTTCTGCAGAAAAACAATTTTGCTTTGTAGGAGTAAAAATCCTGTTGTTACAGAGTCATGGATACTATTTTTGGTACCTGAATCTGTCAAGGTCTCAGGGTAGCAGTCATGGAAGTCTAACACAATCTTTTTTGTCCATTTTCTATAAATAATGCCCTAACCCCCCATTCCAGATCTTATCTACAGTACTTGAGGAGGGCAAGAGGACCTTAAGAAGAAAGACAGGGATATTTTCCCAGCTGAAGTCAATATAGAGGCATTGTGTTTGTCCTTGCATGTACTATCTGAGCTTATTCATTGAATTAATAGGAGCAGGATTAGACCCCATAATACTGTTTCAAATTGACAGGAGGTGGATTAGGGCTAAAACTACTGATAACAACCTGTTTTCTTCAAAAACAATCTGCACATGAGTTTTCAGGATTTAAATGTAATAAATGGTTTGTAAGCACTATAAGAAACTACTTTTGACTTGAACTTTACTGGGAGAAGAATTCCACAATGACCAACAATTACAAGTTTGTGTAATGAATGTTCTTTAAGCTCTGGAGACATAGTTTCCTTTGACTTCTGATATAAAGACACGTCATTTATTAAGTAGAGTTTTGTAATCATTTTGACAGGGAACCAAAATAGAGATATTTAATGAAGACATATTTTGCGGTAGTGAAACAAAAAGTTGTGCTGTGAAACATCACTTTGTGATAACTCTAGACTAAATTTTAACGTCATGTACCCAAATGAATCCCCACTGCAGTCAATCGGCGGTACCACAGAAAAAAGGAGCAGTGAACTTAAGTCTGAAAGCCAGCCTCTGTCACTGATAGTCTTTCAGTACTGTAGCAAAAAATCTCCCCGTTGATGATGAGGATTTACTACCGGTGCAATGCTATTAATGTGTATTTATAGACAGAGATGAAGGCAGTGTCTATGCTCCAAAAACCTTAACAGAATTTATTGAGATGGGAGATGAAACTGAAATAGAAGTTAAATTATATACTGTTGCTTATCCGAGTTTTGAGAATGTTGTTTTGTGATAGGAACATCCTTTCTGTAGTAAGAATGGTGGGACACATAATATATGGTTGCATAGTCCTCTCCAGGCTTCATCTCACCTTCCTCTGGAAAGCTATCTGAGGAATGCGAACCAGGGAGCTCTCAATTCTTAATGCACAGCTGCCCCATTTCCAAAGACTTCAGGGTAGCATCTTTCTCATCATCATCATCATCTGAAAGCCTAGGTAAAATTAAGTACTTTAACTACGGAGAGCTAAAAAGCAGAAGAAATGAATTTTAGCCCATACATTTGTGTTCTCAGAAGCAATGAAGAGGCTCAGAGACCAATGATGGTGTTCTTTAGAAGTTCCTCATACTCCCTTTCTGGATGTCAAAATCAAAAGCATTTCTTCTCAATAGATCAGTAAATACTCAGAGAAGTAAAAGCTGTCTTTTCCCTTTAGATGCACAGAACACTTTACTTCTCTTTTTTTTTTCTGACTGTACTTACCTATCAGTACATGTGTACTTGCTCATGTGGAAGGGCATCTGTATTAATCACATTTGGCCAGACTTTTAGGGAGTATAATAAATAACGTCTTTATTTTTTGGTTTTTGAAATGATACTTTTGACTTTGTTTTTGGTTTACAGTTGAGGTTGACAAGTCATTTCTAGTTTAAAGATATTCTACTTCTTTTTTATTGCAATTTTTATTATTACTCTGTCTTAAGCAACGGAATATATACTTCAATATTTCATGCACTTGTTTTATTAAGATACACAGTCTCTTCTCCCTTTCCTTTTCATTTTATATGCCTACACATTTTTACAATACTGCTCTAAAGGATAATCTGTAAATCAGTTCATGCTCATGTTTTGTATTAGTATGTGCTAAACAATATAGAGAAAATTCTCAAACCTATTTAACACACCAGACCGGAAACTCTCTACTGTGAGGTATCTTACTGAGCATTTCACAGGTCTCTAATCTCCATTAGCCTGAGCAAACAACTACAATCCACACAAAACAGCTAAATCCAGGGCTGAATGTTTACTGAAGCAGAAAAAATAATAATGTTTCTGCAAGTTGATGTTAGCAAAGTCAACAGAAAATAATATATGTCAGTAATGTGTTGTCCAGACATTGAAATACTTTCTTTTGATTCCTCTACTTGCCAAAATTACCTTTAGAATAGAATAAAGCATAAAGAACCACTTCACTTACAAGAGCAGCCTGTATGCTCATCAGCACTCGGCTCAAATGATTTCTTCCAGCAAACAATGCCATAGTAAAAACCAATACCACTTCTTAAGCTTTTGGAACAATTATTCTAGGCTGAAAATAAAATGCAATGGAATTTCTTCCATGATGTGAGATGCTAATCTCTGTAACCGCTACTCATTTGTTGAAAAGGACCCAGAATCAGTCCCTGAGATATGAAAAACTATGATGTGAGCTGCCAGACACCAAAGGAGACTTCAGGAGCACTTTAATGGCTTCTTGTCATATCCAGTAGGAATACAGATGTGCCACCCATTTTGGTGTAAGGAATGACATGATAACTTCTGGGGCCAGCAGGGTCTGCAAAGCAGAACTCTGCAGAAGGTGAGACTCCAGGTTGGATTAGTTCCTGGTGTGTCCCTTGGATAGAGACACATTATTAATGTATCTTCAGTCTTGGAAATGCAGGCAGCATTTTCACCAAAAATTCATATGAAGCTGGAGAGGACAGAGTGCTGTTCAATCCTCTACAAGGGGGCTACCATGTGATTACCATGTGAAATGAGACATACTTCTTTAGGACATATTCACGCTGTCCACTGTGGCATGGAAGGTACTGAAAACAACCCCCCCAACAGTACTTGAATGGGACATTATAACATGCAAGGGGAATGTGCTACCAAACTCCCTCTATATTGCTCTATCAGAACTTTGGCAGAAGAAGGAGCATTATGGAAATGCGAGCCCTCTGCTGATTATGGGAGTATGCGACTGAGAGTCAAAGGACAAGGAAAAGACTACTGTATCTTTTTTGTTGTGTTCTTTACAAGCAAAAGGGCCTTTGCAGAGAAAAGCCTGCATATCTGGCAGGGCAAACTGGACACGAGTCAGCAGTACGTTCTTCTTAAACATACATATTTGTCACCAGGAGTTTAGCCATCAGGATGAGGAACATTACTGTGAACCAATATTGGGCAATTGTGAAATCTCCTCTGGGGTACTGTGTTTGATTTTGGTCTTCCTGTTGCAAGGGATATGTTGGGAAAATGGCATAGGACCGCCAAGATGTCTAGGCCGTGGAGTTTCTGTCTTTGGGTACGTTTGGAATTTGTTTGGAAAGGGTATGAACATTGTGACCTGACTTCAAAGTTAGCCCTGTTTTGAGCAGATTGGACCAGGTGACATCCAACAGCATTTTTTCTACCTTTTTGTGATTACATAATGAGCCAGCAGCTCTTAACAGCAGGTGGACTCTCAGCACTCTCCTTGGGCTGAAGCACCATGAGATATGTATTCTGAATGCAGTCCTTTGCACTTCTGTTTCTCTTCCCTTTCTTTGACCTCTCTAATACTTAGAGTTTCTGTGAGGTATGAAGTACCTAAAATCCCCAGGGAAAGACTGTTTTGTATTGATAGACTGAACGTAGAACACCTAGTTATGCCTGCTCGAGACATTGTACAAATATTAATTTATAACATTAACTCTTTAAGAGTGCACAAAAGTGACTTTTTTTCCTAGAAAATCTAACCCTAACCAATCCAAGGAAGGTAATGTGCTCACTTAACATCAATATTTTAGTTTCCCTTTTTGCTCACTGTAATTATGAATTTCCCCCTCCCACATTATTACGAACAGTTTAGCAGTCAGAGACTGCTGAAATACTGATTGGGCTAATAGCATTTGTGAATTTTCACCCTGTTTTTTGATTCCTCCAGGCTAACTTTCCTAGTGAGATTCTAAAACAGAGCAGATGATGCAAAATAGTTCTCAATTAATGAGTGGCATTTCAAAATGAATTACTGAATTGCCTTTGATTTTATTTTTCATTTAATTTTAGGCCTTTTTCAGCTTTGCTTTAGCTCAATATACTTTTTTATAACTATTATTTACATGGTGCATAACAAGGCTTTAGTGTATTTTCTCTAAAGAATCTCTGCACCACTGGATGTTGCAAGTGTTTGCAAAAAGAAGTCTGCTCCCTCTCCTCAGCAGATGAAATGATGATGAATGAGCTGATAGGCCAAGATAGGGCAGGCAGACTTGTGACTTTTCCACTTCCCTCACCTAAAGGGGTACAGGAGGATTGGGAATGGTTGTGGTCAATTCATAATGCTTTGTCTCTGCCACTCCTTCCTCCTCACACTCTTTCCCTGCTCCAGCATGGGGTCCCTCCCATGGGCTGCAGTTATTCAAGAGCTGTTCCAATATGGGTTCTTTCCATGGGGGTAACATCCTTCAGGAACAGACTGTTCCAGCGTGGAACTGCTGCCAGGAGGCCGTTCCTCCATGGGCTCTACATGAGCTGCATCTCTATCTGCTCTGGCTTGGGGTTCTCCACAGGCTGCAGGTGGATCTCTGCTCCCCTGTGGGCTGCTGTGGGCTGCAGGGGCACAGCTGCTTCATCATGGGCTGCAGAGGAATCTCTGCTCTGGTGCCTGAAGCACATCCTGCCCTTCCTTCTTCACTGATCTGGGTGCCTGTAGGGCTATTTCTCTCACATTTTTCTCACTCCTGTCTCTCACAGATGCTGCACAGCATTTTTCACTCTTCCTGAAATTATCATGGAGGCATCAGCAGCATCACTGATGGGCTTAGCTTTTGGCAATAGAGTGTTTTGGAGCTAGGTGAAATTGGCTGTGCCTGACACGGAGGCAGCTTCTGGTGTCTTCCCAGAGAAGCCACCCCTGAAGCTATCCTTCGACCCATCAAAACCTTGCCATGCAAACCCAGCATAAGGGAACACAGTGGTGAGCCCCGAAATCAGTGTAACAGGGACTGAGCTTACCAGCATCAGGTGAGTTGTTGCACCTGAACTCTTGCCTTGCTGCAGCACTGAGGCTGCCCATTGCCTCTGAAGTGACTGTGGGCCCTAAAGAAGGTGATGTATTTGCATCTGGAATACCACAACTCTGCATTACAGCAGCTGATGGCAAGTGGTCTCTATGCTGACACTTCTCACTGTGCTCTGTTCAGTTTTGCCCTGAACTGTTATAACAGTGAGCATTTATGTAAAGGGTTAAGATGAACAAAAAATAGATCAGAAATAAGCTATAGAAGAGTGGTCTAGATTCTTTTCAGACTCATTCAGAATGACTGAAACTATTGGCTAAATAACAGCTTGACAAATACTTCTGAACAGCTTGTCTCTTTGTTGCTTCCCTGCCCCTGAGAACAAGGCTCAGAGATCAACACCCTCACACGGGGTGGCCTTACGATCTCTGGGTTTTGAAAGAAGACAAAGTCTGAAAGAACTGAAACAGTTTTTCTGTCCAATTCAGTGCACATAAAAATTAGTCTTGGAAGACAGGAGAACAGCCAGGGCCATTTTCGGTGGCTCAGAAACCTGCCTTAACTGGATGGCAGTAAAGGTTTTCAACACCTCATTTGATGATAACCACTCATCACAACAAAAGGCCATTACAGGCTCAGCTCTAAATTAGCTCTTGCTAAATAGAACAGATGCTGTAAACTCTCACCTACTGATCAGACAATCACAAATGAACCAGCAGAAATGGTCTCCAATCCTGACTATGAGCTGACGCTTTCCAGTTTGGCCTCAGGTTTGCATGAGTTATAGCTGGTTTTTTGGCCCTCTGTTCTGTTAAAGCGCTGCCTTGTTTCTCAGTTCTCTGTTCTGGCTTCCCATTAATTATCACCAGGACGTTTGACTAAATTTTTAAATTTCAAAACATGCCTTCTGAGAAAATGCATGCCCTGTGCTAACTGCTGTCTTTGATAACATTCATGGTCCTCTGAAACAACAGAACAACAGGCTGATGTGTGCAGGCAACAAAACTTGCAGAGGATAATGGACATTATCATGCCCTCTCCTGCACAAGATAAGAATATCTACATTACTCTAAAAGCTTTCAGAACAAAAGATAACACTTAGCTTATTTTCTCTCAATAATTTGTTTACACATGCAAGAGACACACATTTGCCCCTTATCACATAAATACGTACAAAAGCAAGCAAATAATCAGAGACAAGTAGTTTCATCTTGGGGCTTGGGAGGAAAAAAAGAGATATATTTATTTTCTTCCTGTTTTAGAAAACCAGAGGGACACACAAAGTCTGTGATAAGAATTATTCAGTATTAAGACAGAGGCAAAAGAAAGAGAGAGGGAATGTAATATAAATGTGATATGAATCAAAGAGATTTCAACTAGATTTTCAAATCTCAAAATGTGTTTGTAGGTCTGCCAGAAATAAATATTTTCTTTTGACTGGTATACTGAACTAACTTGATATGAAAGCAGATATTTGAAAGAAAAACATGGACACTAAAGTGTCACTCTGAGGAGAACTAGGCTCTCACGGCATTCAGTCAAATGTGTAATTTGCTGATGAACAAGCTCATTTGGCAGACCTCTTTTCTTTTTTTCTCATACTTGGCTTTTCTGCCCATGAGTAGGCTTTTATTTTTCTCTCTCTAAACCTTAGATATGTGAAAGGCTGCCCAAACTGTCTGTGCAGGTGCTTCCATAATTTTTTTCAACAGACTTGGTTTCTTGCGGAAAGTGCAATTCTGAAAAAATTCAGCCTCTCTACTACCTTGGGACATGGAGGGTGCCAAAACCAATGGTTCACCCTCATCCCTCTCCTCTTAAAAGCCATTACTGGTCAGGGATCTGTAAGACTCAGGACGTATAAAACTGCTTGCTGCTCGAGGCTGAGCAGACCCCAGACCGGCACTGTGCTGGTGGTCCCTGAATCTGTCCTTACTTTCATCTTGGCCATTCTGCTCCTCTCCATCCAGGTGCTCCCATCATCCCCTGCTTGCTGCCTATTAAAAGAAGAATACCCTATTTCCTTTCCAATGAATCTTCAGAAGAATGAAATGAATCTTTTCCTTTTTAATGAATCTTCAGAAGAAGGGTTGTTCAACAGCCTTTGTGAGGCAGCTCGATTCAGCAAAGATCCAGGTTGATACTCAGTGCTACTCCAGCCTGTGTCTGTGCAGTCCACCTGTGTGCACACAGGTTTGAGGGGCAGGGGTCACAGACTGCACACTGTTATACAGTGATGCTGTGACACCTTTCTCTGGACATGGGGAATGCTGCTGGTGCTGGGATGACTCAATTATCTGCCTCCTTTCACTGGAAACATTTTGAGAATATTAAAAAGAAATAAAAATAGTAGGACCTGATGTGAGACCTGACCTGTGCCCCTCAACCTCTTTAACTTCTTTTTCCCCAGTAACTCAAGGCTGCCTTTGCCTGCACTCTGTTTGAGTGTTTTCAGTTTCATGCCTGGCTGCCTGCCTACCTGAGCACCACTGAGAGCATGTTTTCTCTGTGAAAGGAATGCATATGTTAGCCTGTCTGCTTGAACCAGGAACTATTTCTATGGGGAAAAAGAACAATTGCTGTTGAATTACAGGCAGGCACTTCTTTCTGAAAATTGTTGTTCTTGTAGACAACTGAGGTTCACTGAGGTGAATGCAAGGATGTGTAAGGTAACTTTTACCTGCTTCAGCCTGACTTTATTTGGTAAGGAGGGAGTGCAATTTTTTACGCTGAGAGAATGGATTGTTCTAACACCCTTAGTTTAGAAGACATGAAGTTGTGAATGGAGGATTCTGGATCTTTCCATAATCTCTGTTGCAAGTTATTTCTTTTTATGCTGGACAAAATAGGTTCAACAAGGAAGGTGAGGTTACAGCTGCTTTTCACGGCTTTAGCTCCCCACAGCTGACTTTTATACTTAAAGGCCTTGAATAAGATCTGTGTCAAGAACAATTTAAAGAAACTTTTTTTTTCCTTTAATTTGGAATAAAATAGTTTTGTGATTCTACCATCGGAGCTGCAGCATGAGGCACTGTGCATTCCTTCTAGCTGTGTGTTACATTTTTGCTGTGTGCTGGGATATGAAATCAAAAAATCCAGCACTCCTTGCTAAAGGCATATAATGAACAGCACATTATTTTTCATCTGCAAAACACTGCCAAGAAAGTGGAAAACAACAGTGAAGGACAACATAACCTGTGTTACTGCAGAAGCTTAAATCATAGCTGAAACGGAAACCTTCTCAATCATATATGGGCTTAAAATGCCCTGTTCTGAGAAAAGGAAATAGGCCAATCCATGGAACTAGGGGCCATATCACATTATTAAAAAAGAAAATCTACTGAACAGTATTCCTTGTACATTTTGTAAATAAATTCAATACAAAACTGATCAAAATATATTGCTGGTCTCATGAAAATCTGAAAGTTTTCAGTGATTAAAGCTCTAAGGTCAAGGCAAGCAAATACAATTGAAGGTTCTCAGTTTATTAGGATTTCACCTAGAGGAATTGTTTTTGCTCCTTTTTATTCAGATTTTTTGTTCTTTCTCTTATTATCTTGTTTTTCTCCAGTCAATGAAAACCAATCATTTCAATTTACTTCCAGGTCTATGCCGTGTAACTAAGATGCTATCTTGTACAGCTGGCCTTTTTTCATCTTCATCTTCTCCATTTCCCTAATATACCACTGAAGTCTAGCCACGCATTCCCTAAACCTTTTCTCCATTCCTCCCACGCTGCTTTGTGTTGCTGTGGAATCAAGGTTGTGAAACAATACATTTACATGGTGCACTGACCATTTTCAAGTGGTCTCAGCTGATTCTTGTTTTTAGGAAATGGAATGTAGAACGACAACTTTGAATAAGTCTTTTGAGCTGGAAGTGGTAGGGCAAACCTTGGTACTAACAAGAAATCTGGGCTGCCACCTTGTGGGTTTCTCCAACTGCTTTTCCTCTAACCTTATTTATGTGTCTGCCCAAATTGCTTTGGTAACTAATTCAAAGCTGGACCTTTACTGCATTTTTCTAGGATAATGTCTGAAATTCATCCAGAATAAAATCATAGACATTTCTCTGACATGACATTTTTAAGAATAAAACACCTCTCCAAACATCTTTCAGGTGTAAATAACAACGGCTGTTATCACAGAACTCAAGTTCTGGGCACTGAGAGATCATGTTTCCATTGCCTGGCCACTTTTGCATAGTGTTTCCTTGAGGAATCAGTGTTCAGCCTTTTGGTTTCTGTCATACTGTTTTGTTAATACCATGCCATCTTCTGATGGCTGGCCAGACCTGCTCCTTGCCTTTTCCATGTATTGATTTCTACGTCTGCTCTCTAAATTAACTTCTTTCTTCATTTTTATTTCCCATTTAAGCCTATTTTGCATACTTTCTGTCGATATATTGGTATTATTACATTTACTCCTCAGACAGCATTTTCTATGGTTAATTCAGTCTTCTGAATTAGGAAGAATAAAGTTTCCCTTTTGTTATGTGATGAAGTTAGAGCATGCAAAAGTAATTTTCTCAACTGGTACAGGGGCTTTTCCTATTTATACGGCAGTATTTATAACTGCGATAAAGAGGTCATTTAGTAAGTGAAGCATTTCTTTGTCAATGAACACTTTCCTTGAACAAATGGAAGCTGTGACAGAAACTCCAGATTAGCATATCTCTCTGACAGTCTTTCAAATGATCTGGTAAGATCCAGGCTCTTCACTGTCACCAGATGGGGAATGTGCATCTTTGAAGTATTTTTACCAACTCTTTGTGATTTTGTTGTGAGCTCAAAAAACCTTTTTCTGTGTGGAGTTTAATAATCTCAAGTCTGAATACTTTTCTTAGTAATTCCCCTCACCTTTTGCTAATATTGTGGAAGGGAATCTAGCCTGTTTTGAACCCTAGATTTATATGTGTCTGAAGCTGTGGCTCAGTTCCTGGAAGAGAGGAATTGCATACCTTTTTCATGGATAATGTGTCATTTTAATGTAAATTGAACTATTAAATTTCTTTTTTGCTTCCACAAAAAACCATTTTATTCTGTCCAAAGCCATTTCACTTTTTTTCTTAAGATATCACACCAAACAAAGTTGTTACATTTTGAATGACTATTCCACAGTCCTATCTAAGCAGCAGAATATTCTAAGGTGTACCTTGGACATCTAACATCTTGTTCTGTTAACAACCTTCACTCTTAAGAAACAAAAATTAACAAACCACAATTTAAAAAATAAAATCCCACAACGTATTCTACAGTGTACAATACTTTGTCAGTCTAACAGACTCTTCCCTCTATCCCCCCACAACATGCAAAATCTAGCTCATCTCACAGCCCTAAAGCTCAACCCTGGAGAAATCTTAAAGGCCCTATTTATATTCTATGTGTACTGGATTTTAATTTTTGGAAGATATGTAGCCTTAATTTTCTGTCTATACGCTACGTTACCTGGCTTGGGTATATGGGAGGAGGAAAAATTCAACAAAAATTAGCACACTGAACTTCGTTAGCTTTACAATCACATCTTATCAATTTCTTTCAGGCCTCCTCTAGGTTTTGTAAATATTCGTCTGAAATCCTCCCAGTTATTAGCATGTCATCCAGATAACAGACAACACCATTTACCCCCTGCCTTGCTCAGCTCATTATTCTTTGAAACACAGCAGGTAATTTTCTGTTCATACCTAAATAGCCCCTCATGTGTGTTTGTCATCAGAATATTTTTTTTGATTCTAGCTGCAAAGCCACCTGCAGGCACTCTTGGGACCAGCCCTGTTTGATTAGCTCCTCCCCACTCAGCGCTTTGCAAATAACTATTCTGCTCTAGAAATCCAATATTGTCCATTCCGAGCCAAAAATGGTTGATGATTTCGTATTTCTGACAAGATTTTCTCTATTGTCCCCCCTAAAATACAGTTTGCTCAGTCCATTCACTGACATCCAGGAACAGGCTCTGGTTCCCAGTGTACTAAGCTACTTGACTACCAGGTTTTGCAAGGTTTATGGCATAGGCCTCCTCCTCAGAAATGTAGACACGATTTTGTCACTTGCAGATGACATTGCAGCTACACCTGTTACTAAACCAAGCCTGTAATAAACACTGCTTTAGTTTGAATCTTCCTACCCTGTTACACAGTTGATTAGCTTACTTCCACTACAACTTAAGCTTAGGGAAACAGTTTCTCCACCCCTTTCAGCTATGATTGCTTTCTGTGTTAACGAAGTATATTTGTAAATTTCAGTGACACAAAGACCTACCTGTTAATCACCAATTGTCCTTTCACTATTGCAGTACAGTGGGCTAAATATGATCGTTTTCTACCGTGCACAGCCAGTGCTCAGTTAGCCAAAAACAATTTATTTAGCTGACAGATTAATTGTGCTGCAGATGCAGAGCCGCTGGGGGAGGCCAGCGCAGTTCTGGCAGGATTATTCATGCAAGCTCAGTTCTGTGCAGTTGTTGATACATTAGTCTCACCAAGTGCCCACTGACCCAGCCAGGGAGGATACAAAGGACCAAAGACATCTCCAGCCTGCTCCAGCATGTGCAAGACAACCTGTATGCCCAACCAGGTTAATTATGGTTCAAGCAGATCCCCTTGGATGCATGTGGGAGATGACTCTGGTGCTGTGGTTAGGGGCCTCTTACCACACTAAGCAGTGCTGCGGGAACTTGACAGCCAGCTTGGCTCCACTCTTTGGCAAAAGCTCATAAACTCTTACAGAGCTGTGGAACTTAATGCGGAGGAACTCATAAAGAGGAACATCCCAGTAAGTTGGCAGTGAATGAGTACCAACCACAAGGTTGATATGTCAGGTCCTCAGTTTGAATTAGTGTTACCTGTCCATCCTAAGATGATTATTGTGAAACTATTTAACTATTGCCCAGGTTTCTCTGACACCCTGTGTGTTCCAGACCCTACAACCACCTACCCTTCTGGCACTGCAGCTTCTTAAATGAGAGATGCTCCTGCCTTGGGCTGTAGTTTCCCAGGCACATTGGTGGAGATACAGCGAACTGATTCAGAGAATGGACTCAGGTTCAAACATTTAGTATGCAGATTACTTAGCAATTTGTGTCCATGTTTGACCAAATACTACTGCCAGCCCAGTGGAGGCAGAGGCATGGAGGTGGAAAAGAAGGGCTGGGGTGAAAAGAGGACTGCCTCTTGGATGTAGCACTGTTTTGCGCAAATTTAAGGTGCTTGCATAATTAAGAACTTACTTTTAGGCATCAGACTGCTTATTGAGTGTCTTTTGCAAAATGTTATTGAAACAACCAGTAGCAGAAAACATTTTAAACTTGCCAGATACCATAATAATTTAGCCTCAGTAGTTGATTTTGAAGATAAAACTATTGCTCTGTTAACACAAAAAACCCAACAAAACAAAACAAAAAAATAAAGTGCAGCATAAGTTTTAAATAATTTCCTTAGAAGTTCTATAATGTCTTTGTCTCAGTAGGTTCCTGTAAAGTATAATTTATAATTTTTTAAGAACTATGCTTGCTTCGTATCTGGCAACGTTAGGGAAATAGCTTTTGTATAGTGGAACCTTCCATACCATTTGTACAAAATTGCTGTCAAAGCCTGAATCTCTCTCAAAACTTTTCATGCTTGCATTACATATGTCCCTTTTACCCAATGCATACAGTTTATTTTTTCTCTCTTTTTTTATTTCAAGACCCAATCCTTTGCCAGTTTTCTGTTTTGTGTTTTGCTATATGCAGAGGAGTTAAAAAGTAATTTGCCTACTGATTTTCATAAAAACAGGCTCAAAATATGGCTTTATTTCCCTAGGATGTAAGACAATAACTCCCAACTTCCAGAAACTAAAGGCAACAAACACAGAGGAATAATTTATCCTCCCTTGCTGCAGGAATTGTAAATCATAAGTGAAATTAAAATTAAATCTTGATCACACACTTTTTATACTCCTGTTCTACAAGAGAAGAGCTAATCCTTGACATTTAAAGCAGAGCTGAAATTGTGAAGCTGAAATAGTTTAGATTCTGTTGGAAGTGCCTTTCGACACGGTTAGTCTCTTTGGTCCAGTGGAATCACTTAAGGAGAATTTTATAGATGTACTCCCTAAACTTGTTATCCATTCTAATTCCCATATGAACACTTTAAATACTGTTAGAATCCAAACTTCCTTCTAAATTTAGAGGAAAAAAATGAAATACTGAAGGGGAGTTTGAAAAAATGTGGGAATTATAAATTCAACCTAGATCTTGTTTACAGTGGTAAAAATCAAGAACTATTCTCATTTTTGTAATGCACAACAGGGAAGGAGCCAGCAGTGGAGGGAGGAATATAACTGCCTTTCTCTCTGGGCTGCATTATATAATCTCAAGCAAGAACAAAGCTGTGAGCTACATTTATTCATCACAAATTTGAGGCAGTAATTTCTCACACCACTATAGAAGAGGTGTGATGTTGGTGTATTGCATTGATCTAAATCCACAGATTCAGGTCTCACTTCATAATTTGAAACACTGCTCAATTTGGTCCGAAGATTTCTAGACTGCTTTCAGCATAATAACTAAAGGAGGTTGAAGGATGCTGATGCCTTTTGCAGGCTGAACTCGACAGCTGTGATTTGGAAATGAAAAACTGAAAGAACTGAGTGGCAAAGATTTAGTAGGAGTGCTGAGAAAAAAAAAAAAGGAAAGAAAAAAAAGGAAAATTAAGTAAGAGAAAATAGAGCATACAATCAATGAAGAATAGGCAGAAAAAAAATCCCAATAAACTAGTGAGAGATGGGGTGAGCTTCATCAAATAGAAAAAGATATGGGCAAGTGGAATAGAAAGGTAGTAGGAGTTAGAAGATTTCACCATTTTGCAAAGTGTTTTCTGAACCTACGTGTTGAGTAAATATTTGAAGAAACACAGTATCATTGCTATTATTGTCTGTCACCTTTAGGGTATAGCAGAAGAATACACTCTTTACAAAATGAAGAGGTTGCACATATATATTTGCCTGAGTATAAACCCAGACCCATTATATTCAGCAGAAAAATCACCCACAGCTTCAGGTGTTTGTACACTCTTAAACCCCAACAGCAAACCGCTGGAATCACTGTTTTCCTGCTATTTTTTTTTTTCTTTTTTAAAATATACTCCAGTTGCTCAACCTCTCATATGTTTAGATGGTTTCAAAAGACAGTTCATTTATGGATTAATTACAGAAACTCTTAGAGAAATAAATCAAATTATGTCTACCCGTGAAGTCGGCATAGCTACGTGCTATGTGTAAGTGGAATGAATTTATTTCTACAGAACTGGAAATGTTAGCGGTGTTCCAGTTATGGTCAGATCAGGATAACAGTTTCAAAGCAAAATGTAGGAATTGTAATGAAATTTAAATGAGTACACTTAACAGACAAGGCTTATTTTTAGAAAACGGAGCTGAGGGGATTCTTGGTCTCTGTTCACAAAAGCTATTTACTGTACTGATAGTTCAACATAAAAAGGCTACCAAATTTATGATTATGCTCTTGTTACAAGATACACACAAAAATCCTGTTTAAACTATATGGAGTGATTTGTTTTGTGTGCCCAAAAAGAAAGCTTCTCAGTATTTCTGTATGACAGTGTGAAATCCCAATTCTTCTCAAGAGATACAGGTTACATTAAAGTCAATTGGACATATTTTGTATTTTACTATATTTTAAAACTTATATAATTGGAAGAACTCACCAATGTTTTGGTCATGAGCATCTAAAGGACATTTCAGACAATCTGCTTCACGTGGAATGAAAACTACCACACATTACTTAAATGGACAATGTTAACAACACCAGCTCTCTGCCTGCTCGTCTCCTGTTATACATGCACAAGACTGGTGCCATTATAAGCAGAGATAAAATACGCATATGAATCTTGACTTTCCACTGCATCCAGGATTTCTCATTTGAATCTGGGACCAATGAATGGTTTCAGACTAATTGCTTCCAGACATTTTTATTTTTTGAGAAGTTTCAGGTTGTGACAGTTCTAAACTGCAGGAATCATTTTTAGAAGCCCTTCATTATAAAACTTCAGCATCTGTGAACCTACTGGTTCATTATATTTTCAAACATTCAGAAACAAAGAGAAAAAAGGCCTGCATGTGAAATTTAAAATGGTCTGGTTACCATGGCAAATATATATATGCATTAACATTTCCAAGGAAAAAAGTAATCCACTGGTCAGGGCACATGTTATTTTTCATTTCTTAACTTATCTATAATGTTTTGGAACAGGTCTTACTTCCAGCAAAATAAATTGCACTCATAAACACTTAAAGCATTATAAAGTAACCACATTTTCTGGCAAAATATTTCTTAAAAATAACTTCTTTCTGAGATATATACAGTACATTCCAGTATCTCTTCACTAAAAAAAGGAATGTATTCCCAATGAAATATAGAGAATCTGTGGAGTTCATTTAATTGTTCAGTAACACTATAAATTATGAAGGAAAGTACTGTGGCCTGTAAAACCACAGTGCAATTGCAATTGAAAGCAACGGAGAAAGCTTAGATAAATAAAGAAGATATTAATAGAACTATGGCACAGAAAAGGTCAGCTGGTTTCTCTTTACTTGATAAAATTAAAAGCAAGTTCATCTGGTACATACTGGCATAGCTCCACACTTTTCATGGAGTTGATGGTGGCATAATAAAGATCAGGAAGCACTCCTTACTGCACACCGTGTTTTGAAAAATGCTGAATGGCAACAATTCGGCAGATTTTGGAAAAAATCTCCTTTTTTGGCTAAACTTAAAGGAAATGAAAGCTCACACTGAAACAGTCTTTCAGAAGGGTGTTACAGACCTACTGGGTGCCCATCTAATTATTGATATCAATTTCTTCATGGGTTAAATTAGTACCTGTTGTAGGAAAAATGCAGAGGAAAGGAACCTCCTGAAGAAGACAAGAATCCATTATTATTTGTTGTACTATGTGCTGTTCAAAACAGGGCTGCTGAAACACTCCTTGATAGCTGTGATACAGTTTTTCAGAAATAATCCTTACTCCTTTCTTAATAAGTACTTATGCAAAGGAAAAAGAGCTCTCAGGAACAGTCAATCTGCTGCTTAGATGGCCTGACAAATCGTGCCCTTGTCAGACTCATGCACTTCTCATTTGCCGAAGCTAACATGGGTCGCAGAGTTAAAAATGGGAGCAGAATATGCCTTCTCTGTAAGTGCTTTTTAAGGCTCTCTTCTTCTTAATTGCCCACCCTATTCTATATTTCATTAGTTCATAAGCGCACTTGCTTCTCATGCCGCTTAGCTTTGAAGCTTAAGAAACTCTAAAACTGAAAAACATTTTTGTTATTGAACTCCAAGAGGTGCATCAAGGCACTTCCCTTAGAATGCATTAGTATTTGGAATATTTTGGTAATGAAGAAGGGCAGGGCTTATTGTGCTTGAGTTAGTTTCTTGGTTTATTTCCTTTTCAAGTGAATTTATAAATTGTTAAAGAATCTCTGAATGACAGCCTTGCTTTCTCTTGCTATTTACAGAACAGGTACAAGCGTGCATTTCTTTGCTGCAGTCTCATGCTAAAATGTCTTACCCAAGGGTGGGATGAAGTGGGGTACTAACCAGAGACAGTGTATCTTCTACATAACTCCTCTAACGTTGTAAAACTGAGCAAGAATTGGTATTTATTAATACCTGCTGCCAATATTACAAGGAGACCATTACCTCTACCCAATACTGAACCTAAAGTATTGGATAATCAAATGTATTCCAGGAAACAGCAATCACATTGCATTGCTCCTTTAAAAATATTGATACCTAATCAGCAGTGGTATTAATTTATTAAAATGATAATATTTAGGATACATATTTACTACATTTATGTGTTTGGGACAATTTAAGTTATTTTTTGTGCTCAGGTTCGCTATAACTCCCCAAGCCTGTGAGACGTGGTGCTTATGCTGAAGTATTATTTAATTTAGTCTCTCAAAGACCATGTATCTTACTACTTGTTTTTTAAACCTATTCAATTTGCAGATAAATTTTAATGTTTTTTTTTTTTCCTTCATTCTCATCAGATATCTGAAAGGAATGGCTTAGGACACATTTAAGATCTATTTGCCTTCTTTTGATTTTTGTGACCTGTTTCAAATTTTATGCACACTGTTATTTTCTTTCTTCCTTTGTTTCAGGGGTGGGAAGAGGGCCAGGCAAGGTGAAATGCTGCCAGTGAAAAGTTAACCTCTAGCAGCTGTTACCTTAGTGAGCTATAGCAATAGAAGGGAAGCATCCTGAAAATCGTTACATTCCTTTATGCCCTTTTCAATTTGCTGAGACAAGAATGATGTTGGCACACAGCATAGTGTCATCCTGAGGTTCTTGCTTGATGGTAGGGTCTTCTGTTACTGGGACAGTTTTATCTACTGCCTCTGCTTGTAGTGCTTCCCTTGTGAAAATTATCCTGTCTTTCTCTGTTTCCAGACAAAGCAGCCTGAAACTACCTGGGAAAAAACCCCACTTTGCTAAGTCTTTTATCCTCAGCCTCTGAATTATAGAGCCTTTTTCATCAGAGAAGGAACTGTCACTGGCAAGCTGGAGGAGCACTGCCCAGGGGCCGCTTTTGTTTCAGATGAAGGTTATACTGAAGCTCTGGAAACCAAACTTCAGCGTATTTGGTAGGCTCACTTTTGTATAGCCTTTGCTAGTAGATCTAAGGAACAGGAAGATGTTAAAGGATGACAGGAGCTCAGCAGATACTTCAAAAGATGCCAGTGCTAGAGGCTGTCCTAGTGTGAGAATGCACCAGATCTGAGAACACACTTCTCTGCTCACTTACTTGCTCCTGGCTTTAAATACCTTAGTCCCAGTGGAGGGATGGGCCCTGGCTGGAGGACCCTGCCCAGCCATCCTTGAGCACTCCTGGTGCTCCCGATAGGAAACATAAACTACACGTGTATGTAAATTCCATGTTTGGCAAAGTTCTGAAAAGGGGGAATAAGTGAAGTAATGATCATGAAGTATCTGCAGTTATCCCACATGAAATTGGTCCAGAAGACCAGTTCTGGTCTTGCTCAGTTCTGACAATTATGTTTTTGAATGAGCCTTATGTTGCTCACAAGAATAGTTTTGCAGGAACATCTGTATGTTGTCTGCAAAAAATGGGTAGTAAAAGATCTTCCATTGAACAGCTGTTGTGAAACCTTGAGCTGCTACAAAATATTTCTACAAGAAGGTGATCGTGCTTTAACTAGAAATAACAGAGAAATGACTTTATGTGGAAGATAAAATTAAATGATGTGGTATTTGTATCATCATATATTTTTGAAAAGACCGTAATTTTATAGGTGATGAAATTGGCACTGTATTTTCATTGATTTGCTGTATCAGTTCTAGTTCTAAGTGGCATGTAGAAAATATATTTTATTAAAGATTATTAAATGTCTATGTGTTATCACTGAAATTGATTTGCATCCACTCTGTGCACCTAGATGAGCCAATGAGAGCATCAGAATCATTAGAGGCATTTTTCTTAAGCGTTACTAGGAACTTTATTTCTTGGTAATTGCTTGAAATTTCTTGTCTAAATTTTCAAAGTGGTGAATTCTGTATTTTGTCTACTAACCCACTGAAGCCAAAGTCTTTAGTTTGAAAAAATTCAGAATAATTCTGAACTAATTAATCTTGTTGCTTATGCTTCTTCTCAAAACAATAATCAATAATAGTATTATCAATGAATTCTCCTCTTCCAGGTCCCTTACTTAAAACACACTCATATGCAATCTAAGAATTCCGGGGAAAAAAAGAGGTTTTGGTTAAAATTTATTAGAAGTATTTTAGATTCCTGCCCTGTTTCAAATAATGAAAAACTGCAGCATTACACATTGTGACAAAGACACAGGATGAAGGACAATTACAGAATGTGTTACTGTCATTCATGTGTGACATCTTCTAGGGTGGAAAAATGCGTGCTCTGAGGTAGTAAAAGAGACACCAGTTAAATGGATAACCTTGGTGCACAGAAAAATTCTGAACACGTCTACTTCTTCAGGTATTCATCTGAGAATGTCCCTGTGTACTGCACCATTTTTTATTCTGTTTGGGTTTTTGCTTTTTCAGCACAATGATACTCTCTTAAGAAGAAATACTCTTAAAGGTCAAATTATTGTTGAAAATTAATTCTTAGTTAATACATTTTTCCATAGGTGGGGTTCAGGACATTTTTATTATACAAGTCCTGAATTCTTTCCTAAACTATATATTTTACCTTGTTGAGGACACGTTTTATTTTATTGACTAACACTTGGGTATGAATACTTAGATGTTTTAAAATATGTACATGTAAAATTTACACAGCTATGATATTTCACTTGAAATTGCACTTATTTCTCACAGTTCATTGCACAACCCACAAAGAGATAACTTATGAAAGAATATTCACTTAAGTTACACAAATCTTTTAAGCAAATATAGACCCATTATTATCCAGCAAAAAAACCCCAAAACCTCAGTAACTCACTCAAAGAAATATGAATTTTCAGATAAACATGCTTGCAGAAGAAACTGCTGGAAATCAAGATGTTAGATACTCCCATGAAAACATTTTGCAAGTAAAAAGCATTTTGAAAATTAAAAATTTAGAATTTTACCAAAACAAAAAGTGTGACATTTTCATAGAGCTGATCTACAATGAATCCAGACCTTTGAGCTATGTGCTCTCCATGTCATAAACCCCAGCAGGATAGAACACTCTTTTTCTTTCCTCATCTTTTTATTTCACTGACCTTTGCTTACTCCTGGTTAAAAGTTACTGCTTCTTGTATTTCAGTGGTGGTACCACCACTGATGGTAAGTTCCTCTCACAACTACTTCTCATATTCTTCCATGCTCTACCACATCTGCGCCTTCCCTGCCAGGCTCTAACTGAACTGTCTCAGCACTGTCTGTTTCTGCTATTCCACCCTCAAAGGATGCTTAGGAGAGAAAGAGAGAAAAGAATGGGAGGAAACATCCACCTATAATTTGAAATTATAACAAAGAAACTTTATATTTCATTTGATTAAAAAAAAAATTATATTTCTTTTACTCCATTATCTGTGCAGAGCTAACTCGGATTCTTATTCCCTGCAGCAAAGGTGCAGACAACTGCATGACTTAATATGACACATGTAGTACAACTGAAGTCACTAAGGACACTCAGTAGTTAAAATTAATATGAGTTAGTTTTTGAGAGACCAAAGCACTTTCTGGTAACATATTCTGAGCAGGGATGTTTTTTCTGCTCAAATGACCCTTTCTAAGTTCCTATCTAAATATTAAATAGACAAGTAACTCCTTATAGGACAGTTGTCAGTGGAAGAGAGTATTATCCCTGTCTTTGTGAGAGTCAGAAGCCAAAGGATTCAGAATAGGATCTTGGGTAGTTGAGGTAGTTGGAAGGAGATTCTTATTCCATCTTCTGCAGAGGGACCTTAGGGAGAACAGACTTTGTTAAAAACACATCTACCGTGCCAGGCTCAACATCTGAATGTTTTCATGGGCTTCTTGGTTTATCTGGAGCAACTTACCAAATCACAAATATTGCTTAGTCCACCATGACCTCTTCTTACATTTAAAGCAATTTTGTGGGGTCTCTGCAAATTTGGGAGGTGTGTAAATCCTACCAGGTTTCTGTCAACAGACTGTTTTTAAGCTACAGAGCAGCATACAATTATAGCATATTCCATCTGCCTCCCTCTTTGCTTTGGATGAGTTTTGGAAAAATAAATCTTTTAAAGCACCCGTATGAAACAATCTGTTAGTCAATTAATATAAATAGGAACAGAAATTATATTACTGTAGTATTTTTTTGAATAGTAAAAGTGTTCCATAAAAATTCTGAATTCCCTAGGTTTTTAACTAATTTTATTTCATCTTTATTGGCAACAAAACCGCATGCATATGCAACACCTTATTCTCATGCCCTCAAGGAACAAAAGCTGTTAAAAACATTATGAAGAAAGCTTTATGACTTAAATCTGTTGTGTTTCTCCTAGTGTTGCACCAGCAAAATACACTATAATAATAAAATTAATTAATGAGGAGTTTCATCAATTTAGAATAGCAGAAATGGCTTGGTATGTCATGTAAAATAGACTTTTGCATTGTTAGAGCAACTGAAGCAAAAAAATTCAAAGTACATATTTGATCAAGTCTGTTTGAAAACACAAAGATGTGTGAAGTCATCACAGTCTGCATCTATCTACCAACTGCTTAACAACTGCTTTCTCAAGCTGTGATTTCCTATCACCCCTGGGATGTCCCAGCTCAGTCCCTCTCTCTGACGAAGGTGTCAAGAGGCAATGCCCTGACATCACCTGATAGATGAACTCTTCTTGCTTTACTCCTAGCAACTGGGATTTATCCTGGGATTTCCCTGTTTCTTTTTCCATTAGTCAGGACCTTAGTCATCACTTCCATTTTCTCTCTCATAACAAGATGGAAAGGAGTAGGAGGAAGGAATATGTATGCTCAGAATATCTCTGCCTCTGTATGAGTAAGAATTAGGGTGGTTTGGGCATTTTAATTCAGTAGTTTCTATTTTTAAAAACTTTGAATACAAAATACAAAAGTAACTCTTCCATGACTGATATTTAGAAGTCAAATTTTGCTGAACACACTAGGAAATACTGAGAAAAGCTCATTCTGTGGCAGTGAATTTTTTTGGTCAACATAGGAATTCTAGTTTGCAGAAGTGCTACAAAGTGATTACAAACTGTTGTAAGAGCTTCTGAGAAAACTGAGAACAATGAGCCTTTATAGGCATATGTTCCATGAAAGTATAAAAATGACATAAATTATATGATTAGTATTTTTAAACAAGTAAGGAAACACTACTGTTCTGCTCTTCTCTTTCCGTATTCTGTAACTAATACTTAGAGTGGTTTTTAACTAAGACAGATACTTCTGATACAAATTTTTAAATGAGGAGCAAGCTTAATTTATGGAGGAATAATTTAATGTTCTGTATTTGTAATCTATTTCTTCTCTCTAAGTTAGTTTTGGAATGAAGCACACACCATAACTTCTATGTTATTGTTGTTCAGCCCTGTTGCTGGACAGTTAATTTGCTATAAAATCCACACTGTATCATTGTTATTAATTAGAGTAGCTGTGAACTTGCCTTTCAAAAGCTATTAAATGCAAATGTTTAGTCACATAAAAATATAAATGTGCAGTGAAGTTCTTCAGCAGAATAATGCCATGAAATAATTAATACAAAATAATTAAATCTTCATTGAAAGGAATACAGTTTATCAAGTGATGAACCCAACAGGAAAAAACATAAAAAATAAAAATACTACGTCAATTGACAATAAATTGGCAATAAATAAATTTTGTGACTTATAAAATAAGAGGATCAGAACTATACCTTTAAAATTTTATTCATCAAGAAGCTGAATACGTTAACGTAAGTGAAGGATCTGTACTTCAGTCTGCATTGTGAATTATCAGGGATTTTCATAACAAAAAGCAACATGGCCAACATGATATCACTAACATCTTACATTAAATTTTTCCAAATGCATATACCTTTTATAGAGACATGGAGCACGGTAGAACAATAAAGGAATTATTCCAACCGTGCAAGAAAAATTAAGATTTTATCTGAGGTTTATAATTTCAGAGATTTAATACAGAAATAATCCAGAAATAATTCCTTTATGAGAACCTACTTTTACATAGTGAAATTATGTGTCTAAGTGCTTTTCTGAAGAGAGAAATGTTCCTAGACATTTAAATGCATTTCTGATTTATAGCCTTAGGTCTTAAGAGGCAAGGTTTGTTGTTCGCTTCCATTTTGTATAACAGCTCATTGAATACTAGCCTGGCTTCAAGTGCTCCTATAATACCTTGATATAAATAATAATAAGTATGTATTAAAGTAATCACTTATTATAATAATGTTAATCATAGAATGTGTGTTTGTGATTGACATACCCTTGGAACCAGAAATGCCAGTGTCAGTTTGAGGAACTCATCTGAATTATGGTCTGTCATGAATCTGGTAGGAAATTCACATTTTTTAAGTAGCTAGAAAGCACTCCTGTAATAAGAGCTGGAATAGTAAAGTTTCAATTTTATGTGGTTGAAAAAAACCTATTGGAAAATATGTTGCTGTCGAAGATGTCATGTCATTTAAATAGGAATTGCATTTGTTTGAGTTGTAATATATTGTAGCTAATATGAGATAAAATTTAGCATGTGCTCTATATCAGAGAAAGATGCTTATAACAAGAGGTTTGAGTATAATAGCAACAGAATGAAAAAGATCTACAGAAAATAAAAGGAAAAAAAGAAGAAAAATGTATACTCAAACAAGGCTCAGGGATGCAAGCTGTTTCTGAGAAAGTTGCATGCAAAAGGCACAACCATTTATGGGATTAAAGTACAGCTAAGGTCATTTAACATTAGTCTTTTTCCAGGAACTCAGTACAAACATGTGAGCTACACTGAGTACTCCCGGCACAGATATTATCCAGCTAATATATACTGAACTATAACAGATGAGTATCTCCCCTTCTTTCCTTAGCATGACCTCTTCAATTCGGATTTCTGGTTAGAGTACAACACATTTTCCATCAATCTTATGCTGAGAGAAAGGTCACCTCTCAGCATGGCCAGGGCTCTGCAGGGAGGCGCTTCTGTGCATGTTCCGATTCTCCAGTTGTACTCAGGGTACGCTCAGGCACTTCTAGTCCAATTTTTCAAGCCAAGCTATCTTTTTTCAAGCCCTTACAGGGAAAGGAAACAACAGGCAGTTTATGTTGCTGGAAACTCCACTCCAGCAGATTTTCAGACCACACACCTACCCCTGGGTATCTGCCAGTGGAAGCTAACAAATGTTTTGACTGAAGGCAGGCAGGAGATCGTAGAGATAAGAAACTCTTGAGAAGTTGTTTAGGAAAATTTTGACCTCCATTACTTTAAAGGGGAGAAAACAGGTTTTCTGAACTCTCTTTCCCTTTATGAATAGTGTGTGATGTTCAGCTCATAGGAAATACTTCAGATGATTATTTGGAGGTTCACAACCAACATATCCTACTCATCTTGCTAAGCAAAGTCAAACTACTGGACTAAATGTAGTTTCCTGTTGGCTTGTCTGGTCACTGCAGTTATGAAATTTACTAAAACCTGAAGCAGTTTGAATTATATTTGAATTGTTGTATTGGACACATAAACATTCAGCTAATCTCTGATAGATGCTGGTATGCTTTTTGAAGAATGTACAATGATGACACAGAAGACACAACACTGTGATTCCTTTCTTGCACAAAATTAAAATTTATTTTATCTTGGTCAATTTTTAATAATAATCATAATTTTAAAAACTGGGACACTACAACATTTCTCCCGTTACTTGCATTAATTTCTTTCAGGATATATAAAAATATGAACTATTTCTTCATGAAGCATGTGGTTCTTTACAAAATACCTTAGTATCCGTACTGCTTCTGCCACATTCTCAAGGAAGAAGTAATTGCACTGGCATAATTATCTATTTCTAAGGCATAGTTTGGAAAGCAATCCTGAATAAGGGTTGGTGTATAAATGACTAGTGTCTCATAGATCCAGTTGCTTACAAAGATTCTTTATACAGAAATTTTCACTTTGATTATGATGCCTCATTCATGTCATCAAAAGTAAAAATCATTCCTCTTGTATTTTTCTATTTTAAACAGCTGACAATGCATTTTGAAATAAAGCAGTTGCAGTTCAATGACATGCTGCAGAAAAAAACCCAGTATAGTGAATTCACAAAGTATTCTTACTGTACAACAAAAAATATATAGTTTTATGGATTATGGTTATATAATATATACACAGTTTTTCCCCACAAATATATAGAAATATCTCAGATAGTGATATTCATGGTCATCCATGCTTAAAATGAAAGAAAAATATGTATTAAGGGACAGTTGCTAAAGTTACAATTAGAAATAGGGGTAGATTTCTTTTTCTGCTAGATAAAAACTAGATTGGTTTTGATTGAAATGAAAAGTTGTATATAATGAAAAAGAAAGTAATATATAATTTGAAATAAATTCAAAAAATTCTATAGAACTATTTAATTAATTTCATTTTTGTGTTCTAAAAAGCTTTTTGAAACCTTTAGTCTTTCAAATAATAGGTCAATTAAAATATTCATGTTGGAATACATTTATTTTTAAGAACTGGTAAAAAAAATCCCTGATATTTTTGAAAATTCCACCCAACATTTTTGACCTGTATGTTTAGCTAGCTTTAACTTAATTTAGAGAATATTCTAGGCTTTTCTTATTTCAGAGCAAATCTGCTATTCATCAAAAAGCAATCATTTAGCTTCATTTAGAAAAAATATTGATAAGTGATAAGTGTTCATAATTTCTCATGAAGAAAATGAGTATTCATTTAAAGCAGTTGCAAAAACTGTAGCTTACAAAATAAATCATGGCTGGTAAAGTAATTTTAGCTGAAAAACTATTTATTTTAATCTATTCTACTGTATGCATCTGGTTTGACCAATAAAAGAGGTTCAAAAGAGAATTAAACTACATGGGAGTGCGAAACACAATTAAAACTCCAATTGTCTGCTTATCCTGGTTACAAACAATATGATTCAAAATGTACTTAAAACCATGAAAAATCCAGAGGCATGCTTATCCATTTGACATTTAACAATGGAACACACCTTTTGGCACAGTATGAGGAGAGTCTGGAGCCAGAAAACAGAAACAGGTTTTCACCAAGCTGACCCACTCCACAGTTTAGAATTGAAGCCCTAAAGGCTCCTTTTTTCTACAGCAGTGTGGGAACAAACCTAACAGCAGAGCTTCTACCTGAGTAACTAACTAACCAACTACCCAGCCGACAATTTTTAGTCTCAGTGCAGAGCTGAGACGTCTTTCAGCCATTATTAAAACCCAGAAGATTTATAAGACCAAGACATGGTAATGTTTCTTATAGATTAAAGCAAACAACCCCTCAAAATATTTAGTCTTTCAAAAAAATAAAAACTTCCGGTGTGTAATCACATGATTCATCCCCTCTCTTTCCAGTTTCATGTTAAGCCAGATATTTTTTGTCAACTATTTTTCCTAAGGTAACAGGGTGGTGTTTTTTGGCTTTATAGTCTATTTTTACTAGCAGTGGTGGGAAAGGGAATTGTCAAATGTAACTGCTAGCAGCAGCTCTTCTCCTTTTGACCATCATGTTTCAGACCAAATGACAGATAATAAAATGTTTGGAAGTCTGTATTAATAATGAACTTTATCAGAAAGAGTTTAGTCATGAAGCTCTGTTTTAGCTTTAGCAGGGCCTGTCGAAACAGAAGGTCTAATATGAGTCTGTAACCTGTAGCAGAGTGTTCTCACAGAACACAGAGGTGCCTTATTCAGTTTGCACAGCACCTTGGTTGAAGAATCTGGACTTCCAGAGTGAATTCCCTTCTGTATTATTCCTCAGACTCAAAAACTGGATTCTTTCAGACCAGGTTGGGCTGATTTAATAAGAGAATAATCCATTTCCTCCAGAGAGGAGGACTTTATGAAGATCTTTTGCTTAATAAATTCAGACTTTCTTCCTAGAGCAAAGGTTGAAATCCTCTTATTTTTCAGTCAGGAGCAAAGGGAAAACTAATTCCCCATCCATCCATACTTAGTTAAGCACCCTAGACTGTAGAGAGGGAGCTGCTGCACATACCAAAGTCTATCTTGAAGTTTTAATTCTTGTTCTTTCTGCAGTCATTTCTGAAAACACCCCTGGTGCCCCTCCATCCGTGGTTTCTCTTAGAGTTACTGACCATCAGCATAGCTGGCTGAAGCATTACGTGCCAGTGAGCCCAGCAAACAGCTCCAAGCTCCATTAGTTTGCTTGACAGTCTCTCTTAGAACTGCCCACCTGCTGTGGTTGTTCCTCATGCAGACAATAGTAGGAAATCATGTCAACCAAATAATTTCCCTATATTAAAAACTTAAGGATTTTTTTTTTCACATGTAATTCTCTTTGAAAATCTACCACTCAGAAAATACAGGAGCAAGACTAATTAATGTGTCAGGCCATAGGCAGTCCAAGGCTACCGAAACAACTCTGGTAGTTGATGTTATTTCCCCCGTGGCTTCCTGCTCCCTTTCTGCTGCCAGAGGTTACTGTCTCTGAAGCTGAGGCTGGGATGCAGCACGTAAGTGCTCCTCAGTGCACTCCCTGGCAGCTTACCCAGGCTTCTGCCAGCACAGCGTGAATTACCCTGCCAGACCCTGCACAGAACTCACTGAGCGCAGGCGCACGTTCTGGCAGCCACTTCACTGAGTTACACCTCGGGACAGGGATGCCACACGTAACTATAGAGACTTTTGGCAAGCATATGGCCTGTGTAAGATGACCACTGTCCTGGGCACACCCTGGTTATATCCACCAGCACCTGCACCAGGTGAATTGCCTTGAAAAAGCACTTCACCATTTGCATTTAACCCAGCTTTAGCAATCATACTGATGATTTCCTTTGCCTGTCTTACCTCACCTGAGATTACGTATCTATCCAACACCTGCTGAGAAACTGTGAGGATGCTATCCATTTCCCTCTTGGATTCAAGCACTAACTGCTGAGGAGAAAATTCTGCTCATCTCCCAAATGAAAGGCAATTGCCTGAATGGGAGAGAGACACTGTATGTTTTATAAAAAAGTCACTTGGCTCAGTATATTCCTCTAGGTCTTTGTTGAAGCAATTGGCTACTTTAGTAAAATTTTACAGGAGGAAACATGGTATAACCTTAGCAAGGAAAATTCCTGCGTTTTAACTTTAGAACACTATATGGAGTGTTACCACTTTTACATTCAAACTATCAATTCTGGTAGAATAAAAAAATTCTATTAACATGAAAGGGTAGATAAGGATGCATTTCTGGTAAAATGAACATAAAACAACATAAAAGGATACACCAACCAAAGTGTCTTGAACATATCAAGAGAGTGATATTTTACTGTTTTTTTCACTGCTTTTTTATGAGCTTTGCCTCAAAAGACCAAACATGAATTCTATTAATGAGATCAAATGTTCTATGTTAATTATTCTGCCATTTGCTAGAAAAAAAGAATGCTAATATGAATGTACTTTTGAAATCTAAAAATGTAAATTTAAGTTAATGTATAATGAATATCACAAAGTACTGCAGCTAATAAAAGATCAAGCTTACTAGAAAGCCAGTAGGAGGCTCCAAGGCAATCTGCTAAATTAGAAAACTATTTAGTTTAAAGTTAATAGAAAGGAGTAGGCAAACAGTCTAAATTGGAAACAGTAAGAACTTCTCAGATAAAATAGGTTAAATGACTTTCTGCTTATATTTTGTGCCTATGTAAACTGATCTCCCTGATTCCATCTCACTTGTCACTGTTTTTCGTAGTTACCTTCATTTTGAAGTTCAATATCAGAATGGAATCAAACTTCGAGACATATTATTGGAACAGAAAGTCTGAGAATGTTGGATAGGCAGCCATCATATTCTGACTTTTCCTCTGGCTTTGTATGCTCATGACAAAGATTTATATGACAATTCAAAATCAATGGCAGAACTACTGCTGGCTTTGGGGAGTCTGGGATTTTACCCATGCCAGTCAAGCTAAGCTCAAAAAAATGGAAAAGCAGAGATATAGTTAAGAGACCGAGACATCCGATTTTCAGAAAATTCTCAGAACTCAGCTTCTGACAGGCAGGCCCCAGTGCAGTGCTTCAAGTCAACCACTAGAATCATCAATCAATGACTGAAAAAGCTGTACTTTTTTTCTGATACTATGACATGCTACAGGAACCAAAACTTTAGCTAGGATACAGAAGGATAATGTGGGGGAAAATTGAGATTTTGCTGCAGGGAAGTCTGTAAGCATTGTAGACTAAAATCAGAAGGGAAATGTAAGATCCCACAACCTAATTTTGGCATGATAGTGTTGCGTCCAATAAGACACTATGCCCCAAGGTCCAACACTTAAGAGTGTGCATGGGAATGATGCACCCCAACTTGGCACAAACCAGGCAGCCAACCAAGGCCGGAGATAGATTTTAGAAAAATGCAGGGGGGGAAATCCTGAATCTTGAAGATTTTCAGTCTTTTGCAGGTAAGTAGCTCTGTCCAGGCAGGACTGATGGCCCAGAATCTTGTCCTGAATATAGGTGCAGATTTTGTAGTTTGGATTTTTATATTTTTTTTACAATCATTCACAGTGAACAAAAAGTAGAAATGCACCATCATATATGAAGGAAATAAAATTATGTGATTCAGTCTTCCTGCTCATGTTGAGGAAGCTGTTTAGAAAATGCAGATTTACAGAGGAAGCTAAGGGAAGCAATTCAACTGGGCGTTCACCTGGGAGCTGGGATTTATGCTTGGGACCCAAGAGTTGTTCATGTGCTTTGTGCTAGTCACATCCTCCCCCCAGGTGAATGAATGAATGAATCTCTAGCACCAACTGAAAAGAATGGCCTAAAAGTGTTGTGTTCCACCATTGCTTTCACATCCTTTGCGAGGAGATCGGAGAGAATTGCTGCAGCCAAAAGGTGAGAACCAATAAATGCTTCATCGCTTACAAATCTGTGAGTGTGTTAACCATTCATGACTGGAGTTAAGGAACGAAAGAGCAAAATTTGGTCATGTTGTGAAAGAAAGTGATTATGAAACAGTGCTTGCTCTTCTTCTGGGTAACAAGTGATACAAGGGGAAACGGTGTCAATTTCTGCCAGGGAAGGTTTAAATTTGATATTGGAAAAATTTCTTCACTAAAGGAGCGGTCAACCACTGGAACAGGCTGCCCACGGAAGTGACGGAATCACTGTCCCTAGAAATGTGGATCTAGTGCTTAGGGACATGGTTTAGTGGTTGACTTGGCAGAGTCAGCTTAAAAGTTGAACTTGCAGATCTCAGAGGTCTTTTCCAACCTTAATGATTTTATAATTCTACGATTCTATAAGATGTTACTTCCCCATTCCTGGAAAGCTCTCCTGGAAAAAGGCAGCAGGACACACAGCTTCTCAGCTAACAGAGACAAGAGAGGGACACCAAGCTGTTCAGTCTCGTCAGGATCAAGGTGCTGGTGGAGAGAGGCAGCGGCAGCTCCGTAGCTCTGCTTTGAGCTCTGCAGGACTTGAGTGAGGCAGCTGGTTCAAAGTGTGGATGGTTTTCAGGGCTCAGGCAGTGGTAGCTTTCAGAATCACCATTGTGTGCACTTAAAGGTCACCTGAATTCTCCTTTAAGTGTTTAATTCTTTTTTTATATGTGGCCTGAAATTTCATATTTACTAAAATTCATGGGGATCAAAGTCTAATTATTGCGTTGTTGCTAATTCTGAATTTAAAATGCTCTCTTTGGTAGTTAAGAACAGCTAATCATGTCAATCTACTCATGAATAAACTCATGGAGGATAGAAGGAGTGTTTTGAGGACTATTCAGGTGCATTAGGAAGTGTAAGAGGCCTCTCTTAATGCTTCACTTTGATTTGAAGGATAAGATTTTTAACAGACCAGGGAAAACACCATGAATTTTTACTTTCAAAAAAGAGACTGACAGGGAAACCTAAGAAGGTGTGAATTGGCTGGGTGCTAGCTGGCCATGGTAACTGCTGTGTGCAGTGGTGCCCCTGATAAAGCTGAAGCAATTTAGCTCTTCATGAAACAGGAAGCCATATTTAAGTGTTTCATAGTTATGGCTTTGCTACAGGGAATGACTATGCACAGACAACCTTTTCTGTAGAACGACAAACAACAGATTTATATATGACATTTAAAAAAAAATTTATACTTTCCCCTAATTTGGATCTCAGATAATTCCATTCAATGTTTATGCTCCAGCTGTAAGGAGAAAGCGGTCATATAATAGACAGAAATAAGACTGACAGAAATAAGGCAGTTTGGAGAAGGTGGGCCCTAGATTACCTGCACTAATTTTGCAGGTACTGGAAATAAATGAGTAATGCAAAGCAGAATGAGGGAAATGGGGATGAGGGAAATGGGGAAGAGGGAAATCTAGTGCTTCCAGAAGTTACTGACTGACCACAAAACAAAGCCCTACACCAGCTAAGTTGAAGTGTGGAAGGGGAAACTGTACACTCTCTGTTTCAAAGTTACAGCATCTGTACATCTGGTGTACATCACTGAGGGAACTGTTATCCAGCATGCTTGCCAAAGCAGCCCTCCAACTGCTTGTGCTTTCAAACCTTGGACTGGATTCACGGAAGCTGATGTGGCCCAGTGCAGCACTGAGGTGAGCAGCACTGAGGGGGAGCAGGTGCATGTGTGTGAGCGTTGGTTCTTAGTGTATCTCTTGCCTTTATTGCTGAGGGGACCCTTATGGTCCCCAAGGACCTCACAGCAGGCAGGGAGAGTTACTCAGCTGTTACTATTTATAGCGCTTTCCAAAGTGTGAAATGAAACATTTCTCTGGCTGCTGTGAGCCCAGTACCCTTTAAGCCAGAGCCACCTGACATTTGGAGGAGTTGGATCCTGTGAATAGGGTAACTGATTCCTCGCAGATGCTCCCCTACCAAATGACTTGAATTAGAACCATGGAGGGGAGGAGCCATAAGGATGGAGTTTACAGCCCCAGGAATCATTTTCCTAGTGATCTGAATCTCACTTACAGAGGCTGATGGCATAATCTATGTCTGCTGCAGCAGTCTCTCCTAGAAGAGGAAACTGAATCCTGGTCCTAGGAAAAGTTATTGCATGAGGGTTAGTTTTTTTTCATACAGATGAGGCAGAGAAAAAGTTTCTTGATACACAGCTTATGTGTATTGTGCAGAAGATTAATGTAGAGAAACCATGTCCTTTCCTTAAGACAGCTCTTAGAATTTAATTGGAAATATCAAAACCAAGTAGAAAATGTTTCAATTATTGCATGCTTTGATTTAACAAAACAGAAAAAGTAAAACATCCTTTCTTTTAGGATAGGTTTATTAATTGTATGCACACTGCATGTTCTATTTAAGGCTGTCAGAAGCAGATAACTGAAAGAGCTTTCAGCAGTAAGGGTAATATTAATGCATTAATGATTTTTATTAATATATAGGAATAACTTCTTTCTTTAACATATTCTGTAGCGGATTATAAATATATTTCTAACTTGCAGAACTACACAATGGTGGCACAGAGGATTTACAGCACCTCTTACCTTTAAGACATCTTTTTACATAACAAGCATTTAATAAAAGGGTTCAATGAAGCTTATTGACATTTACTTTTCCCTTTGCCATATATTTATTAAGTTTGGATATCACATTCACATTAACATCAAACACATAAAATATAGAAAAGCTGGAGAGAACAGAAGACATATTTTAGTGCTTTGATGTTGATGCCAAAGTTTTATTTAAGATATTTATACATAGCCTAAAAGAGGATAATAAATTTTATTGAAAGCTCACTGTACTACTAGAATTTTTAAAGAGCACTGGGTAGACTGAAAGTACCGAAAAGGAAAATTTGAAATACTACTGAACAATCAATCTTCAAAAGCAAAGAATGTTATTAGGAAAACACATTTAAGGTATCTGTAATTTAAATTTGGTTTCTGAAAAGTGGAATGACACATGCACAACAGTTTCAGGTTAGACATAAGAACAGATTCCTTTTTCTGTTTTTCTTACACATGGATCAGATCTTTTGCTTCAGAGGCAAAAGAGGAAAAAAAAGACTACTATGCACACCTCTTACACGAAGTACAGTATGATTTAGTAATGCAAAATATGGTCAAAGATTGACAAAAACAAAGACAAGTCCCTTGACCAAAGTGTTTGCCAGTTTCTACCTACTGCTACCTAGCTGAAATTAAATCCATCTGTAGATTTGTAGCAAGAATATAAGTAACTGAGAAAGAGGGAACATGTACTTGTGTAGATTAAATTTCTCTTGACTGTAATTCTCTATTCACAGCTCTGCAAGGCTGAATGATATTACATCTGTTTGTCTCAAAGAAAGATGCAACAGAAGATTTTTTAAAGAATAAAATTGTTTTGGTCACTTTTGGCATTAGGTAGTTTCCATTTATTGTTAAAAATAACCAAATATATGAATTGGAGGTTAACACTTGAGCAAAAAATTCCATTGCCAAACTATATACACATACGTTACTGTGAAGTCAGGTTTCATTTGTTCTTGATGGCATTCAATTCAGGGAAAATCAGAGATGGGAAATTCAGCCAGCACTTTCCAAATATTAAAAAAATATGAAGACCTACTTTTGATTAAAGGTCTTGGGCTTAAGACTGGTCCAAAAAAGCCACATTGGAGGGTCTCCGAAGTGCCTTTACTGTAAGAGCCCTGGAGTGCAATGCCTGAGCTGGGCAATGCCAGCATGCAGAAGCATTAGATTAGCTATTGTTCCTTCTCACCATTTCTGGTTTTGGTGTGCAGTCCATGGGGACTTCTGACAAGGAGAATCCTTAAATGCTGGGTTAGATTGGCTATGGAGATCCCTTAGTGTCAGGCACCATTAGTCTGGTCCAGTACCTTATAGCATTTATACCTGAAGAATTACGACTTTGTGGAGATGTGTAGACTCTTACCAGCAGATCAAGTCAAGAAGAATTTCCTGTTATCACTATGAGAGGAGAACTAGTTATGAAAGTGACTGGAAAATTGTAGCTGGCTTCATTTTATCTGGTTAGGCTCTAGAGAGAAAAACATACTTTAAGGTGCTTCTCTAATATTGTGTATAAATATTCCTACAGGTTATGTGCAGATATTAAAATCTTCCCTGTTTATGTCTCCATTACATCAGATTTTATATCCTACCTTCCAGGTAATAATTTTATCAAATAGAATCCAGTTTATTTTGCTTCAAACATTACTGAGCTCCCTACTCAATTTGTTCTTGCTAGCTATTTAAAAGTTGGATGAGCCCTGCTGTTTAGAAACAAAGGTAATATTCTTAACTATGATGAGAAAGCATTATCAGCACACTAAATAGCCTTGAATAGGGAATGGCTCAGTAGACAAAGTTTGTGAAATCATTATTTAAGCTTGCATTAACCACATTTTCTGATCAACCACATTTGTTGTAACACTACCCAAGTGAAAACGGATCGAAAACATTACCTTGATCATATTTTGAGATAAACCTTAGGATATTAGATCATGCATTACCTTTCTGACAACAGCTTTAGAAACAGTTGTTGGAAATACATATAATCTCTTTTAAATGGTAGCTCCTTAGGGCTGATGTGAACACCAAGCCAAAAGATTTTATAATTTACAGATTTAGTTGTCAGATGAAATTAGCAACACTTTTATATCATTAAGAGTCATACACACCTAATTTCGAATTCTGCCACATGATATTATATTACAATTCTGCTTCTGGCAAGTATAATTAGCATAATAATGTACTTTTTTTAAAGGAAAAGGTTTTGGTTTTTTTTTTTTCACATTGTCCAGAGCTACTCGAGTTGTTTTGGAGAGACAACCTACACAATTAGTACAGTTCAGATGGTTCAGGTTCACTTGCAAAGTTCATCTACGCTTTAGGTATCTCCTAATTTGCCCACTGTCTGTGTCTTTACTGTCCAGTCCGTAATGGACACTATTTACAGTCCAGATGCAATAATCAAGATGAAAAAAAAACCCCTCTTGAAAATGTTTTGGTGAACAGATAGGACCAGTGTGCCTCTGCTAGATAACACATCTAGGCATTCTTTGTTGATACAACACATTAAAATGATTGACCTAAATATTTGAGGAGGAAATGACAGAGCATAGATAATCGACTGGGTTTATTATTGGGTCATTTTCGTTGGCAAGTGGATTAACAACACTACTAAAAGTTAGTTCTCAGTCACATAATGTGCAACATTTGAACTGCAGCTTAATCAATGAGGTTTTCCTATGACCATGAATTCTCTCACTCATGATCTTCTTCAGGTCTAAAACTTTATTTTTTCATATAATTCCAATGTGTTTGTTCTTAGAAAACTCATATAAATGAACCATATGTATCTAAATGCATTAATATAGAGAGGTAAATCAACATTTATATATGTGCATGTGCACATGTGTGCATGCCCATATGCACATGTGGCCACGAGGCAGAAATGGTACTTTTAGGTGTTTTTCAGATGAGTAAAAAGCTATTTACCCTGAAGATACAGACTGTGAGATTTATTTCTCCATAACTATTTGTGCTTATTCTCCAGATTTTTAAATCAGTTTAATGAATTAATGTTTTGTTCATTTTTTTTTGCCAGCCAGAAAGAGGCAAAGCTTAAAGTGAACAGAATTCAGCCTCTGCATAGTCAAAATGTGGTGTTTCCATCATTGTGAACATTGAAAACTGGATTAGATAATATTCTGAGCAATCTGCTCTAGCTGGTTGACCCTGCTTTGAACAGGCAAGACTAAACAAGATAACGTCAAGAAAGCCCTTCCAAACTCAACTGTTCTGTGATTCTGTGAAGTTTTCAGGTTCTTGTTTCCAATATAGCTACTATACAGCATGAGCTATTTTTGATTATACAAGAAAGGAGATAGCCAGCTGGAAAGTTGATGTGGAGTAATCATAACCTATTTCCAGAGAAGTGAAGAACAAAACAGACAAACTATTATAATAACTTGCAATAAACGGAAGACTTTATAGACTTAAAGAAATAGTTTGATGGAGTGAGCAATCCAGTTCTTGCACTCTAACTAACACTTCTGGAAGTCACACTGTTGAAATATCAAATCTCCTTATTACAAAAATAATATGGAAGTGGACAGAGACATTGTCCTACCAGAACACTTTCTGTGGAAGGCATAATATATAGGTACACGTATACTAGAGTGAACTCCTGTAACGACATTCAGATGCTGATTTAGTGTAAAAGTCATCTTTGCCAAAAAAAGCTATGGAATCAGATATAAAATAAAAAAAAATCCCAGCCAACCAAATACCAGCCACCCATCCCCCTCCACCTTTCTAGAAAATGTAAGGGGAAAAAACCCCAATTTTGACAGAGAGAGAACCGTTTTCAAAGAAAATGTTAGACATTTCTTGAAATATATAGAAATTTTTGCTCTTTCAGTCCAAATATTAGGTCCAGAGCTGCCAAGTTTATTTGCTTTCTGCCAGTCGGTGATGGATTTATTGTTATGAAATTATTCTTACATCGTTAGAAGGGAGGAAACAGCCGGTGCTTTTCTAGTTCTCTCCAGAGAAAATATCACTATAAAAATGATACTACTGATAGGCACATGCGAGGGAGTGGGAGTGCTGTGTGGAACAAAATGTTACAGTAGTGTTTTTTGTCTTTAAAGCTTCAGCAGATTTATTCAGCTTCCAGTTAGAGAGCCTGCCAGAGGTTTTTTGTCACTATAGAGTCTGCAAATCAATTTAAAGTTGTTGCTATGTTTTGCAGTTTTGCTAAATTAGAAGGTGTTTGGAAGCCCTCTGAAATGATGATGGATAACCTCAGAACTGATAAAATGAATGTCAGTATGAGTATGTAGGTAGGTAGGTAACCACTGTAGACTAATTAAGCATTCTCCTCTGTGTTCTTAACAGCACAGTACTCCTTACAATAATTTGTCAAAGTGTACACTTAAAAGTTTTAAGTCTAGATAGATCTAGAGTAGTGCTGCAATCAGAGCTTCAAGGACATTCTCTATTCTTCCAAAGGAGAATGCTGGGGCTGTGAAAAACATTTTACAGGTGAATTGAAGAGTCTGAGTGAATCATATGACAGTCTTTCAGCATTTCCTGAGACAATCTGAATCATAGGAAGCTTAATATTATTGATTCTTAACACTTTATAGCTTTAATTATAGGTGTGGTGGAGATTATCAAAATGTAAGACCCAGTTACCTAAAAGAAAGAGTACAGGCATGTAAAATTAATAAGGTGTTTTTGGATACTTTAACCTAAATATGCCAATGAGCGAGTAGATCAAAAGACTACAGCCTTCATCATGCCTCTACTAGTTTAGGTAGATGAAAGCTAGATTTAAGGCAGTCAAGGAAGACACTTGTCTGTGGGAAACTGATTATTCAGAGAAACAGCAGAAGGAAAGAAGGCTAAGATACAACAGCAAGAACTGTAATTCTGGGTTTTTCAGGGTGCCTACATCCAACAACTTTAGCCTTTACCAAGGAGGGATGGCCAGCTCAGTTTTATGATTGTGATTCCTATTAGTCTATTTTTCTTTTGGGATACATGAGTATATTGTACTAAGATGAAGAGAGAATGTGGATAAAGTCAGAAGGTCTATATAGGAACTGTGTGTCAGATTGAGTAATTTTTGCTGGGAATGTTTAATAAGGTCATTACATTCTACTATCAATACCTACTGTTTTGCTTTGCTGTTTTTCTTGTGTTTCTTTAGTAGCTTAATTTATTTCACCAGGTCCAAATGATGTATTAAATCATTTGATGCTGTGTACTACAATAAGGTATTTATCACCTATAGTTACATGTTATTGCTATATAAGATCATAGAAATAGTATAAATATTTTACTTTTTTCAACAATTAAGACCTTATGAGATGACTGTTTAACATTCTGAGTAATTACTTCCCCTTTTGAATGAGATATTTCAATGCCCTATTTTTAATTGATTGCTGAAGTTTATTTAAAACATCTTGTCCCTTTCCTTTGCAGTCAGTCACTACTGACTGAATTTATACTAAGAATAAAGAAGTGGAACTTAAATGTGATTCTCAGCTTGACACTTTCTGCCCCTACTTAAGGTTGGTATATGATGACTCAATGCTGCCTTCATGAAGATTTGAAAAAACAGAAGAAAAACAGATAACTATGTCTTTAAGAATGATATTCTTAAATGATGATGTTACTTGGCTTTGTTTAAAAGAAGGTGTTAATATTTTACATCAGAACAGGCCCAAGACCTGGTCAGTGGGCTGATTTTAAGGGGTCAATTTATAAAGCTCATGGTGGGAGTTTCACACATCATACCTAATTATTTTTTCTGAATGGTATTTTATCGTATGATCTTTATGTTTCTTCATCCACAGAAAGAGCTAAAATAAAAACTGCAGTAATTCAGAGGTCAAATCTGTCCAACAATGCAAGAGATTCTACAATAATGAGTACTAAAAAAGTACTGATTAACAGTACTGATGAAATAATAGTTTGGGGGTTTTTTAGCTTGGACAACAGTTAGAAATTGAGGTTGTTCATTTATTTTATTGCTATAATTAAATGAAAAAGAAACACAACATGAATAATTTATTTTTCACAGGTTAGAAGTCTTGCCACAGAGCAAGAGAAATCCACATAAAAAGCTTGTTCAGATGAATACCAAATTTTGAAAGACAAAGGCAGAAAATGTTAATATTATTTGTATTTAAATCTTCAATTAATTTGAAAAATACTGATGAAATTTTTAGCACAAGAAGGCAAATGCGTGAACAACACCATTTGTGATGAAAATTAATAAATTATGATTTCAAAAGTACTAAGGGTAACATAAGAAGACACTTGAAAATTCTTTCTGTGACCATTACACTTGAGAATTCTTTCTGTGACCATTACAATAAGAAATTCATATTTTTATTCTGAGAACTTAGGGTATTGCTAATTCTGTCTTTGTATTGTTATTGTTCATATCTACAGATGCATGTCTTCATCATATTCCATCAGTACTGAATTTTTCTTTTGCTGTCTCTTGCACGAGGGTAGTGAAGGCTGAAAATGACTGAGGTATTACCTGTGCTTTACATAGGTTTTAGATGGGTGCCCACTATTTCACTTTGCAACATCTGCCTAGTTCCCATTCTTTTCTCTTTTGGAATCAATAGAAGACAAAGGCGATGCGATGAAAATAGTTTCCAGCACTTAAACATCATCTTAATTAACATTCAGGAGTTTCCGCAATGGCTGCCAAATAAATATTTTAAAAGATGTAAATGGAATCCTTTTATGTGAAGTCAGAAGATTACCTATTCAGAAAGAAAAATCAATCTTTTCAGTACAGTCAGCATAAGTTTTGTTAGTTCCAAATCATTATGTTTGGTTTAAAAGACGTGAGGTTGCACTGAGTTTTTAGACGCAGTTATCAAATGTCTCTTTTCTGGTGTTTGAAAATGTAAATAGGAAACAGCCCACCTGATCCAGTTTAAAAAATTGGCCTGATAAGTTCTGTTTCATTTCTAGGTTCTTTGGTTCAACGGACAGGAATCCATTAGTGAATGGTGCTGAGCACTGCTCTTCCACTGAAATGGAACATGAAGAGTCCCTGACGCTGAATTAATTTCCTTATGGTTTTAGAGTTTTGCTACCATGTTTCCTAGAGCAGCTTCATTTCTCAGCAGAGTTAAACACTTTGCATAGTGCAATTAGAAACTGTGTTCCATTTAGGATCTTATAATTTTGTTGCTATGAAATGCCATAAATGCATGCTTGGTAAGTCTTTTGTCTAGTGTCAAAAATCATAGTCAGAACATCAGGTAAAATTGACACCACATCACTGCCAGCACTGCAGGTGCAGCCCATTCTGGGCCATTCAGCTTGGAAGAGACCCCAGCAGCTCTCTATGCCTTCTGCTTGCTGAAAACAGACTCCACTGTGTGGTAAAAGCAGGAAGCAGATTGCTTGACTGTCCCCATGTGACTTGACTGTTATTCATATCCATCCTAAGCCCCTCTTGACTCCACTTGTCTGCTGTCCCTCATTCTCCCACCATACATCACTGGGAAGCCTTTGCTTCTGCCTATTTTGGTAACTTCCCTGCACATTTCGGAGAGGTTATATCATACAACTGCTATTCAGTCTTTTATTCATAAGGCTGAAGAAACTTTTCAGTCAAAAGTTTCTCTTTACAGGGCAAATGCTCCTGTCCTTTGACAAGCTTGGTGGCTGGTCTGCCAAACTTGCAAGAGTTTATCGGTGTCTTTCCCCAAACTGGATGCAATACTCAAAACTACTACAGTGCTGTAGTCACTGAATACAGAGGGATACTTCCCTCAGTGTCCTGGCTGTGCTGTTCATAATACAATCTAGGATAACACTGGCTTTCTTAGCTGCCATGGCACCCTGCTGCCTCCAGTTTAGTTTGTCCTCTGCTGAGACCCCCGCATCCTTGTCTGCAGAGCTGCTTTCCAGCCAGGCAGTCCTTAGACCAAGCCTGAGACAGGGGTACTTCTTTCCTAGCTGCTGGACTGATAACTAAGGAATTCTGCTAGCTAGTAAAACAAACAACCCCAATAAGATTCTTTTCTATAACTGTCTTAAAATGGAAGTAGCTTTAGCCCAAGTATTTTAAGGAGTGCTATTAAATGTAATGAGATAGATGCTCAAGTTTTTTGTATTTCTTATGTTGTAGTCTCCATGCAGGAGGGCCTGAATCTTGCAAGGTATCCTGTTGGCGGGCTAGATGAACTCAAATGTAGGCAATACACAGTCGAGGAATATGCCATGCTTTCTTAATAGCTAACAAGATCATTGTAATAGCTACAGATAAGGAAGATATGAAAGAAAGAGGACCAGCTTCCATCTGCTTCCATTCTATAATTTATAACTAAAGGAGGGAACATATCATCAACCCCAAAACATTCATATCTTTTTCTGCTTTGTTTCCATTTAAGATAACCTAAGTATATGCCTCCTTGCCAAACATTTCTACTACTTTCTTAGCTCAATATGTTCGCAGTACCACTTTCCTCCATAAAAAAATTAATCATCACCAGCTGTTCTATACATTATTTGTCTTGAGTATACTGTGTAAAAGTACAAATCTCTAGTATGCAGAGCACTTTTCATAGGTACATTTCCAGTCGGAGGAGAATAGAATTAATAATTTTAAAACATGTGACTCACCAAGGCAAGTTTTAAGAATTCCTAATTAAATACTCTCCATTTGTCATGAACTAACAGGTTCATTTCAGTGTTAGTAGTGTAAAAGGTTTTAGGGATCTAAAGTACAAGATGTTGTAGATGAGGATATCACTCGCCTTCTAATGTGCAGGCCCCTGCTGCTAGGGACCTGAAATAATTTGTTTCACATTCATTACCCCAAATCATCTAGCTCAGATCATTTTGCTAAAGGAATGCTATCATCAGATCTGCAAATTTTGTTACGTATTTCTGCAGAGTGTTTGTCTAAATTAAACATTTATAAATAGGATTTGATTTATTTTCCTCTGGGATATGCACAGACGTGTAACTCATTTTTCTGTCTGCTTCTGTCAACTCACTCTTCCTGTAGTCCACCCCAAATTGTCCTTTGTAATAAGAAAACTTACTGATTCTTGGAATACAAACGTGAAGATGCATAGTGCAAATGTAGGTAGGAGTAAGTGTGTATCGATGAGGCAAGATCAAGGAAAAGTGTCCTACATGTTTGTGTGTTCATGTATGTGTGTGCCCAGTTTGTGGTGCCATGGCAATATTATGGACCCAGAGTTGTCCTGGTCAAGGGAAGGGGAAACCCTGTGGGACCTCAAGGCCAATGGATTCTGCCACTCCTTAACACTCACCACTGATTTATAGACCAAGAAAATCTGGACACATTGTCATGGCTTATCCACAAAAGTATAAGGCCAGAAAAAATGGAGTTCCTCAGGGCAGATCCATATTGTTTTTACATGGTGGCAACAGGAATTCTGTGGATGTGAAATGAAGAAAATGGGATGAAACATGTAGAACAAGAAAAAAAAAAAAGCGAGGAAACAGGACTTCAACCCTGGGAAAAGGAGAAAAACTCCTCACTAGTGGCCAGTCTTATGGGTTGGCAACTCCTCTCCACAGGAGCTGGGAAAGATGCAGTATTCCTTTGCCTGCTTTAACTTTTTGGCAAAATTTTACTAAGGGCAAATGTGTTATTCAGACAAGGACAGTCATACATATCAATCATTTGATGTGATACAGGCAATACTCAGCAGTCACACTTCTTTTCTCTTGCATCCAGCGTGTCTAGCTGAGTAGGACAAAAAGTGGAAGATTCTGCAGGGCTGATGAAGCTGTTTTCCAATTTTTTTTGCTCTGGTGAGTCACTAAAAACAGCGACTTTGTCTCTTGAGAATTTTACCTTGCTAAGAGGTATGATCTCAGGGCACAAATTTAGTCTATTATGCCTGTGTTTCCATTCCTAGCACAGCAGATAAGATCTAATGAATAGGAATTTATTGTTTGGTGTCTCAAAGAATTAGAGGAATAGGCACTGAAAGATGACAGATATAATAACTATTCTTATAGTTGTACATTATTGTGCCTCTTACATTAGATACTGCCTAGTCTTCATCTGGCTTCAAGATCAACCCCATATGAGCACAATGTAAAGTCACCTTGTATTTTCTTTCTTATCTCAGGCTGCATAGTTTAGTCAGACCAAGACACTTGAACCTTATTTACTTGTAAGAAAGTTTTCCAACTGTCAATCTGCAAAGAAGTATAACTACAGAGCAACTTCTTTTATCCTTCAGAACCTTTCAATTTGGGATATATAATTGTAGTTCTTAAATATATATAGCATTTCCAAGTCTGTCCCACTGCTAATTTGGTACTTTAATATCAGGCTATTTTGTGAGCAAGGTCTAACATTAAAGGAAATTTGATTTAAAAAATTAATCTTGCTTTAGGCAAGATACTACAGAAGAGGAATGTGTGGAAAATCAAAGAACAAGCTAGGCAAAACCTTCAAGTAAAAATTTGAATGTAGGTAATCTTAATTTTGCTTTTATGGTATAGGCAGATAGATTAGGTGATCTGAGATCTCTCCCGGCCTTAAATTTTGTAAGACATTAAAAATTTTGGGGTAGTGGTCCATAGAAATTACAAAGACCATCAGCTGGGTAGTAATGGGAAGCCTGTGTGTGGAAGATGAGCTTGTGAAATAGAGTACAGCTTCAAAGTTCTGTAGCACAATCTCTAGGCTTGTTCCTGCAGGTTGCATGCTTCATTATGCCCAATGTAGAGTAAAGCTGAAGCTTGACAAATGAGTATCCTCTGCTTTCCTTTTGCCAAGACTTTAATATTTTGCAGCATGCATTAATGTTTTTTCAAAGACTTTCATATTGTCTTGGCAGATATTGGTGGATTTCAACAAAACATAAGTTATCCTAATGACAACTTTCTGTAAATCATGTCAGAGTAGTTGGGACAAATTTCTTAAATTTTGAGGATTCTTTTGAAGCTCACAGAAAAGTGATTTTCCAGTCCCTCCAAGGCCTTACCGAACTCTCAGAGATTTATTTTCTCAAATTGGACCTTAAGTAACAGTGATATTACAAAATAAATGTTCTTTACATTTAAATATATTTGACATGGGCCTGGTCTCTTTTTTAAACAGTAATCTGTTTTCTGTGACCCAGTCAAGTATGAGTCAGTCGCACAACTCCCTGCCGTGGAGCACTGGCCTTTGGGCCTAAACAGAGCTCCTGCAGCTGCCACTGTAAAAATACACTAGTAACAAATAAATGACATGAGCTACAGAGACAACTGGGTTCAACATTATCAGCAAGTATGTAGGATGGCTGAAGCTGAGATCTTCGACAGGGTCATTGGAGAGGAGGAAAGAAGGATGCTTTTAGACTCTCTTTCACAGAACACATTCTATTTATTTTTGCACCTCCATTTGGTGGCCTGTTAGCAATTAATACCATTCTTTTCCCTACTTTAAGCAAAACAGTGCAAGTCTGTGAACTGATTACCATGATGTTCATTTTATTACTGGCTGTACTGTACATTAGCTTCTAGTACACAGAAATTAGGAAAGTTCCATATTTCACAAAGTTACCTGAGAAACATTAAAACTATACTTATCTAATGCCACACTGACAAAAAGAAGAAACACTGCATTTAGTTACACATATTCATGTGTACAAAGTGCAGACTTTTCCTCATCATACACAGCTAGTCTGTGGTACACAGGTATATTTAATAATATATATTATATATAGTATATATATAGATACTAAAAAAAAAATTAAGGCTCCTTCATCTCGTTTCTGGACTGAGCACATAGATGATAAACTTAATCCATAAATTATTGGCAAAAGAATAAAAAAGATAATTTCTGTCAACAGCATGATTGGTGTTAATGAAAACATTTCTTTAAGCAGACCATGAAGAGAAGTAACACACTAAGTAATATGCAAAGGAAAAGAAAAACTAGCTTTTCCCTCCTCCCTTTTCCCTTCAATTTTTAATAAAATGAACTTCTTCATGAGCTACTGCATCTGTGTTATTGGCTACTGCATATTAGTACCAGTTGCAACAAACCATATGGAATCTACTTCCTGTCAGTATTTACGGGATCACTTCTGCAAGCTGGGCTGCAACTCATTTCTAAGCAGGTACACAATATCCTTTCAACACCATGACTATATAAAGGCACTGGGTGAAGTCTGAGTTCTGTTCTGGAGTCTTGGCATGTTCAGGCAAGCTCACTATTAACATGGAGTGAAGGGACCAAGACCCAAATCACTTATTGAAGTGGATAGGATTGCCTTCTAGAGGCGTCTGCCTCCATCCACTGATTGTAAAGGCAACCTAGTGCTACCCGCCTCCTAATTCAGGAGGTTCAGTGAAGTCAAACATAATGAACCCAGTCCTCCATTTCCACCAGACCCTTTATTCATTCCTTTTGCCCCACTTCCTTGTTCTTCAGTTCTTTGCAAAGTACATGGCAGTTAACACAGAGCAACAAAGTGGAAAGATGAAGTTATCACACTCCTGTCCTTTTACTCATCTTGTGCAGAAATGAAACACAGTGTAGCCCTTACTCTTCAGGACTTTATCTCTGGCATAGATTGTGAGTCTTTAAAAGCTAGACTTATTTCTGCTTGCAAGGGAAATCAATCTGTCTTCCAGAATTTAAAAGTGATCAAACAATTCCCTGTATTTGGCAATATCCTTGTTATTACCATTCTTCATACTTCAAAAATATTTCTTCATACAATTTATGTAAATGAACTGGTAATTCATAAATTGGAAAATGTGACTTCCATTGATTTTTGAATTATTATAAGATGTATGAAACTGGACAGATTTACTTTTGGCAATTAATTTCTGTAAGGGGAGAAATTTTCAAGTTATCACATATTAACAATATAATATTTAAAAAATAGGTTCAAATGAACCATGTGGAAGCCTGATATAAACAGAATACAGTACTCGATGGATTCAGCTGACATCAGATTGGCAGGAAAGGAGTCTTCTTACAATGCTAAAATCTATCAAATGAGGAAAACATCAATTAGTGGTTAAAATAACAGTCTTTTGGCTCTTTAAGAAATCAGCCTCCCTATACATAACCCTGTTTACTCAAGACCGCATGTTTCATTTAAATTAAAGTGTATGCGTCTGTAAGCAAGCAGGATACACGTGATTGTTTTAAGCAATACACCACAATGGCATTCAATGACTTGTGGTCCTGAGCCAAGTGAACACTTAAAATCGAACCCTGTTATGAATGTATTATTTCTGTGTCAGGAAATATCACTCACCTCAAAACTGGCTTACCACCTTCTTTGCCTGCTGTGCAAAACCCAGCCGCTGAGAGACTTTGCCATGTAAGAGCTTTACAAAATGCAGAATCATTTTTGAATAACTTAATGAACATATGTGAAGGGAATGCTAAACTCATGGAGAACAGAACTGCATCCTGCCCAAAAGGCAGAATTTTGGGCTGAAGGAACTGAGGAGACTGGTAACAGATTACAGAGCTTTCTGTCCCTTGCCACAGTCAAATACATTAACTTGCAGCAACTCTGACAAGGGAGAGAGAAAGGATCAGTATGTTTATGCACAAATGCATTGGTGGTGCAGGGCATCTCCATTTCCCTAATCTCCCCTCCAAGCCTCTGATTATATTAACATTTTGTCCTGGCTCTGGACATTGCAGGCAGAGAAGAGGTGAGGAAAGGTGCAGTTACTTCTGTAGTGCAAGAGTTATGTATATCCATCTCATAAGGGTTACGCCGGCATGCAGAATTCAATCTTCTGACTACCACAAGGTGTTGAGACAGCCTGGTAAATCAGAATGACCCGTACTGGTTTTAAAAATACACTAGACTCTAGTATATTTCCTGAGTTTAATAACCAATTAATATTGCTTAAAGTACCTTAACATCACCATGTGGGTTAGATAAAATAGATTCAAAAGTCTTTTTAAAAAATAAGAAAAATGTAAGAGAAATTAGTTTCTGTCATTTTGTTTCTTACATAGAGAAGGATTTTCTTTGCATTTGCAGGATGGGAGGATTTAATATAATGTAATGAAACACACAAGTTCTGCAACACAGCTTAGAAAGATGTTTATCATGACTGTAAAGCTTTTAAAATAAGAATTTCATGCTCTAGCACGATCAGCATGATTTTATAAAAAAAAAACTAGCACTCTTGTTGAATGATTAATTCTACAGATATCATTTGCAGATATGCAAATGTAATGAGTTACACATTCCAGTTCTTGAAAGCAGCCCTTCCTACTTTGCATGTGCAATTTTGTGTTATCTTGAGCTGTAAGCAAAACCAGTTTTTTGCTCCATAAACAAAGAGAAGGAGAAATTTTTCACTTGACCAAAAAATAAACACAGAGTTCTTTTATTATTGGCTGGCAAATAAACTGTAAAAGAATTTCCTATTAACAATTTTGCAAATGATCTGCAAGCCAGAATAGAAGCAGATCGCTGTCTCACAGTTGCATTGACTTCACACTGGAGTGATTGTTGCCACTCAAAGAACCAAATGTGAATAAGCTCATATGACTGAATGCGTAGAAACAGTGCACCTGATGAATAAGATTTTGCACAAGCAAGTTTCTAACCGTAATAACCACCTTAAAGATATGAGTGAAGAAATGTTAATTACTTCATGCTTCAGTTATGACTCAATTAGAGCCCTCCTGCTGAATGAGAAATTTATGGAAAGAAGCAGAAAATTTAGACTGCCAAATGTCATGGAAGAATTCCTTAAAAGGTACTTATAGGATAGACATTTCAAAATGAGCCTACATGACCTACGTGTGTAGGTCCCAGTATTAGTGAATCTTAGGGTCACATTTCTTGTTTGAACTAGAAGTGGCTTAGAACTTTCAATGGGACACCTGAAGTGATGGCATTTTTATCAACTCTTTCTTTCTACTTGAAATGAAATTTCCTGGATGCTGCTGCTCTGGTTTTAAATTCCTATACACCTAAAAGCAACCCAATGGAGTTGCACCCTGCTACGTAGGGACATACTAGAGAAATCCATGCACCTAAAGGGCACTCTGACAATGTCCCATTCATGCTGTTTTAATGATTGCTGCACAGCAGGAAATGAGAAACTAAACTGTATGGCTACAAAAGAATGAAAAATTATGAAATCTTCGCAAACAGACTTGTAACAAGTTAAAAAAAAAATCACAAAAAAATCCTAGAGATAAAATATTTTCTTAAGATGATGCTCTACAATAAGGAGCCTTCTCCCTTCTCAGCTTAAGGTACTGAATAATGAGCAGAATATCCTGATACAGGATGCATTTTTACTACAACACTTCTCTTTGTCTAAATTGAAATGCTTTCTTCTTGCTTCTCTGCTCCTCATCACTTTTGATTTGATACTATGATGCTGTATGATAAAAGATTAACTAATCCTATTCTGTCAGATATTTCTTATTGACACCTTTGATGTATATTTTAAGCTTTAGTGTTTCATCTTTAAATTACTTTTTCCTCTTACAGATGCTGTGCTGTCCAATTGTCACAACACTTCTGAATCACATACATGTTTAGTAAGGTAAGTGTAATAGTTTAATCACAGCTAGCTGTACAACACAGATGTGATGAAGCGACATCCCTCCACTTCCTGTTAGCTTCAATTCACTTTCTGGCTGCCATCACAGTCTCCTGCATGGAGCAGGTATGTTGACCTTGTTGGTTAGCTATGCTTGTTTCCAAGCTTGAGTCTAATTTAAAACTTGAATCTTAAACTCCTCTTATTTACAGTCTGACACTCTATAGCAAAATGCTGGAAGTACATCAGCTTTTCAGAGCTGAGCATGGACTTACCCTTGTTAGCAGCCCTGAAAATGGGCTGCATGGAAAATGCTGATATCTAACAACTGGTAGACAGAAAGGAACAGGTTTTTACACTCCTTGGAAAAAGCGGAGTCAAGTCTGTTAATTTCAATCACCATTTAAGGTGCTGCTTAATGGCTCTATCGCATGGTCATTTGTTAGGTACTACAGGACCATGTCTTAGGAAACAGCAATGCTGGTTCAGAACGCTTCCCAGGCCAGACACATAGAACCAAACCTGGACCAAGTATGAGAAATTAAAATCTTGTGACTTGTACATTGATATTTTCACCTTTTTAAATTCATATTCACACTTTGAATGTATTTAAGGACTTCAAAAGAGAAAGAAAAATCTTGAAGGCACTAAATCAGGGGCTAAATGAACAGATGGATTTCTGTTTTACATCTAGCAGAACCCTGTCCCAGACAAGCTTTCCCCAGGGATTCTCAAAATAAGATACACAGGAAAGAGTGACATGAGCTGAAACATCCCGGCGTGACACAGAACTGCTTGGCAGGATGGGAAATTTATGTTTCTCCCCTTTCAGAACTGTAAGCAGAGTAGAATAAATGTTCCTACGATGAATTTTGCATTCGGAAAGCCATATCCAATGCATTACAAGATATTGGTACTGTTTACAAACCAAGTCCTAATGTGCCTTCAAATGATGGGCAGTGACTGTCCCAGAATTTTTGAAGATGCTATTACTCATTCGTCTTTGGCTATCTTTGGTACCTTTACAGAATGAACAAAGTAATTATCAAAAGAAAGGTTTATATGCCAAATTCCCTATTGTTCAGTTTTGTTGGTTTTAGTTCTGGGGTTTTTTTGAACATGCCACACTTCTGCATTGTAGCTAATTGTGATAGAAAGTTGAGAAATGTAGAAAGTTGAGAAGTACTGCCAAGGAAAGGACTAGGATAACATAGGGACACTATGTCCAAACCTACATTGGGAGAGATCAACATCAATAACGCTACTTGCCAAGACATACGCTTACGGAAAAGAGACAGAAAATTCTGCCAAGATCTAGCACCTTACCGGCTGGAGGTGACTAGAGAGAAAAAAAGATCTAGTAGATATACTGTTATCAAAAGGCATTTGGGTAATGCTGTCATGTGTGTTGAAATACAGTCAATAGCTGGTTTAAATAAAAGAAGTAGAACATGGGATGTGCCACTGTCATAGGTGATTTGGGCATGGTCATGTCTGTAGTTATGGTCACATTCCAAAAAAGACGAATTCAGAGACAAAACTAGAGCTGAGCTTTTGGGCTGGTCAGTGTAGTCCAGAGCCTCCTACAGATCAGGAGGCAGTTCCTTTTGTTTCTGGCAAGGAAAAGCAGCTGAGAGAAACACGATGCCGCTGAAGGAATAATAAGGTAAACACTGGAATGGGCAAATAATTATTAAAACAAAAGGATCATATAAGCAAAACAAACAAATGGATATAATCTGTCTATGAGTCAATCTAGTCTTAAAACTATGTTTCTAACTATCTGAATAATCAGAATGAATAATCAGAAAAATATGAAACAAACTCAAAACCCAAGCCCTCACTGTAAAATGTAGGATAATTTGTTATCATAATGGCTGGATCTGACAGTAAAGTACTGGGTCCTGTAATCAATTCATCCAGTGTTTCTTAACGGGTGCTCTGGGATTTTCAGTGAAACCATCTGACTATCAAATAACCACAGTCAACATCACACCTGAGTGATCTTGAGTTTCATCAGCCCTTGGATTAAACATTAACCACAGCATCCTTTGGTAGGCTGTAATAGGGCAGATACACTTAAAGAATTAAGTAAAACACCTGGATTCCCTACTGAAAGAGAACAGAAAACAAATTTAATCCTTTCAGTTAAATATTTTGAGGAAAACCAGTCAGATTTACCAGTGTTACAGCACTGCTCATTAAAATGACACACATCATTGCAACAAATATCTGAAAACATATATAAAGTAAAAGTGCATTTATGTTCTAATACACATGGCCAAACCAAATATCTATTAAATATTCAGTTTGGTTTACATTTTCCATAACATTGCTAGCATAAAAATAAGTTTTTAGGAATGTACCTATTTTTGATACTGAAATAACATCATTGTATAATTAGACACAGCTACTGCTGACTTTGTAGCTTATATGAACTTATATAATAATTATAAAGTGACCTAACTATTAAGGATTAAACATTAATGTTTACTTTAAGGGCCATATTTCTACACTGTTCATATAACTTCTCTTTTTTACAAGAATTCGAATATAAAATAATTACATTCCCACAAATGTGAATCAAACATTTACACAGAATTTTTACTTGTGGTTTCATATTTTTCTGACAGGAGATTTAAATTGTGTGGATATGCTTTGTATGTATTTTATCTGAAGTTTGTATATATTAATGTATTACAAGTTTATAGGCTATCAGACAGAAAACATTTGTCTGTTTTTTCTAACTGGATGCTGAAGTGGTTCCCAAGGTGGATTTTTAAATCTATTTACATACAAATAGAATTTTTAAAACAGTGATAAGAAAATATACTATATAGAAACAGGCATAAATAGCAGAACTATACACTAGAAAATACCACTTTTTTTTTCCATTCCTAGTTGCCTTGGTCATTTTCACAGTCTTAATTAGTCCCAGGTAACCTATTTTTGTTGTCCCATCTATTCTTCATAGGTTAAAAATAAAGAATCTATATAAAGTCTGGAAATACTGGGGAGGTTCTGCTGTTGGATAATTTAGTTTACTAATTTTTAAGTTTTCTGACTGGGTTCTAATTTTGCATATCTATTTCTGATATTCTGTTCCATCTGTTTATTCATCAGCCCTGCTTGTTTTCCCAAAACTGCAAAAAAAGAAAATGGTAGTGCCCTATAAAAGGACACCATATAGGTTACTGCCTGAGCTTTGCATAGCTAGATAAATTTGATGCAAGATTGTTTACCATCCTTCCACAGCAGGCAAGGTATTCACACTGTGGGGCTTATTAAACAACAATGCCTTCATGCATGACATTATAGTGGGCTGACACAAGAAACACTAATGAGAATGAGCCATTGACACACTTCAGGCATGGGCATAAACATCGTCGATAAAATCACATCAGAAATAAGAAAATAACCAGTATGAAACAAGCAAAACTCTAAGATATCCACGCCTCGTTGTTACCGCCTTGAGCTCTCTATTAGTATTTCTGGAGCGCTCTGATGGCTGTGCAAATTCCCTCTCTGCATCTTAATCTGTGCCAACATCTCTCTGCAAACTGCCACGTAAAACTTGCTTATTCCTACCTGTACAGAAGGAGGTATCCTGAAAATGCATGGATAAAAGGTGTCTCTTTCCCCTTACATAACCTTATTCTGGTATAATTACTATACCTACTTGCTTCCTCCTTTCTCTCTGAAGCTTGAATTAGGGAAAAACTTTAGCAATTCTCAGATAAGATGTTAAACATCTTCAAGGTGGCGATCCATCCATAGCTAGCATTGTGAAATCCTCATCTGCACTGTTAATTATTGTCCTACACTGGGGATGGACGGCCCAGTGTCACGTTAGAGGACATTGACTGTCTACGGTTCACAGCTCTCTGTTTTAGTCATTATTATCATAGTCAGTTATAATGACACCAGCTGAGTCAAAAGCAGCACTTGGATAGACCAGCCAGTCTTCAGGAAGTATTCTGCATTTATCTATGTGTGCCCTCTGAGAATTTGAATATCCATCCCGGTAGAAGTCAGCCCATCCTCCGGAGTCTGCTGGAACACAGTTAAAAAATGCATGTTCCCCCAGAAACATAAGATTTATTGGAGGTGGAGCAGTACCCCCCCCTAATTACAAGCATATTTACATATGCATGTGTATACACATGTAGGGAATAAATTTGGAATAAATAAATAAACATGCATAAATATACATATATAAATAAAACTTTGAGATTCATTGGTTTTTTTCTTTTCCCTTGTAAAAATACTTGTTCTGGCTTGTAGGGTTCTTTACACTCGCTAACAGAAAACAAACAGTAGTCTGTGCCTCTCGTATTATTTTTTTGCAGTGGTCTTTTTTCTGAGTAGAAAGACCAAGTAAAAGCTCTGCTAAACATCTCAATACAGTGTCGATGAAATAGTTTCTGATGTGTTTATTTCTTCTGCAGTCTATTCAATATTTTTTACTCTTTCCTCATTCTATGTTTTGAGTGATAAGCAATACCAAATGAGGCACCAGAGACTCATTACCCTGAGGGAGAACAGGTAGTTTTCTGCTTCCATGAATTCTTCACTAAAGTATACACATGAGCCTCATTCTGTAATACAGAGATTGATTCATAATGGGATTCCAGAATTTCTTTGAGAGACTACTGCAACTCTCTGCTCAGTTATACAAGTGAAAAATGAAGGCTAATGCAGTTATTAACTAGACATTAAAAAAAAAAGCTCATCATGATATTTTTGTCATGCACAAAAGCTGTAAAGTTATGGACATAGAGAACAAGAAAACAATTCCTGGAATAGTAAGATGTTTGTTTTGTCAGTAAATCAAGATACTCTGTACTAGATACTTAAAAAGATATCTGTAAGATCCTGCAAAAATGAAAAAACAGAACACGATTTCAGGTCACAGCACAAAATACGGAATAAAAGGTGATAAGCTCACACCAGTATTTTATTGTTTGGTAATTGTGACCATATAATCAATTTTGCTACATAATTGCAACCCTATCTATGTATTTTTAAAAGACAAATTACCACCATAAAATGAGGTTTTCCTTTTGAAAGGAAATTTATGAGACCATGCGAAATTAAAAGCTAATAAAGTCTGCAGTCTACTCACAATGTCCCTAGATTCCTTAGGCAGTCTGTGCTCTCGTGTCCACAGCTCTCTGGGACAGCCAGGCTGGCCTCAAATACCAGCCAGGAGGACCGCAGCTAAGGGTCTATACAGTCTAGAAATGTAAACAAAGGCTTCTGAAAGGAGACGGAAAGTCATTCAGCATCTAGTCATACTGCACTGTTCAGGAGGGTGGAATTAATCACCAAGATTCCTATACTCTTCATCTCTACTCATTTGTCTATTTTGCTGTTTTGCCCAGGTGATTTGTTGTACTAGAATCTTATCTTATAGTCAAATCAATGTTCATCCAGTATACTAAAGGTTAGCATGTAAAATGGTAAACGTATTATGCATGAGAGGTCACTTGTAAATTCCTGCAGCACCAAGTATACAGCTACCACCCACACATTAAAATGGTGGAGCAAATCTAAGGACAGATAGATCCATGAATATGGAGCCAATAGGTTTTCTTAAAGGAATTTTGAGGTGATATATCTAAAAAAATAAACCAAACAAAAACTGTAGGTACTTGAAGCTTTTCACAATACAATTATAAGCAATACATATGCATTTATTCCAATCATCTTGTAGCAATGTCGATTGCCAGGAACATATCAGTAAGGAAGTTGGATAGTTCCTTGTGCATTTTCCAAACAGGCGGGCCCTGGAGAGTCTTTGAGGCAATCTGAGGTAAAGAAAGATGGTGTATTATAAACAGACAGTGTTTCTTTTTTCATGTTAAGATAAAATACAGTCTTATTTTTCCATGTTACAGTCCTGTTAAGATAAAATACCAGTCTTATTTTTCCATCACACAGATGGAGAAAGTATAGGATGCCTATACGGAACTCAGATAGTTTCAGACATTTTGCAGGGTTTAACTCAGTGGAAAGGCTTCTATTCACACCAGAAAATCAGTACAGTTGGGGGTGTTAATGAATTCCACAAAACAATCTAAAAGTTTTCCACCTTAGAAAGATCCGTACGGATCTAAATGCAACAAGGGCCACAAAGGGAATTTCAAAGAAAAGTAGAGATCTTCTCACTGAGATCTAATAATTACTGATCTCTGTATCGTATAAACCAAATTACTCAACAGAGAAGCTGAGCATTAAAAATGAATGTCTCAGTTAGGGTGTTTTGGCATCCCTTCATATCTAGACATGTTCCAAGTTATCTCCAGAAATGAAATAGAATAATTGGGTCAGATCCCAGAAACTCATTTACCTAAACTGAATGGGAGGAACGAACTAGCATTCTTTATCATCATTCAGATCTGGATATTCAGAAGAGCAGTTAGACCTTTTCCATCAATTTCCTCTTAATTTAGTTACTAGTCAAAGGTTTTTCTAGTGTAGAACATTATTATGTTTAACACCTGCTGTGTTATTGCACAATCTTCTTTACGCGAACATTAAAACAGGGAGAGTGAGTGGTTATGTTCTAAGATACAAGCTATCCCTCTGAAGATTTACTTCTTAGTAATTAAAAAAATGAACATCTCTGCATATTTGCCTTTCTCCATACTGAGGTGAGGAATACTCCATTCAGTGCCTTCCTATTTCTCGTGCTTATTACCTACCTTCACAACCCTCAGAAGTTCTGCACCGTAAATTATTTTGGTGAAAGAAAAATCCCCAATCATAGCCATGATACAGTTGTAATGGCAAGATCTAAAATCAGTAGTTATGGGTAACTGCTTTAACTACCACATAGGCCTAAACTTGGCAGTATTTCCTAAAAGGGCAGTGAAGCCCTAACAGTGGAATAATCCCCCTGTCTGGCTTTGAGAAACCCCTTCGGGCCATCACAGGCAGCTGAGTGGCCCCCAGCTTCTGGGGGAATTGTGGACAGGTCATCTGGCTGTGGGCCAAAGCAAGTGAGTGAGCAGAAAATCACTCAGCTTTCCAGATATGCTGGGAGGCTGATTTAATAAATCCCTGCTATGAGTTCTGTCAGAATTATGCTGCCAACATTTAATTTTCACCTAATAAGGTACAGTTCAGTTTTTTTCTTACAAGTAGACTTAATGAGACTTAAACCTTACTCTAAAATGTATGTTAGATATCAGTAAGTGTACACACTAACAGAGCATTTCTGTCAGGAGCTGTTGAGCAGATGCACAAAATAAAACAATGCTCATTGTTGTACTGTCATCAAAGAGGAACATGAATTCCTTCTGTTGTGGGCATATAAGGATGCGACTTATCTCAGACATTCACCTGCAGAGGACAGCAAAGCAAGCCACAGTGTACATTAATGGAACGCTGACGAGACGCTCTGTGTGATGTCAGGATAGGGTACAGTCATAAAAATTACACAATTATAACTGGTGAAACGTAGACCAGTGGGAAGTGTGGATGAGGATGCAGACAGCAGGAAGATTTTTCCTGTTTTATCACACCTGCAAAGATGTTTTATATAAACACAGAGGTGAAACCTGTAGAGTCAGAGCACAGCTTGTTTGTTTGTCAATGCAAGGATTGTACATCTGAGAGCTGCCACTATTGCCTCCGCCAGCAGCTTGAAGAGCGAAAAATATCTGATCCAATTAAAATGCTCTTTATCTTTACAACACAACTTTTGGAAGGCTTTTCTACAGAGACAGTTGATGGAAAGTTCAGCTACAATGTTCAGTGATTGCCACCTGGCTAATGTTACTACAATGTAGTCAACCCTTTTTCAGTATTTGAGGTTGCATCCATGTATTACAGCTATATATAAAAATGAATCTGGATATAATCTGGGGGGAAAATGATTGAAAAACTTTTGTGTGGTGTTGGCAAGAAAAGACCAAAACAGAGAAACACTCGGGGAGGTTCTGTCAGCCTGTCAGACACATATTTTTTTCTAATTAGTCTGAAAAGCTGTTAAGCTTTTGCTCTTTTTTTAAGATTAGAGCTATCAAATGAGCTCATGTTTAATCTTCTATAGTCTATATATAATCTATAATCTTCTACAGTGAACCTAGAAAGTTAATTCTTTGTATTAGTTAAAATTCATGTGAATGTTTTCAACCAGCTGCTGGATGTAGTAAAAGGATTTATGAATTAAAGCGTGATTGACACTGTAAGAAGCTCTTGCCAACTTTACAAGACAATTCACTCATTTTTCAGTTAATTTTATAGTTTAGTATATCCAAGATGGGTTAATGGAACATTACATTCCATTTTCTCCTTTCTTTGAGAAAAAAGGGTATTGGCACTACAGTGTAAATTTTTTAATGCTATGGAAATATTATTGGTTGATTAAATTGGATTAGTTAGATTATCATCTTAGAAACGTGGTATCATACATTTTATGTGCCTTCTGCTTTGGAATATTTTGGAGTTTGTAGCATTAAGAATTTGGAAACCACATCCATACAAAGACATATTTGAAGGTTGCTATTGTAAGGTGAAACATAAAAAAAAAAATTCCTAGAAGTTTGGACAGAAGGAAACAGGAATAATTGTTTGGTACAGATAGTATTTTTTCCCATTTTTGATAGGAAGTACTTTTTGCAAATGAAACTTCATTCCAAAATGTAATTCAGGGAAAACAAGTCTATATTTCGGTACCACCTTTCCCCCAAAGTAGTTCGAGTTGTTTGCAACACAGATCAATAACTTCTGCAGTCCCAACTCCACCACCTGAGGCAGACCTGTCAACAGTTCTTTTTCCGTACTGCCAGGTGGCCTTTGCTGAGTGATGAATACACACATGTTCTCCACTCCTCTGCCTTTCCCTTCTTGCACAACACAGAATGAGTACCCTTGCTAGGAATTCACTTCAAGTTTTTGTGCAAGGTGATAATTTTAAAGAGGCATCATGTCTCACATCCATTAGTCCTCCAGTCTCTACCAGCTCTAAGAAGGTCCTGAGAAAGATCAGCTGGGGATCTTCTCATTGCCCAGTCATCCCTTTTAATGCACCAAGCTCTGGTCCAGGTCAGTTTCCTTTCTGTCACAGCTGATGCAGTCTTGGTTCATACCCAGCTGTTGGGTTGTAATTGAAAATGGGTCTCCCTTCAGTCTAAGCAGCTCAAGAAGGAAGAAGGAGATAGGATCTCATACTGCTTCACAAAGCTAATTTCACTCTTCCTGCATATTAGACATCCCCAGCGAGGTGCTTTTTGACAGTGCAAAAGACCAAATCAAAACAAAGCAGAAAGATTGCTTCTGTTACAAGAATTACTGTTTCTTACTCTACCTCAAATAGGTGGAAGAGCTTGCACAATTTTAACTTGGGCACATCAGTCTCAACAGACTTAGTAGTGTTAAGCTTTGTCTGAATCATCAGCTTCAGAGCCCTGTTTCCCATCAAGTGCATTTTTGTGGGTGAAGTGTGGAGAACATGCTGTTAGTGGTTATCATGGTTTAACCAGCAGGTAGCTGAACACTACACAGCTGCTCACTCATTCCCCACTCCCTGCAGTGGGATGGGGGAGGGAATTGCGGAAAAAAAAGCAAAATTTGTGGGTTGAGAAAAAGTCAGTTTATTAGGACAGAGGCAGAAGGACTAATAGTAATGATAAAAGAATTAGAATAACCAAAACAAGCCCAATGCAATTGCTCACCACTCTTTTACCGATGCCCAGCCAGTCAGTCCCTGAGCAGCTGCCCCTGGCCATCTTTCCTCCTAATTACTACACTGATCATGATGCTATATCCCTTTGGCCTGTTTGGGTCATGTCTCCATCTTTGGGTCCTCGACACAGCTTCTTGTGCACCCCCAGCCTCCTTACTGGTGGGTGGTGTGAGAAGCTGAAAATTCCTTGACTTAATGTAATCACTGTGCAGCAATGACTCAAAGATCAGTGTGTAGGTCCATTCCAAATGTACCCAATCTGCAATTCTGTAATCCTGTGTTATCAACATTTTCATCGTAAATCCAAAGCACAGTGCTCTACGAGCCACTAGGAAGAAAATTACCCAGCCAAAACCTGCATGGTGGTGAAAATTCATTCGTTGCAATAACAATCTTCCCGGCATCTGTTGTGTACACTTCCTCCTACTTCTTTTTGCTCACATTAAGACACAGTGAATTTCTACCGCAAACTATAATCTCATTAGTAAAACAAAAATGCATGTTCTGTCATATGACAAGTTTCTAAGTCTGGAATGTGTTCTTGAATAAATTGGCTTTGGCTGTGTAACCCCTATTAACATTAATGGCAGCCACACGGCTGAAACTCTGAATATGAACTTGAGAATAAATCATTACAATGCAATTATTTAACTTTTATTACCCTGCATGTCAGTGATATCAGCTGGAGAGAGGATCAGAGTCTTCCATGCAACTGAACAGGTGATTTAACCCATTTCTTGGTATTTGGCACTAAGATGAACATTCTTTTTCAGATTCTTTGTATCCTAAATAGTTTTGCCTTGAGAAATATATATTAAAGATTTAACTTAATAGATGTGAATAGATATAAATGGATATATGTGTTCAGATTTCCCACAGTCTTCAGACTAAGTTAGCATAACACTTTTTTTAAAAAATGAAAAGCTTAAAAATCTTAAAATTGTTTCCAGATCTCTAAGTGGACTCACAATGAATAAATTAATAAATACATGTATTTTTGTTTGTGAAAGCTTTTTTCACTTGTTAAGAAACAGCCTTTTACTTCCAGAAAACACTATGCTGCAAAGACTAGAGGAGATTTGCCGAATACATTTTTGTACCATTGAACAGTCAAACTGTGTTTATGTATCAACAAATAACATTTATTTGCACTCTGAATTTGAATTCTGTAAATAGTAAATTGAATTCAAGGGTACAAACAATATCAAAGAGCTGGTCAAACATTAGGTTTATGATATCTTCACATTCCTATTAAAATCAAAGAGACTAAAAATCTGCTGAAAACACTGCTGAAGTCAGTGAAAAGGTGCCCACTGACATTAGTAGGAGCAGGATACAGCCCACCACAGGAAACAAATGAGTATTCAAGTCACAGGCTTTCAGTGTTCCAAGTTCGTACACAGGACACATCCACATCTTGCAGAACGAGGCTTTGACTTCCTCCAGCACACGCAGGAGATGTTGTTTGGATTTTAATTTAATCCCTTGTTGATTATTCATGGGTGTGAGGATGAAAAGTGGATAGAATACCAAAACAGATGCTTTTAAAGCCATACAAAGTATGTTAGACTCTTTAGGTTGTGTACTCCAACTTGAATAAAACACACTGTACATATAAACACACTGCCCACATGTGAACACCTGCTCTCTCTCTGCTTGCATACTTTCATATACATATATATTCATAAATTTATCTGAAAGAAAAGAAAGACTTTTTAAACCTTGAAAATTTTCTACCACAATTTTACTTCATAAATGACTCTTTTTGTGTTTTTTTTTTTTTTGGGGGGGGGGTATGTGAATGAGAATGGCATGTATGTATAGGTCTGGATAGAAAACCACAGCTGGCTGCGGAGAGGAAAAATGTACGCTGAGAAGGTAGTGTGGGAAAGTTTCCCAAGAACTAGTATCCTCTCGTCTACAAGAACTGATAAACTTGTAGCACTGTGAGTGAGTTTGCCAGACCTGTTCAAAGCCACAAGTACACAGTGATGTCAACAACTTACAGGTGTGGTCTGTGTGTGCCTCAACTCTACCCATAAACAGGAAAAGGGAATTTATAGCATTTGTATTGGGAGTTGCCAGCACATGATCAGGATAAAACTATAAACTTTTTTCCTTTAAACAATTGTACACTAAGGCATTCACTTTTCAGTGTTCCAGCAATCCTAATTCCATGTTATTATGTTTGTATTTTGCATCCTTTGGCTTTCATATAGAAATTTCATTCTTGTGGCTAGACTCAGGCTTCACTTTCTATTAAAGGCTTGCCAAGTAAATAATACTGAAACTGAAAAAAACAGTTTTGGTGTTGATTGATGTTTGGCATTTATTTTATGTTTGGTTGGGAAATAAATATATGGTATCTCCTGGCCACAGAAAACATCAAGATGCATGTGGCATACTCATCAGTGTTGCCCTTCACCTTCCTGCTACTATTTCCTGAGAGAAGTCATGAGGGTGAGGGAAAATAAGATATAATGGTTTCCCGAGGGTGATAAACTTTGTGTGAGTAGGTTTAACTATAGACAGACTGTAGACAGCTTTGTGTGTTATATGGCTAGGTTTAATTACAGACAAACTGTAGATAGCCCTTTGTGTTATATTTGATCTAAGCACAAATCTATGTTAGTAAAGTACTCGACTTACCCTGAAGTCTGAGGTCTTGAGCATCAATGAGGGTAAAGGCTTGGATACACATCAAGCATTGTGTAAAGAGGCAATGTTATAGATTCCTGACACGGATGTTGACTTTTGCACTACTTGGCTTTCAGAGGATTAAGTTTAGCTACTCATTCATAATGAGAGGGCTTGAGTACTCAGTGAGCAGCCTAATGTTAATCTGTGCATTAGCAAAGATTTTTAATAAACTTCATAAATATACAGGGCAAAAGGGAAGAGATTAAAATTGCCACAGTAAAATTAATCTTGGCATTTCATACCTTCTGAGTATTTTATTTTTTATCATGATTGTTTTCCCAGTATATGAAGCACCAGGGAAGTGTTGCATGAAACTGAGAATAAATAAGAGGGAAGCAGGTTCAGACAAAGCAGTCTGTCGCCCTTGCCCCAGATGGTGCATGTTTTCTCTAAAATGTTAAAAGCAGTCTGAATGTTGTGTGCTTGAGAAAGTATAATACAATGAAGACTTTGTATGGTATGCAATTTACTGTGTTTGTAATGGTTCTGAGAGCAATGTGATCTCACAGGAAAGCCACTTAAGGCAGGAGGATTACACCAATGAAAAAGCCATGTGAAAAACACAACAGCAGTACAAACAAAGAAAAAATCCTAAATAAGGACGACAGAAGAGAACTTGCTTATTACACTTGCATTGAACAGCAGTTTGAAACCATTCATGAATAGAATGAGGAGGGAAAAAGGGATCCGTATTGATGAAAATGATATGGGGAGGAAACAGGTGCTGAGACCTCCCTATTTTGGCTATCTCAGGCGGCTGAGCAGGTCACCAGTTCTTCAGGCACAGGTGGATGTCAGCTAAAAATGATCAGGAAGGAAAAAGCTACTGAGTCAGCCCATCAGCTTTCACATCAAAGGCAGACCTCGAAAATCCTACATGACAGCTCAGAAAGAAACCTGATTCCTAGTACACTCCAAGGCTGGAGTTCATGATTGGATTCCTTTCCCATTTCATGCAAGCAGGAATATACACTTTTGGTGTTGGCTATAATCTGGGGTTTTTTATATCTTTAAGCTAGTACAATATTAAACATGAATTTAGATAAGTTGGACAAGTGTGAATGTGTGTGACCATTCATTCAGGGCAACAAATACGGTTAAAAATTTGTGGTAAGGCAAATCCTGGGAAGGGTCTGCAGTTTAAGAGCTCAAAGAAGCTGCCTCTCTCTCAAGATCAGCTTGCAGACTGTTGTGGCCAGAGAAGCTGCTGACATGGAACACAAACTGGGGCCCTTCTAGCATGCTGAGATCCTTTGCCCACCTTAATGCAGTGATGCTTCCTTCCTGTCTGCAGGGATGGAGGGCTGGAATAAATCGTGCTTTGGGAGTAGGGAGAAAGTAAGAGTGAAAAACACTGCAAGGTGCAAAGTGCGTCATTGACTGGATGGAGAATTTACGTGTTTAGTGTGGGGGAGCACTTTTTTCCTGCTCATTCTGGTCTTCTGTACTCACTAAAAAGAAAAAAAAAGAGCTGCAACCCACCAGACTACACAGAGTAGGATAACAGGGCTGTGGGGTGTAACTGCAGGTGCTGCCATCCTCCACTGGAACTCCCTCTTGAACTTCTGCTCTGGACACTCCAATTATGTTGATTCCTCTCATTTTTCATTTTGCTATACATCTATCTCTTCTTGCAGACTTTATTCACCTCTTTCCCTCTTACCGATTGGTGTTTTCCCTGTTTCTGCTCCTTCACTTCCCCATCCACCCCAAACTGCTGCGTCTGCTCATGAACTTTCCTCACTCTTGCTTGTTTTCTTCCATGGTTCTTACTCCCTTCTCCCTCTTGATCTGACTCCTCTTGCCTTCTGTAGCAGAGTGCATCCCACCTCCACAGAGAGAAAGTCTTCCTGCTGCCTGATCCCATGGTCCTCACCATGGTGTCCTCCAGTGCCACCACGGAGTAATTCGCAGAGGACTCCGAGCTACTGGATGGAGCTGCTCATGCTTTGGTGGGGTAAGATATGGGAACTACTGTCAGAGAAGAGGAGCTCTGACTTGGACTGAGTTTGTGCAAAACAAACAGTCTGGGGAGAATTCACCTGATAAACTAAAGCCTCCATCCAGCTTATGTAAACAGAGGTGTTTTTTTTGGAATCGCTGATAATATTTGGGCAGCTTGTCACAAGGGCAGCAAAAAAGACATTGCTGCTTGATGTAGTCCCCAGTCTTTCTTAACTTCAGTTACCTTTCCTCCACATAGAAGTGCTGGTTTGACTCCTAAGATTTGCCTGCCTGCTCCTCATTTATCATCTCAAGTTCCTATTTTCTGAAGAAGACTAATTTTCTATTACTTACACGGTATACTTAGCAATAAAAATATAATCTGAATGCAAAGACAGAAATCTCAGGATTTAACCAAGATCTATTATTGCTTCATTTGAGCTCTGAGCCAAAGGTGAATATGCCTAGATTTTACAACGATGTGCCGAAATAGTGTTTTAAAACCCTCATTATATATACCATTAATCAGAAAAAGATCTTCACTTTTTACCCAAGGGTTGAAGAGTGGGTCACAGAGGAGCACAGATACTCATCTAGTCATTGCAAAATGCCCCTGATCACTAAACAAACTACTTTTAAAAGGCAAAAATCTCTTGAAAATTAAAATATTCTGACAGAATTTTGTGTGATCCTGTCTTTTATATGAGGGTTAACATGAAATATAAAATTTCAACCTAACAGTCAACCCCTGCTGTGTGATTGCTGTTTGCTTGTGTGCCAGGTACCACTGACAAGCCATCTCTTGTTTGTGGTGCCATGTGGCCAAAGGAGATTATTTGAGCTGTTGGACCTCCCTGATGCCAGGAGAGTGTGCTGTGGGACCGAGAGCTGCCAGCTGGCAACCATGCAGGGGGACTTCTCACTGGACAGCCCTCTTCGAGAAGGAGGAGGCAGGACAGGGTGGTTAAATGGGACACATGGGAGAGCTGGGGCAGCTCAGTGTTGCCCACAGATGTAGGAAAAACTGGCTGCTACTGCCCCAAAGAGCTGGTGTCCTTATTCTTGAAGGCAGTTTGGGCAGCTGTGCCCTGGGCAAAGGAAAGAAGAGAGGTTTCAGGGGTGATCTGGAGGTGTCACCACGGTTTTCTAACAGTGAAAAAGGGTGTGAGGGGCCTGGCCTGGGGAGGGAAAAGGCATGGAAGGAATATAGTTACTGGAAGTTTTTTGTCAAATTTTGTAGATATTGTGGATGTCTGAATCAGGCAGGCGGCAGAAAAGAGGAGTGTGTATGGAAGAATTCAAGGGTTGGGAAGGATCTGGAAAACTTTGTGGAGACCAAGGATAGCTGTGTGTTTGGACAGTGATCTTTTTATTTCTTCTGCCAGAATTGTCTTTTCTACCTCCATACCCCTTCAGTAGAATGCCTTTTGGTGCCCATAGACCTCCTTTCTCCATCTTCACATCATTCTCACGCTACATACTGCTTTCCAAAAATCCCTGTTCCCCTCCTGCCAAATCTCTCTCCTTACTCATGACATTCTTGCACTGATCAGTGCTGCTCGATGGGTGAGGAGGTGAAGCAGCACCAAACCAAGCAGCTCTGGAGACCCTGGCTAGGAGTCGGGCAGGCCTGCTTCCTTACTGCCTGGTGAAGGAGTGGCAGGCACTTCCTCACGTCTGTCAACAGCAGCTAGGCACTAGTAAGTGCATCGGTCATCACGAACGTGCTGTGGGCAGTGGTTTTTCCAGAAGGCTTTCCATGAGGAACAGAGATCAGCTTTAGAACTGGAGTACCTAAGACTCCTTTGCCCGGAAGTGCCTGCACAGATAATTGTGAAGCATGAGTCTTTTCATACACAACAACCAGCACACTGGGACATCTGCATTAAGTAGTAGAAAATGCTAAACTTGCGAACTTCAACACAGCTAAATTAGGCCAAGAAACCAGGAACCTGTTTAACTGACCACTTCTCCTGCAGTAGCTTGGAATCTAGGAAACAGAAAACCCTCTTGAAACTCCTCTTAAGCCAGAAGATACCAGGACATTGGTCTACAATGGGGGACCCATGAGATCGAGTTTCCTCATGATGAGTGTCTAGAACCCAAATGGGCCAGATGATTAGAAAAATATTTTTTGCTCTGGGAATCTATGCAAAAGGTGTCCACCAGTGCCTGATGTCACCATTACCAACAGACAGACTGGCAGAAGTCCCAGATAAGGCTCCTTGCATATTTGCAGAAACATACACGACATCACCATTTTGGACAAAAGAAATCTAATTTTTTAAATTCCAAAAAGCTTTAGACTGCAGACTGTCCTGCCCAGAAACAAGAATATCTTGATTTTGTACTTGTTGTGCTAAGTCTTTAGGAGATTTGGGGAAATTAGTGTTTTAAATATTTTATGCCTAGTCTGTGTTTTCAGTTGTTCTCAACCTGAGAAAATCTCAGATCATTAAACAACAGTTTTTTCCTCTGCATGCAGATATGGTACCCCATCCCAAAAAGAGGTTAAAGATGAACGAAAATGAATGCCACAAGCCATCCTGTTTAAGGTGTAACCAATAACTAGTGGCTATCTGAACCCACATTAAAATGATATTTATGCTTCTCAGGAAGTCTTGTGGAATTCCTCGTAAGCCATGAACCCAGACCCTTAGGCTGTAGGAATGTGTGTTTCTGCCCTACTGAGCTGGACAACAAATCCACGAGCTCAGGGCAGTACCTAACCCATAAATAAGTCTCCATAAATGCTTCAGTCACCAGAGAGAAATAAAGAGGCATATTGTCTCAGCAACATTTAGAAAAATCCAAACAGACAAAACAAAGTATGATAATCAGTGTCAGTTGTCAAAAAAATAGTCTCTTCCAGAAATTAATATTTAAAAAATTATTTTATTTTGGAAGATGCATTTGTGTGCAATGTAACCTGTCACTAGATGGAATTACTGTTTCAAATACTGAAGTGTAGTTACGTAATTACATGGAGTGAAGCAGTCTTATCATGCAAGGTCAATTCACAGTTTTTGAGAGTGCTATCTAATCCTAGAAAAGATGTTAAAATATAATTGTTTTGTGACAGATTTCCTTTAAGCTGGAATTGTGGGTTACTTTTGCCTTCTAAATAGCATTTTTTTCTACATCCATGTGTGCCAGGAACTTGCAGTAAAATTTAAATTTTTAGATGCTAATCTGACAATTATTTCCGTTGCACTTATTTTCTATACTGTATTTAAACAAAAAGTGGAGTCTCAGGAGTTAATATCAAGACTGCTACAGAATTCTCCAATGTTTCCCAGAAGAATACAGCCTCTTGCCTTGGGCTCTTTTTTAAGATATAGTCTTCATTGGTAGAGGAAGTAAATAATTTTCATATTATAATTCTTTCAATAGCAGGTAACAACAATCAAATTCCTAATGAATAAATATTATGCAAGCATAGACAATATTAGCACCATTGCTGAGACCCAGAATGGCTTCATTTCTGATATCCACACAAAATATTTGATTTTTCACAGTTTTTTGCACATCCTAAGTCACAAGCAAGAAGTCTACTTTGATCCTTATCCTGTATCTATGTTTTTTTAACAACCACATTAAAATAGATTTATAGCAAAAAATATCTACAAGTTTGGTAGTTATTTTTCTCTCTGCTGAGATATATAATCAGGAGAACAAACTTCATGAATTCTGAGGAAAGAGCTTCAGAGCTATGGCAGTACACAAACCGTAATATAGGACAAAACAATGGCATTGACAATACTATAAAAAGATAGTGACTAATGCTATAAAGTCATCAAGTATTATAAAACTATTTTTTGGGTCCTGCCTAGACTAAAACTCCTAAATAAGCAAAAACATTTGTGAGGAATAATAAAATTTGTAATATTCGGTGAAATACTAGTAAGCTATGATATAGGAGTAAACCAGAAGCAAACAAATCTGAAAGTTTAAAACTGACATTTCAAAAGAAAGCTGGAAGACAGCTGTTGGTCTGGGAACATGCCAAAAAGCAGGTTGGAATTATCAGCAAGAGCACTTGGAAGTAATAGAAAGACTTGACTGTCACAGTCTGGAGTGTCATGTGATAAAGCACATGAAGAATTACCAATAATCTGTCTAAATGCTGAGAAAGAAAAGAAAGATACTGCAGATAAACAGCTGAAGAGATGAATGTCCAATAATTAACTCAGTCTGACATTTAAAACTGAAGAGCTGAAAGTGGGCTTCTCTGGAAAGAAGGAGAGACACATATTCATCCCTCAGAATTATCTGTAGATTTCACTTCAAAATTACTTCAGTGATGACACTGCACACTAATTCAGGTTTACCCACTCTGTGTCCTCCAGGCTACATCTTTGCCTTGAGTTGAGAATAATTCACCCAGGGCACTTTCTAAACTAGTTAAGGAATATTCTTTTTCAACCTTGAACTGGATGGGTTGTTTTAGTACTCTACACTTTATCTTCTTTTTCTTTCTCTTCCATCACACAAAAACTATGGAAAAAGAAATTTAATTACATAACCTTGTGCCGTCACATATCCAAAAGAGCTCCTAGCATGTGGCAGGAATGCCTGCATTTTTGCTTTATGCCAGTCACACCTCCAGAAATATAATAAGAAAGAGGATATAGACTACTGATTTGTATCTAGACTAGTTTACATGTAGTCCAAACATAAGATCTTCAGGCTCTGTATATGTTAAGATTTAAAAACTATCTATATGTTCAAGCAAGAATTCAATTGCTTGATACCTTTGAACATAGCTTTCATAATAATAAGGCGATGCTGGGGTTTTCTTCAGTTTTAGGGTGGACTTAATGAAACAGCGTTGAAAGTGATGGCTTATGTAAAGATAGAAAAATGTAAGCAGAAAGATAGCTAGTGCTTCTCATTTTAGGGAGGAAAACTGTATTGCTCAAATGTTCATCCCACTGGAAAACATAACATAAACAGTATATCAGAAATTATGTAGGTCCCAATATCCAAAGGATGTTCTGTAACAGCGCATTTCATTTAAACAAATGTTCTTCAATATGCAGAGATATCATGATGACCTTTACAAGTATCACTATTCCTAGAGTCTTCTTTACCCTTTACCGCATCCATTGATACAGACTATCTGGAATAGCCTGAATGAGAAACTATAAACCACCAAATGTCAAGTGAAATGTCATCATTAACTTTAATGTGTTACTGTTCATCATAATAAGTCTGATCTTGAAACAACTTGCAAACTTGTGTAGCTTCAGTGGCAGTGAAATTTCTCCTAATTTATACAGATCACAGGAGGACCAGGATTGTAGTGTGTGTCCTAAGTGCAGCAAAATTTGCCTTTTGTTTGAGCAGTTTCCTTTTAGCTGCAAGTAGATAATTTAATTTTTACCACATTATTCTTTAAAATGAAATACTTTGGTAAGGGCTTTTCTTCTTTTTAACTGAACAATCAGTATGAAATATTCCAGTTGAAATGAGCACGGTGCTCTGCCAGCACACAGAGCAGTCAGGAAGGATAAAAAGTGCAAAGTATGATTTGTTTTAGGGCCTTCAAAACAAGAATAAATCACATCAGGGCCTCACAATAGTAAGACTTTTTTGTATTAAAGCTTTGCAAAAAGTTCTTATAATCTAAACTCTCTTCACTGTATATTGAAAAGAATCAGCTCATTTATTTACATTTTTGAAATGTGAATGTACTTATAGTAAATGTACATATATTAAACCCAAATTACTTTGTAGTTTGAGATGCATTTCACTTTTTTTCTATAAAACTTCAAAGCACAAAATAATATGTAGGTGTCTTCAACATTAGAATAAGAAAAAGAAAAAAAACAAAGATGGTTTCAAGTTGCTTTTTCAGAATCCATTTGAACTTTCATAATATACATTTAAACATTTTGCTACAATCTGTTCTGAGTTGTTAGCCTTTGCAGGATGGACATTGCATAGATAATGTGCAAGAAACATTTAATTATAAAGCTGTGTTCTCAACACCCAAATAACATGGCTTCAGCATATGATTCTTTTTGATAATAATTTCTTAATTGACTTGTTGAAACTTGAGCATGATAAAGATTGTGAGGCACAGCAATGAGCTGGATTAGAATACCTTGCTGAAAGCAATAGATTTTATTTGATTTCTCCTCTGTCTTCTTCGCAGGGTTTGAAATCGCACTCCTATTTTCTCCATTAAGATATTTTAGACCAATGCAATTTACATAGAAGAATTCAGCTTTAGTTTGGAAACTGATAACCCACAAAGAACCTAGAATAACTTGAGGAAAATGGTGAAGTTGGGTCCACTACCATTTTATTTTCTTTTTTCCCTATCTCCTCAGATATCATCATAGTTGATGAAAGGATGTCCTGGAGCCACTTCTTGCCTTGCATCTATGTAACCTTGGTTCCAAAGCTGCTTAAACTCACAATAAGATGGTGTGGATAAATGTTTCAAGTCTTCTTTTAATTTTCCTGACATTCTTGGTTTTAGTGATCAAAATAAAATCTGACAAAGAAAACTCCTCCTACAAGGCTTTTCCACAAATGTTTAAATATTTTTCCTTATCACCTTCTCTGTCTAAAATAGCCTAAACTCAAAAGAAACAGGGCTGTAATACACTTAGAGGACAGCAAAAGTACTTATTTCCCTTCAAATGCTCTGTTTGGTCCTAAGAGAATACACCTGTCTCTCTGAAGCAGTTTCATCTACTCCCCAAAGAAGAACCTGGAGAATGTGGCTGCAGTTATATTTAAACCTCACATGTAGGTTCTCCTGGTCCCCAAAGAGCACCATGAACTGAAACACGCCTCAGGGAAAACAGCATATTTTATAATTAGTCCCTTTGAAACAGCCTCTGTTTCTCTAAATACAGCATACTTCAGAATATTTTGATGACTGTAAAAGGAATCTGAAGACCATGAAGTGCCAGAAATTGTCTCATGGAGCCATTCAGCCTTTCTGAAGAACTTCAGAGTATATAATCTGTCTTCAGGTGACACACCATCCTCCCTGCACTCATCCCCCAGACTTCTCATGCTTAAGCTATTAAAAAAGATGCAATGTTCAATTTCACGTTGAAAATTACAGTGGCTTATTCTGCTAGTAGTGCTTATCCTCACAGGGTGTCTTCCTCACACCTTATCCCTCAATGCAGGAGACTTCTCTACCCATTTTTAGAAACTAACCCCCGTAACTTCCTTGCAAAGTAAGTTGACAGCTATATATAAACCATACATTAAAGCCTTGAGCTCAGTGTGTGGCTCAACAAGCTGCAGACTGCTGTGTCCTCCACAATCAGCACAAATCTCAGCACGGATGTTGCAGCTATTCACATCCTAGAGCAGGTGAGCTCTGAGCCTAGCAGCCTTCTATTCCTCTGCATCTATCCTGAGAAGATAGATCTGGGATTGACTGTTTTGCAATGCTGTTAGTTACCTCCATTCAATTCACCCTTGGAAACTGCCTTCCAGAAACAGATGGCAGAATAGGTTCTGAAACTGATGAATCTGGAGCTCAGTGGGATTCTTCCACCATTCCTGAGGTCTAGGATCTTATCTCAGCTGATCTGCAATCCTCCTTAGACAGGACAAGGGGGAATGGTTTTAAACCGACAGAGTGTAGTTTTAGATTAGATACTAGGGAGCAATTCTTTGCTGTGACGGTGGTGAGGCCCTGGCACTGGTTGCACAGAAAAGTTTTTGCTGGTCCACCCCTGGCAGTGTTCAAGGCTGGATTGGATGGAGATCTGAGAAGCCTGGTCTAGTGGAAGGTGTCCCTGCTCATGACAGGGATGTTGGAACTAGATGATCTTTAAGGTCCCTTCTAACCTAAAGAATTTGTCTGTCCCTGGGAGGGTCATATCACACCTACCCACCCTGCACACAGACTGAAAGAGCACCAGAGTGCACAGCACCATGTTAAAAGGGCTGCAGGCTTTTGGCTGGAAGAAAGGGAGAGCAGCTCATATTTTCATATTTGATGGGGAAAACAAGTATGCTTTTGAAGAATAGTGTTTTCATGTTTTCAAAAGCTTTCCCAATTTTTTTGCTTTAAAAATAAGCAGCCTTAGCAGCAGTTTCTGTTGGAAGAGAAATATCTAACCTCAAAAAAGGCAAAAATATTCTTAGATCTTAAGTGGATTTGCATTTTTCTTACAAATATTTTGTTTCATGTTATTAATTTGGATGTGAATGCATTCTATTTAGGGATACTGAAAATCTGAAAGGTCCCTTTTTAGTTCTAGTTCAATTATCATCATGGCACAACCCAGTACACTGAAACTAGGGAAGCAAAATTTACTGGCATTCTGCCATCCTTAGCCATCTTCCAGTTATATTTATAGCCTAGGGAAGTCCCAATGCTACTTTTACCACATATGTGCAGTACAAGTGAGAATCTTTTGTTGCTGGGTTTCTTTTGAAAGCCGTTAACTTGGGATGCTACAGCAGGCACTGTCTGGGAAGTCACCTAGCAGAAAAACCTCCCAGTCGTAGCAGAGATCTAATGAAAATTCCACTGAATGCATTGCACCAGTTTTCTTTTTAAATTATGCTACAATTTGACTGTAGCAGAAAGTGCGAGTTAGACTAGATCTTTCATTATGGGTTTTAGTTTATATTTTGCAGTTTGCCAGAAATTGCTCAGAATTTCAATGCAAAATATGTCTTTACTGTTCTTTAATCATTTATAATACATGCAACTCTCTAAGGTGCACAGACAAGGTGTGTGTGTCTGTAATACAAAGCTTTCGCCAAGTAAGCTGCAAAATATGTATTCCAGGTATTCACTAGATAACATCCTTTGCTTAACTACATCAAGTTACAAGGTAATTCAGTCTATTCTTAGAAGCATCATAACAAATTGAATTAATTAATGTAAACTGATTTCTGAAACCAATTAAAGCGTTCTAACAGTGCAAAAAATAAAAAAAAATTCCTAAGAATGCTATTGTAATTTGATATGTTCTTAAAACTAATCTGGACCATGACAGATTAGAAACCACAGGACAATGCACATTATTAAGCTCTTGCTTACAGACTGGCTGCTGTGATTTTGCTGTCATGCAAGGCTGTTATTTGAGCAAGGACAGAGCAGGAACTGTCCTTTAGAAACCTAATTGCAACATGCAGCTTGGGTTTTGTTATGTTTCGTTGGGAGAACAGTCATAAACATATGTTTTAATTCTTTATTTATTGTATTTAATTTTTTATTTTTAATTTTTACAGAGATAATGTAGACAAGACATTTGTTTCACATACAAATATTTTCTTAGCAGCTAAAATACTGAAGAATGAGTTCTAACATAATGTTGAGAAGCATGTTAAATTGTCCTTATCACAAAGGGCCCAATACAGAATTCTGCAAAAGGATCCTTGGCTGTCCTCATGATAAATGGAAAAAAAAAGGAAACACTAGAAGGTAACTGTGACAGCAGCAGTGATGTAGCTGTAATGTAACTGAATTTAAGTGAAAAATTAATTACTGCAATTTAGAAAGTGCTGTACTAGACACTACATTCATGACTACATGACAAGCTGTGTGTGCTGGTTCATCATACAGCAAGAATGCAGCAAACATTTCTTATATGCTCCAGTGTTAAAAAAGTGTTTTAAGAATCCGCAACTAGAAAAATAACACTGCCACTGAAACTGGAACTAAATAATACTGTCAGTCTTCCTAGCAGCCCTAATGACACATAAAGAATGAAAGAGAGGGATTTCCATACCTATGATATTCATTAGGAATAGCCTTATCTATCGTTTTTGCACCTGAGTTCTGAAGCATGGAACTGTACACAGTAAATAAAATCCTTTGGAAAAACACTATTATACAGAGCATGGAAAGAAGAGATGCTGTACAGAGTTGTATTTTGCTAAACAAAGTTTAAGCCCTTAAATAAAAGTCAATTTTCTTTGAGGCTAATTTTCAAAATCATAAATAAAGTAGAACATAAAAAGATGTATGAAAGTTATTCAGAATTTATTAGCTTTGGAGATATTTAACAAGATTCAACTTCCATATTTTTGTACAGGAAACTGAAGGAAAATGAAAATGGTTCTCTTTATCGGGCTGTTCAAATTCAAGAGGGTTCATATATAGGCTTCTGAGCTCTATTCCCATGGTGAGTCAAATAAAATGTTCAGAATTTACTAGATTTCTGCTTTCCTGTTCAGAAATTTCAGTTTTGTGCTATCAAGATGTGACATTAATTAATCTGTTGAATACTTAGGATTCTTGGATGGAAGATTCTATACTACTGCACACCTTATTACTGAACATACAATATCTCATAAACAGAAAAAAAGTCAGCAAAAAACTATACAGATTAAGAATTTCCATAAATAAAAAATTGTTTACTAACCCATCTCTACCCACAACCTGATTTTCAAATGTAGTTCCTCTCTCATTCACTAATCAGATACTTCTTACTAAGCCAAGTATCTACAATTTCAAACATTTATGCTGGTCCTTTGTATTTACAGTCTTTGTCAAATTTAAGGGTAGTACCTTTCACAAAGCAGAATCCTAAATCAGTTGCAAACAATGTTGTATGCCCAAATGACTTTAAAAGCAGATCTCTTCTGTTACCAAGCGAGTGGAACTGCCCTTGAGGAAGGCTCAACTTCCAAATTCATTGCCTTTTTTTGGTTCACTATTAGACTCAAGGTATAATACAAGGCCTATATTTTATACCAGTTTATTGGATACATAGGGTAAAAAAAGGGAAAATATGTTTAATTATAATTTTTCATGATAACATCTATTGTATTTCAGAGATTGTCTTTTATTGCTGTCCTCAAGATCAGCTGAAGCCAAGAACAGGTAGTTCTCCTTTGAAGCTCAAGAAATGCATGTCATAACATGTTTATGCAAAAAATATTTTAATATATTTTGCTATTAAAATTCACTGCAACATCTTTCAGTGGAGCAATACTCTGTAAAATTAAGTTCTCAGAATTTCTACAAACCCCAAATATACAAGATACGAAACTACAAAATTCTTTTTCTGATATGCAAAAACCATAATTAAAGTCTTAAAAAGTAAGTTTCCAGTCACTCTTCTGGCAAGTAACTGGGCTGAGGTTTTAAGCAGCTCAGTGTCAGATTTTCATTCTCCAGACTTTCACTAAAGAGATTGCATCAAATCATCAAAATCTGATTAAAACAGAAAACATCTGGATATTAAAGTAATAATGCATGTAACTGGCTTTGAACTTAAAGACAGGTCAGGGTTCCCTTCTTTTTAAATGGCAGTATTTGCACTATTTTTTTAGAAAATATTGCATAGTGTTTTGCTATCTTGTGCTTCTGTTCACTCATACAAGGTGTATTTTACTATTTGTTGCTTCTGAGGAAAAACTGCTAGGACACCACTCTTTTTAATGCCAAATGACTATAATGGGAATTTAATGTGAGTGCAGCAAGGAAACTTGATACTTTAGTTAAAAAGAAAAAGTGCTATAAAATTCCCTTCAGCTGAATTATTTCTCTCTCTAAAGAGACAAGGACTTGAGTTCTTGTAGCACAGTGTTTTATAATGGGATGCATTGTCTCAATCTTGTGAAAACTGTCCCTGTCCTTCCGTCTCTGACTTTTACCATCCCAGCCTCTTTCTCACCATCAGCCAGCTACATCCACACCAGCTAGGGGAAAAAAACTCCACGTTACCATTTGCAACTTCCTTCTTCTGCAATTTTTGGACCCCTTTATTGCCTCTTGATTTAGCCTTTCAGAAAGGTGAGACAACAGCATTCAGGAGAGACAACCGTACTCTGAAGAAGTCTCTTAGTCAAATGCTCGGCTTCCTTTTAGCAAGCATGCCATAGCAACAAATTACTGGGGAAAGAGGAGGAAGAGGGGAGAAAATATCAAAGATTCACTTGGTTTTGAAATGCTAATGAATATAAAAAAATTAAAAGTGTTCCTCTTATAGAGCAAACTGCTGGTGTTTTGTACCTGCTACACATAGAATTAATTTCAAAATAATTAACTGGTTACTTCTGGAATGTTTTAAAAAGGATTATGCAGACCTACAGTTGAAAATTCGAAGAATATTATTAACACATGATATCAGGAAAGGTGCGGTCTGTAAAATTAAGCTGTTTTCAAAAACGGGAATACTGTTAGTGGTTGGATGTGGTTTATAAATAGGATGCAATCATGAGAAAATTAGATATAAAGAAAGATTTTAGAGAGAAATGAAAGATCACTTATGACATAGTTGCAGAATAAAATTACAGACCTGAAAGTACTCCTTCTCTTCTGTTATTCAGTTAACATCAACTATTACCATACTGAATTATTTGCAAATGCCATTTATATTTTAAAATAACTATTTTTGTTTTTGAATGCAGATAAATAATTTATTTAAATGAAAGTAATTTCAATTAATTTTTGAAAAGTAATTTGAAAGTAATTTAAATTAAATGTCAAGTAAAGATTCTCTAAATTTTGGTAAGATTTGTTAGCTGAAATATGGGGTAATAAAATCCTCTTTTGCTATTAAAACGTGTCAGGAACAATTTCTCTTTCTCCAGATTATGTTTTACCACATTGGTTCTCAACCACATCTGCAAAATGAATGCATTGTTTATTGTAGGAATCAGTCAAGCACTTAGAAATTCTTTAGTTGTAGTAGGAAAAAATATCTTAGGCAAAAAAAAAAGGAATAATAGATTTATGATTAAGCACTGGGTAAGGCTTGGGAAAGAAGGTTTCAGTCACTGGGTCTTTTGATGATTCCTTCTGGGCATTTGCTAAATTTCATTGCTTTAATCAGTGCCCTAACACATAAGAACTGCAGCCAGGGAGCCACACTGCACTTAATGCTATGCAGCTCATAAATGAAACTGAACTGAGAAGAGTTTAGTTACTCTGTGTTCCCATTATCTACCAGTAAAATAAGAAGTACTTTTCTTCTAAATGTGTATGCAGATACAATGACTTTAGAAATTAAAAAAGAGTAATAATAGAGAAGAATAGGGAAATCGAAGAGATGGCAGATAACAGAAAACAGAACTGAATAACAAAACCAGATCAGGAAAATGCAGCTTGTCAACAGAACTTTTTTCTTTTTTCCCTTGCTATTGTTTTATAATGAATTTCTCTTTCTTCCAGGAGGTATTTATCTGTTTCTCTCTTATTCAACTCCCTTTATTCTTCATGAACTTATTCACAAGTTAGGGGTTTTTTTTAAAATCCCTCTGAAAATCACTTTGAAATTGGTGATATTGTACTGACTGTATAAGAAAATGGAGTTTAGTCCACAGTGTTTCTTCCTGATCCTAGGATGCAATTCCTTTTGATCTCAATAGTGCATATTGTGGTAGAACTGTAGAATTCAGATTATTTTCCTGGAACTCCATAGGTAAGTTGCTAAGAGCTTTGTAATGTACACTGTACAAAACCCTGTGGACAGCGTTCACTAGATCTCCATTCAAACTAACTATCTAGGGAGAGAGCTGTTAATACTAACATGTAACGAGTTAGGAAACTCTGGAAAAGGAATAGACAAATAAAATTCCAGGACTTCTTTCCTTTAAGAGGACTCAAAACTATTTAAATAATTTAAAACACCATAATCACAATAATAAGAAATATTTCCTTCAAGTTTTTATGATTTTTCTTTACACTATGGTTCTCCCAGTGTGTCCAGATATTATGCTATAGCTGTGATTTTCAGCAAATTTTTTCCCATTAACTCTTCCATTTTTAATTGATAAATTGATGAAGCTTTGTGATAAACATACAATACTTTGAAACCTGTGAATAGATAATCATTTCCACTGTCTGTGTAAAGTTAGCAAACATTTCAGTGCTCCTTTTAGAACGAAGATCTAAATTTTTCAGATTGATTAATCTGTAACAAGTTTTATTTAATAAAACATTCTACAGTGTCATTCCAGGGCCTCAGAAACCAGCCAGGGCCTCTGTGGAAAGCAGCCATTTTTACATCAATGTTGAATGATTTATGAATATGCTTTGGGGCAGAAGATAATTCTGTGAACCCAAAAAAGTATCTTGCCAAGATCTGGGGGGTGTATATTAAAATGTTCACTTTCCATCAATCACATCTTCATTTTCCTAATAGAAGAGGATCAGATATTCAAGTCTAATCATGTGCTATGAAAAATTAATTTAAACCTAAGCCATAGTAGTATTTTTCACCTTAATTTTCCCCTTTATTGTAGCAGTGGTTTTTTTTCTTTAGATCTGTATTACATAGTACATTGCCCATTTTCACAGCAATCTCAGTATCTGCAGTGGCTTTATTAGGGCTTTTTTTAAAGAGCTATTTTTCTTGTAGAGCCTGCAAAATGTTCTTGTGATCAAGTCACTGCTAAACTCCAAATTACTATGTCAGATAGAAACAGATGATATTCAAATGCACCTCACTTTAACTCGGAGAAATACAGACTGTAGTTAATGTATGCTTTTTGTTACAATTGTAGGAGTGGGCTTGTGTAATCTTTACCTTACTGAAATAATACTAAATGAATCTGAATGTACTAAAAACTGGATAGTGCTCTGTGAGCAAACCTGCAAGTTCCTGTTTCTCTTTAAAGAAATTCTAATTTCAGTACCTGTGATACTACAGCTGCTATTGTTACCACACTACACTAGTGATGTTAGAGACAAAGGTGTTCAGTGAAGCAAAGTCCAGTTTATAGCACCAGCGGGGGGACAAAGTGTAGTTACAGACAGCAGGTCACAGGTGTCCCACAGCTGTCCTCAGAGGGAGGGAGTCATTCAGCAGAGAAAAACAGCAGGAGTCTTGAGCAACAAAAGGCCTTTCAGATGGTCTGGTGCTTCCAGAAGCTACCTCCGTTCTTGCTGCTGAGAGAACATGGAGACCTCACCTCAGCTTTATGACGCAGGGATCCCTACATTTTTAAGGGAATGAGAACTTCCAGCTTGCAGCTTCTTTCTTCTTTGCTATTTGAGTTGCCAAAGACTTTTGTTTCCAACAAAATATCTTTGCCTTGTGATCAGTCTTTCAATTCAGACTTTATAGCACTTAGTAAATAAACTCTGCTTGAGGTCTAAAGAAGGAGGGTTTCATACTGTTCTCTTTTAGCTACATTAAAATGGTACTAAAAAAGCATAACAATAGTACAGAAAGGTTTAGACTAGTTTAGATTTCTTTCAATGGTTTTTATGTTGTTTGTCTAAGTGCTGTTTTGGATTTTTTTCCTGCATCATGACATTACTTAAACTCATATTCATTTTTCTTCATACAAAACAATGTGCTTAAAACCCCTCATCTAACCTTTTCCTAGAGATTTTTTCCTGCTCCTTATTTTTACTTTGCATGCTTTATGTTTGTTTTTCTCTTTCTTTAAATCACTCCTTTTCTTTCGTTATTAGAAAACAAAACCATTATATATTTGGAAGGGAAACTTGCATTATAGAAATTGCAACTCAAAAAGTTCTCAAAGATAAATATTGATTTAAGACATCTTCATACAAATAAAGCAAAGCAGAGCTTCATAAAATCCATAGCTTTAAATGACCCAAGAACAAAAAAAACCTGATTACTTGCCTTAGTCTGCTCACTAAAGAAACTCAAAATGTTCTTTTACAAATATGCTTCTTCTGAGGACCTGATGACAACTTCCATCTCCGTCTGTCATGTAGAACAAGTGGCTAAATGTTAAACTTCACAGTGAATTTAACATCTCAGTAAGAATACCTTGAGGAAATAGAAACGCGCTTCTGACAATGTAATGTGATTTTAAAATTTCAGTGTATTAGATTAACTCTTCCCCCTAAGGGATTAGAAGGACAAAAATATTGCAACAGCTATGCTTAAAAAAGTTTTCTGAACAGCATCACCTCTGAAGTGAAAACCTGGTATGGGCTATTGGGAGTGTTGCCAATTCCTAATTTCATTGTAGGAGCTAAAGTTCCTATAGTGAAGTGGCCATTTGAGGAAAAGAACTTCAAAATTCAAATATATGAAGAACAAGCCATAAGTAATTCTATTTTAGGTGCTTCATTTAAGAAGACAGACTCTGTAGGTTTTCTCAGTAGTCTATAGGTAGAAATAGACTTCTCTGGAGCAAGATGGAGAGCACTTTTACTAGCTTTCTCTTTATTTGCACTGTGGAGCCAGTCTTTCTCCTTCGGTCACAGTGGGACTGAAAACAAGCAGCCCCTACTTTTGGGACACCAGGTTGTCATGGCTGTAAGAAAACATTCAAAGTTAAATCCAAGAACTATTGAAAAACTAAAAAAAAAAGGGCTTGAGTGAAACCTTCTATCTTTGTTATCAAAAAATAATGCTCCTTTCACAAAAATTAAAGGAATAATATTCAAGAAGAAAAGTGAATTAGAATATGTATATTTTGCCTTTCTGAATAACCTCAGTTTCTGGCTTGTACCATAATGGTAAGCTCTGGGGCACTTTGCAACATTTGTTGACTGCATAATTTCATAATGTCATATTATGGGAGTTAATGGTCTAAACCAACAATTCATCTAAGATAATCTGTTTCTCTAATAACCATATTGATATTTTTGACTGCTCCATTGATGCACAGAAAATTGATACATTCAGTGCAATTGTGGAAGTTACATGTAAATTACATATTGCACATAAAATGAACCCTAAACCTTAAAACACTTCTTTTATAATGCAGCAATAAGACCAAATGTCTTTATAACAGGAAAGAGATGACCAACATTGTCATCTCTTATTCCACAATCATTTTTCTTTCACTTAACGTTATGATTAAGAGCCCCATTTGCAAAAAGTCTGACTTACTTGAAAATTTAATCTAGCACCTGATTGGATAAATAAGGTCAATTTAGGATGAAGCAAATGAATACTATTAGACTGAGCATCTGTCACTCTCCTGCAGCACAATTCATCTGATAAAATGGTTACCTCTTCATCAATTTCTTGACATAATAGGAATGAAGTCATCATAATAGAGCACTGTCATAAGATCGATGTTTTCAACTTTGAAAATAAATGTCTTGGCTCTGCCTCAGCATTGATGTGGCAGCCGGAGACTGTTAACCTAAGCCAACTTTTGTTTCCATTGACACTATTTCCTAGTTAAGAACATACTTCCGAGCACTTTTTTTGGAGGTATAAAGTATTTCAAATTAATTTTAGGAGTACAAACTCACGTGTTGTATAGTAATTACATTACTTGAAGGAAGAAATTGCAAGTGGAAGGAAGATCTTAGGTAAGAGTAGACATATCTACAAAATTAAATTGCAAGAAACCACAATATATCAATATGAAATATTTATAATTAAATATGTTGAATGAGACGTAGTGCCAAAAACAGTAATGTTTTACAACCATAATAATCTAGACACGATATCGTGGTATTCAAACTTTTTACGTAGAATGGATATTAATACGCTCATTTAAGATACTTATCTTACGGAGATTAATGATTTAACACATATACATCACTGAAGTTAATGCAGTTTTTATAGTCTGAATTTTATTCCTTCTTTACTTCTGGTTAAGCTTAATTCCTGAGGTAATCACAAATTATGACAACAAGCCTGTTGATAGTTGTGCAGTCCTGTTTTATGTTCCCTGATTCCAAGGAAGCTATATGACTTAACATAAACAGTGCCATAATGTAACTAACCAAAACACAGCAGACTGCCAACACCACAAGCTGAATTGAGTTTTGGTAGAAATTCCAGTGTTTTGTTTAAAATTTGCATGTAGAAAAACCTGAGCATTGAAAACCAGTGGAAAAGGAATAAGAACCTACCACAAAGACAGTTTATTTCCTTTTTGCATACACTTATGCCATCTCTTCAAAGTAGGAAGCAAAAATTAATACATCCAGCAACAATTATCTGCTTCAGGAGAAAAAAAATGCTGTCAGAATGACTGGAAATTTGGTGATCTTCACAGGGGGTAAAATTCTTCAAACATTTAGGTAAAAGACCAACCTGCCTCTGAGCTTAAGTGACCCAAGAGAATACTTAATTCTAAAATATTAGGAATCTCCAAGATGTGTGGAACTGTTGCTTTGTCTCATGAGGAAGGCAGTTCACAAGTATTGACACACCAGGATATTCACATCACCTCGACGTAAACAAAATTTGTCGTGACAGAACATGTGTACAGTTACATACTGCTCTTAGAGGCAACTCCTTCTCTGTACGGTCTGTACATGATAGCCCAGCCACCTAATCAGGGGTATTAATTCATATGCTTTATTTAACCTCTCACATTACTGGAATGAGCACGTCTCTAACCTTTGACCAGATGGACCAGTTGTCAGAGACCTCTCCCTTCCTCTGCATATCTTCCAAATAATGCCAGGACAATCACCCTCTCCACGTATTCCAACAATTTTAAAAGACACACTCAAAAGTGACTGCACAGGACATGAATGAAAAAGTCATAATTTTGGCAGCTTTTAGCCCTCTCACAACACTTCTGCTGTAAATAACTTGGAGGGGAACTGTGCAAACACGTATCTGTCACTAGTCAAGGCTGTGTTGAATGTAATTATATGGTAGAAAAATCATTAGAATTTACCTTAATTCAAAACCACACTCAGGTATATGCTGCAGGTTGGATGCTTGGACTATTTCATAATACTCAGAAGATCCATCATAACAATGTGAGGAGGTTTATTTGGAAAAACCCAGAATGTTCATCAACGTATAGACCTAAATATGAATCCTCATCTTTCTTGTTATTTCTACTAGAGGAATATATTGAACCTATGTATCACTGAAGTCCTTGTACCTATTTATTATCAATAAACAAAGGGTTGCATAGAACTACCATCTTCAGAAAATTGTCTTTGATTACTAGAGATCAAATTCCTTTTTTCTTTTGATTAAAAACTTTGAAAAAACAAAAAAAAATCCATGTGAAGAAAGAGAGTAGTCTGAGATCACAATCTAACAGGCTAGTTTATAGAAGACAGTAAGTGTACAAGAATATGAAATGATCTCTTATATATTTGTAAAACTTAAAACAGATTTGTTTCACTATAGACCTAACTTAGCCAATGTAAGCCATGCCAGCTCTCTGTTGAGCTCTGTGACATTTGTAAGGCTTAAGAGTATTTATTTTAACTGAGTGACAACTGGCAAAGTCAACTTCTGTCTAAAATTAAAAACTAGAAATATATACTGTTCACAGTTATGTCTAATTCTTCACTGAGACCCCAACGCATGAAAGTTAGAATTCATTACTCCATTTTGCAAACAATTTTCACTGAAAAAGAATACATGTAGATGAATGGTCCAAAGCCTGGTGTTGCAATCCTGAATCTATAAGGTTTTAGGACTGCATGGCTATAAGAATTTTTTTTATGATGGGGTTTCGACCGTAAAATGAAAGAATATAAGCTTTCCAAATGAAAAGGGAATTACTGTTGCCTAGCTTGAGGACAAAATTTGCCTCAGAGTGACATGTCTACTACTGAGTGAAAAAAGGCCGTGAGGTGGCTCTGGTGAAGCTGCCCCAGACCGTGGGTGTTGTCCAATTGTTACCATCCTTCTTGGCTCAGCTGGGCTGTGCCAGTGCAAGCGGTCTCACAGAGTGCCAGCCAACAGTGCAGGGAATGGAGTGTTCCACGCATTCTTACCACTGCTCCACAAGGGAAGAAAAATCTGGTTGTGTGAATGTGAGCTACGCCATGCCTTTAAATTTTAGGGCCACAGACTGGTTACAGGTATGTAATTTTCAATATCATAGACACAGACACACTCCTACAAAATGATGTCTGCATAAAGCTTCTTCGAGAGATATGGCACCGTATGCTTGTGGCGTAAGTGGATGCACACTTCCAATCAAAACTCTCATTAACTCAGCAAAAATTTTTCTCAGATTTAAACTTCTCTACAGAATTTTAAAAAATATTAGGAAGTCACTGGTTATTCATACTTTTCCTTAATGTTAACTTGTTTCCACTACAAGGTTGATATAATCCTCTTCCCGTAATTCAAATTAGATTTTTTTCCCCTTAAAACATGTCAATATTCTAACAGATATTGTAATTCACAGCAGTTGAATTCAGGTGGAACTGTTGATACACATTTTATTTTCAGAATCATTTTAAGTCACCTAACAAGGCTGATGAAAATTGAGAAGTATTTTCAGAAATCTTGATTCCAGGAGTGCTTCAAGAACTTTAATTGTGGCTGCTTCTTCTTCAAGAGCAATAAGAAATATTATGGAAGTGCTTTATTTCTGAGGTGACAACTGCCATGAATCTTGTCTTATTCCAGGGAGAAATGAATTGTACATAGAACTACAAAGGAATTTCCTACAGAAATTTCTCTACTACAGCGAAATTTCCTTTGTGTATCTCTGTTGCAAACACCTAAATCCAGAAGGAGCAGGCATGGTAGTTTAAGAGAGAAAAAAAATATTATTAATTGAGACTAACAATTCCTTTTGTTATAGAGAGATTTTTAACAGTATAATGGGCTTTAAAGAGGACAAACAAGGCTTTAATATATCAGTTGCTTTCTTTATCAGCTCATTGTAAACCTTAAGAATTTACAGTGATATGGAAAAATGGATTCAGGTTAAGATTAGCACTATAAAGTTAGGATTTGCACAGCACCTTAGAACCCAAATGTCATTTTGACAACAAAGTGCAAAGTGCATACATTAAAAACACTGTTCCAGCTCCGGTACTTAAATATCTACTAGGAAAACTCCCAAGCAGCCATGTTTCTGTGACTACAAGCCCTACACATGGCTTGTTTCCACAGCTTTGGTGCCAAATTGTCTGGCAATTGTGGAATAGCAGTGGAAATACAATCTAGATGATATCTCACAACTGTTGCTGGGTTGGATCATCCTTAAAACATGGCAAAAATCGATTTAATTATAAAATGTATAGCATTTTGAAAGAAAACTGGAAGTGTGCCAGCTTCTACTGCCTTTTAGCCCAGTGGGTAGAGACAAACTTAGATGTGGGGTAGTTTGGTTTGGGTCTTCTCCTTGCCTGGGCTAAGGAAAGATTTGAGAAAAGATATCCCAATTACTAGACAAGTATTCTGTGTATAAAAAGGGCTTGGGAGAGGAAGACAGCATGACAATCCTTCTGATGGCACCCTTCTAAAGAAGAGACAAGAGAATTTTTCAGTGTATAAATACCACTGAGTATTAAGAACAAGGTGTTCAGTAATTTTACAACCCATTCAGCACCAGAACTGAAGGTTCCACAGAACTTTCTTTCACAGGAGAGTAAGGATTAGAAGATCTAAATTTTGAATTTTTGTGCCTGCCATTTTTGTGTCCTAACTCCAAATGTACAGAAACCTAATAGTATGACAAGAATTAGGAAGAGACTGAGATGAAGTCACTTCTTCCTTGTAGTAATCATTCCTACTACTAATCAATGTAGTTTTGTTTTTTCTGATATTTTAAGTTTCTCATATTATTTAATTAATTCAGCCCTTAAGGTTCATTTATACTTCATGTAAATCAAATATAAATGAGCTGGAAATATTACCACGGGAAATGGAATAAAATTAATTAATATATTACTTGATTAGTTCTTATCATTAGTTATTAATAATTAGGGGTTTTTTCCTTCCTGTACAATTATGAGATGCCCGTACTATAGGAAAACACCATAAAAAGTTAGTGTGTTTTGTTAAACATCATTCTTGGTCTCCAGATACCCCAAATTATCAGCTATTATAGAAGGATTCACAGTCTGTAACAGCCATGAATCGGTACAATTAGTCATGTTCCCTTGCTAGGCTGTTATTTCACAGTGGTATATTGATTACCAGGGAGAATCAGTATGCTTATCAGAAAGTGTGGAGATTTTTGGGACACTAAACAGATACAGCTTCTGCACAAACGTAGTCTGGTAGTAAAACCACTGGGTTTGAGGACAATATGTTATCTGCTGGAAGTATTCCTGTGGAATTTTCTTCTCTCGTCATTCATGCTTATTTGTCTCATTTATCTTCCTCCTCTCAGATAAAGTCTGACAACAAAAGTGGCAATACACAGTATGACAGCCAGACTTACAAAATCAATCTTCCGAAGCCTATATACCCTGAATACTATTATGTTACACAGAACCAATACAAAACATCATGAAGCCACCTGGGTATTCACTCCCTTCCTGCTTGGTGTAATTTCTGAAATGACAAAATTCTTGATGATTATGCAGCAATCTTTCACTACGTTGGTGCATTTTCCCCACTAATGATGTCTTACTGTGAATACTCCAGTACTAAAGGAAAACTAATCAGTGAAAATATTTTGCAATTCACAAACTGGACCTGGCACAACATATGCATAGCCTATGAAAATATATATTAATATTCACTTTAATTATACACAATGTGTGTTAGACACATGTACTTTGACAGAGGCAAAGCAAAATACTGTAGATGTAGCCCATATAAACAAGTACTTTTTCGTCTATTTTTTTCCAAAGAAGGTGAAATATTAAATGTTTTAGAGAGTATACTTAGACAATTTAGAAACCTAATGTAGGAAGATTAAAGCTACGTATGTTAAATAGATTCCTAATGTAAGATTTTTTGAATCAGCATCTTAAAGACTTTTAAAATTATATTGCTAACAATACTGAATCAGTTAATTTCCTCTCATTAAAAGTTCAGTTTTATGGGGAGTGACATTTGCATTAGTCTCTAATCATTATAAGCACAGTAGAAAAATGAGAAATATATTTTAAAATAGCTCAACACTGCTGTCACTTCATCAAGAAAAATTCACCATGAAATATGCTGTTCCCAATAGAAATCTAGTACAAGAAAAACCCTACTCCGTCCATGCAAGTGTCATGTTTAATGAATGCATTTGACAAATTCTGAGATCTTTAGCAATACATAACGACACAGAATGATTGAAGCAGACTATTAAATATATTCTGACTGTCCAGGTTCAACTCAACTCCATGAACATACTGAACAGGTACACATTTCATTTTAGCTGGTGATATGAAAATCCCAGAGCAATATCTTTATCAATTTATGAAAATTGCAGCCAGATGTGTCACACTGTCCTATCAAAGATGGAGCTTTAAGAGAAAATTAAACTCCTTTTCTTGCTGTGACAATTAAAATGAACACTACGCATACATGATGCAAACCCACAAACATTGTCTTAACTATGTCATACAGTTTGTGAATAACAAAGAAACAACAATCATCTGTCCACCAGTAGGAAGGCCTTAGCATTTTCCACATTTGGCCATTGACTGAGAACAAGAATATTCCATTATGTATTTACATAAATGATTTTCACTCAGACTTCTATATGAACTTAATGGTTTCATCTTTTTCTACATTAACTGCTGACAACATGAATACTCAAGCTGTAAATTTAAATTGACTTAATATAAGTTTAGTGTAGGTTAATAATTTAACAAATGGGAAATGCACTTTTTGATTAGCATAAAAATTTGAACTGATGGCTTTTTAGGAGGTACAAATACCAAAACAGCCAATACAACACTGTTGAGCTTTGACTTGGTAATTTTTCCTTTTCATTTACATCTTCAGCAAGGTTATGTGCCGAGCTGATATCACCGAAAATAAAGTTATGACAAAGATTAATGTTTTTGAAATATTACCTGATACTGTTGGGGTACAAAAGAACGAAATGAACCCTAGCTAATTGAATAATTTTCTTTCTTACCTCATTTATGTTTACCACATTTAGGATTTAAAGTAATTTCTGTGTATTTTTCATATATAAGAGATATGATGAAAAGCCTGTTGATACCTCACACAACTGTCACAATAATAATGTAAAAAAAAAATAACGCGCAAGAGAAATTTGTCGCCAACTTGAAGAATTTTGTCTAAGTAAATCCTGAATAAAAAAGCATGTTCCTTACCTTTTGAATCTATTCTGAAACTTTGCTGTAAAATCCTTGACTGTAATGTGCTTCAATATTTGCATTTTTGCAGACCAAAGCACTATTTTTATTATTATACCCAAATGTATTAAAATGCATAGTTAAAGTAAGTCAGAAAAAATCCTGCTGCAAGCAATCTACTTTCCATATGGATTATTAATAATAAAAGAATGACGCTTGTCAGTGAGTAAATGTTTCAGTATACTATTTTTCAGAGTAGCAAGCAGAACATTTAATATACTGCACATTATTTTTCCTTTTCCTTATTTAAATCTTCTAGTAAGCAGACACCATGACAGCAGGAGACACAACAATGACTGAATGTGCACAGCTACCACTAGATCATTCTCTCTCTATTAAAACCGAATTGAATGTAGCAATGATGTTCTGGCAGCTCAGTGTTATTTCTGGGTCAACATCATATCTCTCCAGGAAAGGTGTTTTTGTTGTTGGCCTGACTCTCCCTCTTTCTGATTTAACTGACATAGTTGAAACCATGCCAAGGTGCAAGAGCATTTCGAGTTCAGCAATGAGGAAAGCAGCTTGGGTAAGCACCATGAACAAGCAGCTTTCTGAGAGATGTGGAGCGCAGATTCAGTGCATGGTATTTTTGAAATGAGGAAGACACGCACACTTCCACAGTGAATACTGCTCTACCTCTTTCCTCCTTTTTTTTCTACCAGAGAAAACAGAGATCAAAGACAATGCATTATGTTGTATTTCATTCCTCCCAAAGCACTAAACTAAATTTTGAATTAAAATCAGAAGATGGAAGTATTTAAGTAAAACAATTTTTGTGGTAAGTCCTATCTGTAGACAAACTTCTGAAGAAAAATAATTCATTTGCTTAAAGGTAAAATGAGATTTTCTTCAAACAAACCCAGAAAAGAAAGAACTATCATAGCATTTAAGAAGAAAATGATGTTGTTACAATAATACCTCCTTCTGTTTCCCTTATTAGCAAGATAATCCAAGTATTAGGTACTTTATTATTGTTTTTCATTGTAGGTATAAAACCTCGAAGCAGCACAGGCAGGGTTCCCGTGTGCACTGCACTAGGGACTGTGCAAACAGAAGAACAGCAGCAGGCAATTTAGATTTAAGACAGCTCATCAGCAAGTGCAGGCAAACAGAGACTGCAAAGGCACACCAAGGCAGCGTTAGTCAGTGTGAGTGACAACAGTTTTGTCAGGGGTTGTGTAAGCATTGCAGCAAAGGAAAGGCAGAATTTGTGATTTGAAGGAAAACAGCAAGGCAGGTTGGCAGGTACTTGTGGGATGTACCTTTAGATTATGGATGAAATCATGAAAGTGCATACTGGAAAATCTGCTGAAAGCGTGAGGGAACCATCTGGGGGATAAATGAGTCTGGGTGACTCTGCATATCTGAACAGTACTAAAGCCACAGAGATATTCGTAATGTTTATGGGGGTTAAAAAAGTGGCCCAGCAACAAAAACAGTATGATAGGGTGACTTTCTTTGCCAAGACCATAGAAAAAGTATGTTTTAGCCATTGAGGCATAAATTGAACCACTTAACTGGTGAGAATGTATGTGTAGAAAAAAACACTTCTATGATTTATGTTTTAATTTGAAAATAAGTTCCCCCCAAATATTTTCCCCAGGAAAAACCAGTTAGTTTATGGTAAGAGACCTTAACAGAGATTTGCACATGAATTAATCTTGGTGTATGCTTAGTAACTTAGTCAAAAGAAAGAAATAATACCTAAAACTCTTAAAGCTTCCAATGTGACATTAAAATCCCACAGTGATGTGATAGACAGCAGCACACCGTGATGCATTATTTCCCTAAGAAAAAAAGAAACTTTTTTTTGCCAGAGATTTTCATCTAAAAAAGAAGGAGACAATGTCCAGTTGGCATGTCCTAGGACAGTAGGTAGCCAGCAAGGGCTTCAAGACATCTGGGAAAGGGAGTAAAAAAAAAAAAAGGTGGGGGGAGGAGGAGGGAAAAGGAAAGCAGGAAGACAGAATGTTAGAAGAAAAATAGGTTTCAGATTGGTTACAAGAATTTCCTTGAAAGCTTTTTGGCTGGTACTTTTTTTTTTTTTTTTTTTTTTTAAACACCAGAGCACCAATCATCGTTGTGTAGCTGAGATTATTTCTGTGGTCTTCACCAGTTACAAAGGGTATGATCTCTTCAGTACAACTTGTTCAATGTTCACCGGCACAATTCCCAAAATAGCCTCCCAATCAAGATCAAATATAGTTGTGATTTGCAGTCGGTATTGACTGACGAGCCAGCTGACTGAGACAGCTGGTACATGATAGTCAGGCTTTAAGGCATTCCATAATTTCAATTTAATTTCAAAGGTTACACTATAAGTAGGCGCAAAGTAAATAATTTGCATGAGGACAAAAATAATCTCTGGAAATAACTACGCTATTCATAAATTACACAGTTATAGAACAGCCTCTTGTTATTTCTTTTGTCTGAGCACACAATTGTCAGTATAACACTGTAATATACATAAGTAGCATTACAAATGCACATGCAGAAGGTTTGCTGGTAGTATTATTGGTACAAATGATGAGAAAACACTATGTTATCTACATAGTTATGTATATGTATAAACCATGTCAATCATCTCCACAGAATTTAAGAATCCCATTTCACACTTACCATTATCAAGTATCTTTAAACATGCCAACATTATGGGTCCACCTCATGGAAATGCAGCTGTTAAGAATTCGTTATCTAAACATGAATTACAAAATCTATTTCAATGGCCACTACTTTTGAAGCACGTCACTTAATTTAGTCACAAAGCCACCTCAGTTCTACACAAATCCTGATTTAAAATATTTACAGCTAATTGTTTCTGTCTGTGACGTGGAATCACGATCAGAGATCCTCTTTGTACTGAATGGCTAAGCTCACATCAAGGCAGGCAAACATCTCTTTCTTTGATATTCGGTGAGGTTTTGAGAGACCTCAGATCTAAATAATTCTAGTACTGGTGGAGGATGTTTGAGATGTTTAAGAAGTAGGCTTTTGGGACAAATCCAAAAGGCAATTAGAACAGCTAGAGCATAATGAATAGAAATAATGAGGAAAATTTAAAATGTTCTTCTATCACCACTAATTGAGAATGGATAAACAGTCTCTGAGCTTCCTACAAAGGAACACAAACTCTTATTTTTCTGATATTCTTAATCTCACATGCCAGTTTGGAATACAAAATCTTTGCAAAGTTTTCTCTCAGTGAGATTTCACATTTGTGGCTTCTCCCCAGCTTGTATTTCAAAACCAAGTGAAGCCTGATTATATTTCCTTGGTATGTGAGCCCAAGAGAAGAGAATGATGTGAAAAATTCCTCACCTTTTCTTCAGGTGTGACAAGCTGGGCACAATGACATCTCTTCCCTGGTTGCTATGTGACAGGGGAGCTTCATGCTTGGCCCTGACGGGAGGAGCTCAGCCCTCCCTGATGGCTGCTGTCTCAGGAGCTGAGCAAGAGTCTAGCCAGAGCGCAGGGAGAGGAAGACCCACCATGGACCTCGGCCCTGGAGAAGTTGCATACAGCTCCCTCAGGCATTTTGGCACCATATTTTTCACTCAGACTAGGCAACTTCACAAAATGCATTAATATAGAATATAAATCTAAAAGGCAAGAGGACATTTAAGAAGCCTGTTTTGTTCCTGTTCAGTTTAATGACCCAGGTGGATTGGACTAAAGATTTGAGTAGAAACCACTGAAGACAGAACCATCTACTTAAATATCATTCTATTAAAAATAAACCCACACCCTTTTTACCGCTGCTATTTCAAAAATTCATTCAAAAAAAGTCAAATCATAAGCTAACATATGGAAGGTTTCTCATAAAATAAATAATGTATGGAATCGTCTTAGAGATAAAGAGACAAACCATTACTACTGAAAAAATATTTTTTCTCTATGCAAATATTATGATCTTTAATAATTATGTTAATTTTTCATTTATATTCACAGCTCATCTTGTAAAATCATTATATGTCTTAACATTAACTTTGATTGCATAAATATTACATTAACTTTGATCATGTAAGTATTGCACAATCACCATTTAAATAGTTATGAAAGTGACTGAATAGGTTCCAATTGAGTTTAATTTAACTGGAGAAGGAAATATTTTTCCTTTGATTTTTAAACAGTGCTTTTGATTTAGTTATTTTATATACAGACCACTGAGGTTTTCATTCTTTTATTAACTCACATATAAATGCTCATAAGGGCACTTCTACAGGCAAGTGAGATTTGAGGCTGACTACTACAAAATCATTAAAACAAAAGTGTATCTTCCTTTCTATGGAATAACCCAGAAACAAACTCAGGTCCTAATATAGAAGCCCTTTTAACACATATATCTAAAGCTTGTGATTAATTGCCATGATTACATTCACTGGACTACTTTGCTGTTAAATGTTTCTTCCTTGCTTAAGGCAGTTTATTTTCTTGAGTAGGTTTAAGTATGTCTTTCATACATTGCTGGGCCCCAGCTGCAGCAAGCTCTTGGTAGCATTTCCAGCCAATTCCTCTATGGCATGGAGGGCTTTGATGCCTCTGAACAATCGGTAAGGTATTGATTCACAGAAGCTGAGGCCTTTTACCCTACGTGAGTATCAAAGAAAACTGTCAACAGCTGCCTCCAATGTGCATTAGCAGAGTCACAGGGTACACAGGAACTTCCCATAAAGTAATGCTGATGTTATAAATGACAGTTTGTTCCCCCCCCTACTTTGAAGAGAGACAACATGGCAATCGGGGTGGGATTTACTCATCTACAATACTTGTCTGGCTCGCTTACATGGCCTTTTAGGACTATTTGGGTGACTGTATTGTTTGCTAAGGTAATTTTCACCCTTCAGGAGTGGTCTCTCAAGAGTATCCATGGTGGGACATTGCACCGGTGAAGAAAAAGCAGAACCTCATCCTGTTTCTTATTTCTGAAGGTGCTATCCCTCACTTTAGTGGAAAAGGGACAAATAACCCTCCGTGTCTGTCAGCTGTATTTAAAAACATAACACTTTTTTATGTAGTTATATATCATCCTGGCGAATCTCTCCTAGGACAGCAAACATCCAAAGCTAATACACTCTTCTGCTGTATCTGTGAATTCTTTTCATAGATATCCATTATCTTTTACCCTTTTCAAGAAGGGTACCATTAAGATCTCCTCCTTTGTAGGACAGATTCTTATTAGCAAGTCCCAAACAGCTCTTATGAGGCTCAGATCTCTCAAGATACCACAGTTCTGATCTGAGCACACTGAAGATTGAATGAAAAGCAGTAGTCCTAGATTTATTAAACACTGTCCTTGGTTTCTCCCTAATTGGTATTCCTGCTCAGAGCTGTTCCATACCACTTTGGTACCAGTATCTTTTACTCCTGTCTGGCTTCTGGATACTTTCCCAGTTTCAAAGCTGCTTCCACGCATTTTTTTTTTTTTTCTTCCAGGATGAAAACTGGAATCCCCTCAGATTTCTGCCTCCTCCCCCTCTTTCCAACCCTTCTTTCCTCTATGTGGCAGCCTGAGTGTGGAAGTCACTCAATCACAGGATGCTGGATGTATCAAACAGGGTGTTTCATTGCAGCTAGCTAAAAGGACTGGGATTTTGGCTGAAGCCATAGCAACTATTCTAGAGATGCAAAATGCTGTCCTTAGACATGATCTAATCCAGTAGGGATAGGGGATTTCTGTGTATGTATATCGGGATAAAATCTACTGTAGGCTTTTTAAAGTAAAGAAGAGTTGGTGTGGTTTCTACATTTTACTTATGTTCATTGCAGAGGGAAATGTATGTCTTAAATTTTTAAATTGTAAATTCTGTTTATGAGGCAAAAATAAAGAAGGAACAATTAAAAATTACTTCAGTGACTCTAATTGGCAAACACTGAAACATTATTTCTGCTACCATCTTTTTTTTTCTCTCTCTTTCTTTGGAGTAATTAAACCTCTTAAATTCAGACAGCATTTTCAAAACAGGTTAATATATCCAATAACTTTGACTTCATATTGTATTTTTGAAGCCTTTAGAACATTAACATATAAAACTGGAATAATGCTTCTTAACTGCATTCATGCATTAAAGTCTGCTTACAACATGTAGTATACTTTGGTTCTTATATTGCAAAATTCCTTCAGGAAGCATGAATAACTCAAGTAGACAGAACAGCAATTGAAAAATAAAACTAAAGAGCAAATGGGAACAGATTCCAACGTAGCAAGACAAAAGATTCCTTTCTCTGGAGGATATAGTATTGAAAGAGATAGCGTATTAACAGCTTCTTTTACAATATTTAACTGTACAGACGTTTTAATAAGTCTTTGTCTTGCTGCATTTCAACTAAAAATCACGTTCACAGAGATGTAAGTCATAAGTGATCATAACAAGCACACATTATCTATAAATAACCTAATCAACATTCAGCAAGGAGGTGCATAAATGAGCCCTTCTACGTATTGCACCTTATAATGAGCCACTACACAACTAACGACTTATTAGTGCCACAGGCAATGAATGATTAATTAGTCAATTCAAAAGTGACTTTTAAGGGTATAATTGCTACCTTTTCTAATTTCTGAAGGTTAGACAGAATTATGCCATGTTGGCATACTAGACGTGATAAAGTAAGAACTTTGTTTGTCAACAATGCACTAAGAGCAGGGGTGGCTCCTGAGGGTGGATTTCACAAAGCTGAGAATGCACTCCTGTTATGAGTTCCTCAGAATACATTTGAGTACTTTACAGTGAATCTTGGGGAAATCTAGGACAGCAGCAAGTGAGAGCTGGGAGTGCCAGAGAAGATGAAGCACTCAGATTCCACACAACTGTGCCCAGAGTGTGCTGCTAGCTTTGATTCTGGGACATAACTCATTCCCTCTTCCAGCTGCTGGCATCCCCTGCCTCTTCTAGCTTCTCATCTTTCCTTTAGCATTTATGTGTCAGCTTGGGAGGGCTATGGGCTGGACATTGCTCAGGGCCCTGAGTGGACAGAACCACATTGCACAGATGTTTGTAGGAAAGGGGGATAAACATCCATAAGACTAAAAGCAATTAACAAAAGAAGAATTTTCCTTAGAAAAGCTGTGTTTGGTGTACGTGCAATTCTAGGAAGGCTTTCAAGGGTTCAATAGACAGTATTATCATTCCTGGTAATGCACTGACTTCCATTTGCGTGATCCAAAATCCACATAAGACAATGGAAAGTGTTCTGCCAAATCCAGTGGCATTATGTAAGGTAATAAGTAACAAAGACAGAGAAAATCTTAACTTCATTACAGTGAGCTCTGTATGGGAACAGAAAGATGGAATGATCAACGATATAATGATCACATTGTTCCACAACATTTCTGCTTTCATATAGGGGAGTCAATTGAGGGACCAAAAGAGGCAACATAAAATCTCTAACTGTATGATCACTTGGCCCTAATTCAAAGTTGTGAGGCAGGAGCTTGACTTGCAGACGATCTGCTCTGCAATTCAGTAGTCTCACAGGGTAATGAGCAGTGTCACTTCTAATGCCCTCCCTCAAAAACTTCCAGGTACAACTGCTGACATGATATCAATTTATGATGTCTTCAGTAAAGCAAAGCTGCTTCATATAGGAAAAGAAAAAAAGAATACTTGGTAAAGTAACAATAGTAATTAATAGAACTTTATTAGAAATTTTGCTTGACCGAAACTAAGTTGGAACGTTATTCCTACTACGACATTATTCCTACTATTAGTGCAGAGAACAAAACAGTTGCTTCTCAGAGTAACACATCTAAACAAAATCTGTGCCCTCAGCTCATTCAGATCACTTGCCAGCGAAGGTACTGAAGTTATCAGTGGATAAGCATGAAACAGAAATATCTCAATAAGCAGCACAAAGGGATCACATCTCTATATCATGCATATGCTTTATTTATGTTATTGAAATCCCTTGTTTGGGCACAGCCACTCAACTGACAGCATTTGGCTTCCTCACATCCCTGCATCTGCTGCACTGCTGGCTTCAGGAAGCTGGGAAGTAGCCACTGCAGTGCTTGCTTCAGTCAAAAGTCTAAGTGGAAAATTAATCCTAATTTCCCACCCCTTTCCTGTTTCTAAGATTAAGTATCACTCTCAATTTTTCCCTCCAGTTGTCAATCTGCTTCTTCTAAGTAACCAAAGATTAATTATCAGACACTTCTAATTTTGAATACATATAAAAAAATCCCATTCTGCTATTAATGTCTTAAAGGAAGAGGAATACTTCTCTTAAAATGGAAGCCTCAGATTTTGTTTTAAAATATATAGGAATACACATTTATTTATAATTGAAGCCAAATACAAACAAGCTTTAAAGAAGCTTCGTTCATCATCTAAAAATTATGCCCTCTTTTCCATGCTTTATTCTTGCTAAAGCTTGGATGATATTTAGGTTACCTCCATACTTTTTTCTAATCTATGAAGCCAATTCTTATGGCCTTTCTTCTTATTTCTTGAAGTTTCCAAACAGGTTTCCAAAGAGGTGAGGTACTTCTAGGAAAAACTTCCCTGTCGAGGAAGCTATTTCTCTTACTTTTGTCTTGTATATGGTTTTTTTAACTATGACTCTGTCTCTTCATTCTTTTGACTGAAGATAAATTTTTCAGTTATTTTCCCCACCTCCTGAATATCTGGTTGTGTCAGACTCCTTTGTAATATTATTTTGCTATTTTTCACATACTGAACTTCACCAGGAACAGTTCAGCTAGTAAGAATACCATCTCCTTCCCTACGCTCTCTCTTTAATCATTTCTGGAAATAAAGGACCTGCACTGGGAACAGAATTACAATGAGAAAATTTTATCTCATGCATATTACAATTTTATATCCCAGGAATATACAGAATAAAAGTGGTAAAGGATTATCTAAATATGACCCATCTAAGTGTAACATCATTCAATAGCTGTGGTCCTCACTTGTAGCCACTGGCCATTCATTGCCTGAGAGGTTTATTACAATGCTGTTACATTTGCTGACGGAAATGTAAATGTAAATTTTGCAACTAAGACCAGCAAGGACATAAAAATTTCATGTCGTTCTCACAGTGTTTTCCCCTTTCTGTTGCTGCCCATGGGCTGGCAGAGGTTCTGACAACGGCTGTGGTCTAACTTGCCTTTTTGACAAAACTTAAGTCCTTATAAACATAAAAACAACCAAGAGCAAAAGCTCTGCAATAAGGCATATGCATTTTTAAAAGTAATTTAAAAAGATTTGTTTTGCTGTTTGAAAATCATTAGAAACAATACTGTTCAAAATCTTAATTATGACATAGATTGCTTTTATGTTATTTTTTTCTTGAATTAAACTCTAATTAGTAGCTAATACACAGTTGCACTACACTTTGCATATAAGCGAATAGACAATAAAAACACTGAGGTTCATTAAAGTGATCAAAGAGAACTGCATACTCTCCACTCCTTTCAATAACTGTTCTACAGAGAGCTGGAAGGTTTTTAAAAAGCCTGAACAGTCCTTGCCATTAACGTACTAAGTGAGTATAATTACCCAAATCAAGAGAACACAACTTATTTGCAATGAACTTTCCAAATTAAAATCGTTTGACTACTAACAAATGAGATTCTGTTCATGAAAGGATCATTATAATTAAGAAAAAAACTATTACTTTAAACTACCATGAACTCTTAGGACAATGACCTGAGTTTGCAGGAGCTGTTCTTTTTAATATTGAAACCACTAAACCACTAACTCTGATTAGATGGTTTTCAGTTTAGAAAGATGCTACTCAATAGCATGGATCTAAATCCACATTATTTGTACTGTGAAATTCGTTGGGTGCAAAGAGATCTTTCTGGGTTGCCACTGAACTGGGTGAAAAAATTTGAATAACATTTTAACTGCGGCTAAAAATTGCTCAGAAAACGGTCCTGAAAATTATGCATGAAGATTCAAAAAGAGAAGCAGGAAACAGTATAGCCAAAAAGGGACAAATAAAGCAAAACCATGGGGTGTTGTCACAATCAAAAGAGAAAGAAACCTATGAGATCCATGTCTAGGTCACTAAAAAAAAAAAAAGGACAGAATAACAGTAACTGAGAAACAATCCCTGAGCTGTTTTTCTGGTGAGCTTGTTATTGTCAAGTGCTGGTTTGGATTTTTTAAAAGAGAAAAGCAAACTGAGACACTCCATATGTATTTAGTTTGGTAAGAATGGTTTAAGACCATGTTTATCTGCTTTGTTAAATCCATATAAACTTCTAACAGGTGGAATCCCTGAGAATAAAGTCAGCTCTTAAATCTCAGAATTTTTCTAAAAACAGTTTAAAAAAGTAGAGCACGGAGGGAAGATTCTGTGAAAAATAACAGAAGCTCTAAAAGGACAAGCCAAGCAGTTTTAACTTTTAAAATAATAATTGTGTAATAAATAAAATCACAAATTTGTTAAAAAGCTATCATAAGTAGCAAAATGCCAAATCACAGTGAACATTGCTGGCTAAATTGAGGCTCAAGACTGCTATATTAAAGGCCTATTACAAGGATAATTTTTGCTTTTGTTTTTGAAGGAAAAAAACCATATATTTTGTTAAGATTGTTTTCTGAACATAAAAGAGAAATGCTAGAATTTTTAAATCTCAGCTAAGTTTAGTGAGAAAGAAGAAAAAGACTGTTAAAGTATGTAAGTCACAGACATGCAGAGAGAATAAGAAGTGCTTGGTTTAGGTTAATAACTTTGTAGTTTGCTGGAATGGGATTTTATTAATTAGAAACAAGATCTTTGGTGTTTATATTAAAATATGTTTCCATGATATAAATAGGTCAAATTGTCTTATTTTAATATATTGAGTATGTTGTGGTATAGTGGAGTACCGCACAAGCAAAAGAATAGTTTTGTTTCAACTAGTGGTTGTGTTGAATGCATTTTAACATGAGCAAAAACAACGTTAAAACTATTAAATCATTTCCCATTACAGAACAAATTTGCACAAAGCTAGCAACGGGACAACTGAGGAAACTAAAATTATTCATTCAGCAAGTCTTTGTGAGATCAGTCTCGGAGTCAGTTTTTCTCGTTCTCTACATGACTGATTCTTCAAGTAATAAGATTTAAAAATACTTACAAAAACACAGTTGTAAAATTATAAAAGGTTCCCAAAAGGCTTAATTTAACTTATATTATATCTGGGTGTATCTACACAGACATTTATTGCCTTTGTACAAGTTTGATAGCACCTGCAAGCTGCCTCCAACAGCAAATGCTAGAATGTAGTCATGGTAGCTGTGCACAAGTAACCGTGGCTATCCAAGCATTTTAGCACAGTCCAGCAGCTCAAGCATTTGTCTGGCTTTACCACTAGTGCCTCACTGATGTCACTGGCCTGTGTGGCCCCCTGTGCCAGTTTTACTTCACCTTGACTGTTTAAATCACTCAGCTGAGAAGTAATGTTGTTCTGAGGACAAACCCTGCCTATCAGCTGCTTCCAAAGCAGTGGAGTGAGATTTTTTTTTACACCTACATATGAACTTAAAATAGATTGAAAAAGATCAGAAACCATTGTGCTTTCTGTCAGCAAATGGAGCAACAGAACTAACACACTGATGTTCTCAATGCTCTTAATTTTGAAGTGGTTAGGAATTACAGTAAAAGCCAAACTGAATCAATAGCACTCCATGGAATAATGTCAACCATTTCTCCCCCATTATTAATAATCTAAATATGTACACTAATATTTTTCTAATTTTAATAACAATTGTTTCACATGGTCTTGAGGATGGCATAATGCCTGGAAACTGTTTCACCAAATTGCATACCATAATGATCTACTCTTTGGATAGTCTCCAGGACAAAGGCCATGAAGTGTAATTAAAAGGAACTAATAATTAACACCCATAAAATGTAAGATCAAGGAAAGGAGTGATAAATTTAATTAAATACTACAAGTAGTTTTAACACTTTTCCAGTTACCTGTTCTGGTGACTACTGGTGTATGCAAATACGGTAGACAAAACCTGAAAAACGTGGCTCATTCTTTACTCCACTACATCAAAACCATGAAATCAGTATATCTGAATGAGCACTTAACTGTTCCATATTTTTTGCTACATGCAACCTGTTATCAGAACTGTAACAGTCCATTTTACATGGAGACATTTCAGTGTGTTTTACATGGATATGTTTCAGAGACTGGTGTCCCAGAAGCACAGAACCACAGAATAGTTGGGCTTGGATGGTTCAACCCTCCTGCTCACACAGGGCCACCTACATTCAGCTGCCCAGGATTATGGCCAGACAGTTTTTGGATGGAAACTACACAGTCTTGCTGAACAACCTGCTTCATTGCTCAAAAAAATTAAAAAAAATACTTTAGTGTAAGTAAAATTTTTCATAATGTAACAGAAAGAGAAGAAAAGGAAACTTAAATCAACTAAACATGCTCCCATTTAATTACTCATAAACTAAATATACCAAATGTACTCTGTCAAGCTGTTATCATTCTACTCATACTGTATATGAACTTTCACTTAAATATAAATATATATACGTATATATGTATAGGGATGGTTTGAGTGTGCACGTATGTCTTCAGTTACTACATGCACCAGCAGGCTGGCCAAGTGATTTTGCTTTCACTTGCACCTAAGTAAATTAAGAGCAGTACCACTGAATTGCTCCCTTTAATAGAGATATATGATGTGGTAAAGCTGAGAATAATGCCAGGTCTCCTTGTATTTAAATTACCACTTTAATGACCATCTATTTTTAATGATTATAAATAGTTGAAATACTGGCATACCATTTACTAAAGGTTACTTAGTCATTAATGTATCAACACAGCATGGTAAATAAGGCAGTAGAAAACTCCAATGTCTAAAAGTATGCCAGGGTCACAAATAACAAAATATGTATATTCTTTTAAAGTCTGTGACACAAACCTTGAGAAAACAATGAGCAATAATATATTTATCTTTCTAGTACGTTTTATGAATATGCTCCCTACCTAAAAACATATTTATAAGGAGGGATTTATAATTGCAAATATTAAACTCAACTGCTTTTAAAATATGTAAATGACATCATTTGAACCATAAATTTTGTGGGGCCTACAAACCATTTTGGAGGCATTTATAGTACATTTGTGTCTGTGAAACAAGACAAAAATGAAGAAAATAATTAAAGGTGTTGCAAAGAACTATAAGATCCGATTCCATAGATATAGAAACTGTTGTTTTCTTGATGTATTTAATCTTTCCTTCATATCTTCCACTACCTTAAAGGATCTGCCATATAAATATTTCTAATGATTAGTCAATACTGACAGTGTTGTCATCAATCACTACAGAACAAGTACTCTTTTACACAGTAATCACATAAATCCATCTTCCCAGATAATATAATTCTTCCAGACACGCCTCTTGATCTTTGGCAAGGTCATCTCATTTCCTGAAGCCTTCATGGAAAGACAGCAGATGTCAAAACTCAGAGACGGATGAATGGAAAAAAAAAGTATATTCAGTTTAAAAAGTTGCCAAAGTAAGTAATCCTATCTCTTTAAGAAGCAATGTATAAAAAGCATTTGTAATGAATAGTCTGATGTTTGCTGATAACATCTATTATTACTAATGCTTCCTCTACACAGAAATAAATCACAAATGCTCATTTGGAATACTGCCAGGAATTACTCAAAATTTGTCACAATGCTCTGGAATGATATTTTAACTTTTAAAAATAATTCTTGGGAGAAATGTGTGTACCTGGTTAATGAAAGTATCTATGCATCTTTTCTGACTACATGAAGGAGGGAAATATGTTCAAACGACCTTAAATTTACAGCTGCTGCTTTGGAGTCTAGGACATAATTAGAAGTGTTACAGAATCACAAAATGGGCAAGGTTGGAAGGGACCATAGTGGATCTTCTGGTCCACCCTCCCTGCTTAAGCAGGATCATCCCAGAGCACATGGCACAGGATTGCGTCCATACAGTTCTGGAATATCTCCAGTGAGGGAGACTCCACAGCCTCTCTGGGCAACCTGTTCCTGTGCACGGTCACCTGCACAGTAAAAAAGTTCTATCTCATATTTACGTGTAACTTCCCATGCCTCCCATGTTTCTGTCCTTTGCCTCATCGTATTGCTTGGCACCACCAAGCAGAGCCCGACTCCATCCTCTTGACACCCTCCCTTCAAGTCCTTACAGACATTGATGAGGTCCCCTCTCATTGTCTCTTCCCAAGGGTGAACAGGCCCAGCTCCCATTGTCTAATATTAGTAATAGACAAAACTTTAGGACATTTAGGGCAAATTCTTGTGTGCCTTTTCTTTTAAGATTTTTCTTATCTTCTTTTGAGCACAAGATACAGTCTTCACACAGCATTTTGCCTTTATGTTTCTATATTAGGACTGTGGGTTTTTAGATGAAAAAAATACTGAAAGCAAAACAGAACAAAAATCCTTCATTGATTGTTGTTTTTCTTCCTTAAAAGTCAAGAGAAAAAAGCCAATAAAACATACAGAGAAATTATTTCTGCAGCAACATAAAACATTATAGACCAATTGTTAAGAAATGGCTTTATGTAAAACTGCTTTACAAGAGAAATTGTCCACCAATGAGAATTATTTCAGCTGATGAAAACCAAGGAATAATAAAAATACACTGATTTATGAAATGATGTAATGTATAGAAGAACAATTTTCCTTCTTACATGTTGTGCACGTTTCTGAATTCACAGGTCACCTCTGTTTATCAATCAAGAGCACATCTACAGTGGCATAAAGAGACATAAATAAGTAGGAATAGTCATCTTGGAAAAACCAATTGTTAATTGAATAGAGTTTAATGGCCAACATCCTGTACTGGGGAAGGAGCTGTTGGCTCCTTGAAATGATGATAAAGTTGAAGATAAGAGTCACTGGAAGTAGAAGATGCCAGAAAACAGAAAAGGAGTGAACTTGCAAATTATATCTAAGGGGGCAAGTGTCTGACTGGAGAGAAAAACTATTTTTTACCTTTAGCCATTAACATGAAAGGGTCAAAAATCATCACAAGTTCTAAAAAAACAAATCAAAAGAAGAACCATTTCCTTCACTTAGGGAAATTAAGGTAGATTTAGATGAATGTTGGTGCAAAACACAGGAATGTAATAATCCTCATATTTCCCTATGACGACCAAACATATCTCTTGATATTTCACAAGAGATTTTTGCAGCATAGCTGAATGATGCCACTGGTAATCAATATGACATGGTTATTTCCTGGAGAAATACCAGCCAGTTAATAGTCTGGAAATAAAGACAACATACTTAAAGCATTTACTTTGAGAGAGCACAAAATAAAAACAAATGCATTAAATATATATATAAGCTGAACAGGAACACCTGTGATTCCGGTACACGAGAGGTGTTCTGGAACATTTAAGTGCCTTCACTGCAATATTTCCTTCATAACATTATATCTTATCTATATTGCCATAGTATTCACTGCCAGCCAGCTTGATTCAAATTAGGAATGCAGTAAGGCAAACTCATCTGAATTCCAAATGGTTTAAATTGATATATACAAGAGAAGGCAGGTTCTGTGTCTGTGTCACAAGACAAAAATCAAGAAAATAGATTCCGACCTTTCTCTACCAGTTTTCCTCTGTGACCTTGAGGAAAGAGTTACAACCAAACTGTTGAAGGTAGAGAGCTGAAGAATCTCAAATATAGTTTCAAGACAGGTAAAAATAAACAAAATCAGATTTTTTTTTTTTCAGACAGAATGCCATTAAATCCATTGCTGCATGACAATGTGCATTCAGAACCTGACACTGGATCCAAAACTGACCCAGTGAATTCCGGTAAGAAATATGTTACCAAGACTATGAAAATCTGGAACTAAAAGTCTGTGACACTCAGACTGCTTCTATTTTGAAAGGCATCCCATGGAAGGTACTACAGCATACTGACTCTACTCTGACACTCTGCTCCAAGTCATGGGTGAATGTAATATGTCAGACTACATGGATCTTTGGTGTGGCCATTTTTGGGATTTGTACATGAATTTTTAACTTTCTGTCTTGGGAAGTGTTTTTACTGTACATACTACAAACTGAAATTCATGTTTGAGAAGCTGGGTAAATATTGATGTAGTTGCCTCACAGTGAATATTATGTTGCCACGGTTTCATTGTTGCTACTTCAGTTAATGTAAAGCTGGTTTATACACACATTAGCTGTTATTTGGTATAGAAATAACTTTAGATATCTGTGATGTACTTGCACAAATTAATTATGTTCTTTATTGTTATAACACAAAATACATTTTGGGGTGAGTTACAGAAGCTGTAACTCCTGGTGCAAACACAGCTGCCTCATATGAGCATAAGTCACAATACAGTGAAGGGGATACCCTGCCACCTCGTGTCAAAGTGTTGGAGCAAAGACAGGGACTGTTGACGTCAAAAAGCTGATGCAGCATAAAATATACTGCCATAGAAACTCACTATTCTATCAAAGTTCCACAACCCACTGATTTTCAAAAATAAAATTCATCCAGGAACGTTGTCATACTACCATGATTTAACAAGATATACTGAATTAGCTGAGCAATTTTAGAATTTTGTGCACTCAGTCTTAGCCAGTGGCAAATATCAGTTAATGTTGTTTAGCCTAGCCTGAAATGATTGAAGTTCAAGCTAAGCTGATGAATGGTTACATGTTGAACGGTAGTAACCTAATTGTGCGTCTGAGTTCCCAGGCTCCAAGTCTGCTTAAGTCACTTTGGAAAATTGGATTTTGCCAGTCATTTATAACAAGATTTTTCAAGGTATTTAGACATTTTGCTCTCATCAAAATCAGTGGGAGATAGATGTCACAGTGCCTTTAAAAATCTTATTTGTAAAGCCCTGTACTGCTGAGCAGAGAAAATAGAAAACTAGACCTGCACCTGTAAGTTGTTTTTGGACAATGACTGATTCCTGGGCACAGGAACACAGTGATGACTAATTGAGGACAGACAGACACAAAAGGACTCCCTGTGTACTCATATAGAACCTCAGAGCAGGATCAGGCCTCAAATACACATGCTAAGGGAAAGGTAGGGAAGGAGAGGCTGAATTGCAATAGTAAGAGAATACTTAGCTTAGGCTGATTCTAAATAAAACTTTAATGGTTCTGAAGCACTTGAAAGTTAAAACATACCAATAATTATGTATGCCACCATTTTTTTCAAGGCAACAGTAGCCAGTTGGTTTCTTGGCATCATAGCAGACATTGACAAAAAAGATATTTCCTGTACTTTGCATTTCAGTATTTAAAGAAAGTCCAATGTCAAGACAGAGGTGGGCTATGGTCCCCTTTTGCCCTGTTCAGATGGTGACTGGAGAATCTGACAATGTTTGGAAGACTGAAGGAGTCTCTACGTCATTCCTGTACCTTAGAGGTCAAAGACAAAAGCCACGGACCAGGGAATGGATGGGTGACAAGGCTAGCTGATGTCTGCAGCAAATAAAAGCTAAAATGAATAAATTCAAGAAATAAAACAGTGATGAAGATATTTCACTCTGAGCTACATGAAGAAAAAAGACATGAATTTTTAATGTACTGACCTCTGCCACTGAAAATTATCCTTTACTTTTCTTGGTAGCTTAACTTAGAAGTGAGTGGGAGTTATACACCTGTTATACGTGAGAAAAGAGGGTGACCATAAATCACCTCTCTCTAGAGGTACTTTTAGAATATTGTCTGAGATGTAAAGTGCAACCCCACTTATTCAAATGCTTGCAGATGTCTACAGTGTATTCCCTCTATTAGCTACTTAATAGCAATTGCATTGAAACAACCCAATAAAGCTAAATATAAAACAATTGGACTATTTAAGCCATAAGTAAAGATGAATGTGCCAGAATTAGTCTCTTCCTAAATTTGCTACCCTTCCCATTCTTTCAGAAGAACTGAGAGATGAGCAGGGAGCACTGGCTGAGCCTCACTGCAAAAGTGACAACCCTAGCTAGTGTTACACAGCATCCCAACATAAACTTTGAATTAACCCCAACATTTTTGAAATGTAAAGCACACATAGAAAGGTAAAAGACATTGTCATTTTTTATCTCCCGTGTTGTATGTGTATGTGTTGCAGGTTTGAGGAACTTCGCGTAATAAAAATATAATTCCTCCATGATGAAATTAATTCCTATCTAGGATAAATTGAAAGAGTTGCTCATCTCAAAATACTGAAGAAATGATTCTAACAAAATTATGAAAAAGTAAACATTACAGAGTATTCAGAAATTAAACTATAATCTACAGGAGGCATGTTATTATTTTTTTTCTCCACAGTATCTAAATAATCTTGCAACCTGTAATGGAACCTTACCCTTAATTACACTATTCTTGAAAAGTGACTGATATAGGAATCAGATTCAATCAGAAGAAAGACAATCTCAGAAACATTTAAAAGTAAACAAAAATATAAATGGTACAGGACTTCCACTTTTACTCATCTATTTAACACTTAAAATAGTAAATGAGGAGACAGACTCCCACTGATTTATAGATCTTTTATCTGTTCAAATGTTCCAAGGTTTAGAATAGCAATTCAGACATAGCAATAAAATAAATGTTTTCTTCCTTTGCTATGTCCTTGTGTATGAGAATTCTTAGGCAAAATGAACATTATAATGCTTATATGCATGCTAAGTATCAGTTTCCTTGATGTGTGAATGGAATTTCTCGTGTGTATTAGTATCAGAGGATATACCATTGGATGCTTCTTATATAGAAATCACCATCTAATAGATACAGAGCAACATCTAATTAAGTCAGATATTAATGTTCAGTGGTCACAATTTGGAAAAGATTTTCAGATTTCAGTTCTGCCTAAGATGCCTGGATGCACAATTCCTCGGAAAAATTGAATTGTTCCTAACAGACTGCCAAATATTAGACTTATAATAAGCAGAAAATGGAAGGAAACTCCTCAAAGTATCCACGGCTTTTCACAATTGTATCTTTTCCTCGTGGTCCACTAGTAATGACCCTAAGTGTTACTTCAGTCTCTATCCCACAGCAAAGCTGAATAGTGAGAGGGCAAATAAAAGTCTTGAACCCCTTTATGGATTTGTAGATTTTTTTACTCTAAGGTCCTCGGTCTGGTTCTTGAATTTATCATGAAAACATTATTCATAGGGATATCTGCAAATGAGTAAAATGCTGCTTGTCTCTGGGGTTCAGCTGATGTCCTTAGCAAAGCAGCTTATGAAACTCTTTGCTTCCAGGCAGAATTCCTCGGAATTCAGGATGTTCTGGCAGCCTTGATTTTTCCAGCTCTCCTGTTGTAGCGCAGAATAACTGTGGCTTTCTACTTTTCATGCAACCAACAATATTAAAAAATTTTTAAGCATAAAGGAACTAAAGTTGTAGGGTTTCCATTAGGCAAATGAAGACATTTAGTTCTGCTTTCCAATGTCCTGTGCTTTTATACATCCATCCATCTATCTATCCATCCATCCCTCCATCCATCCATCCATCCATCCATCCATCCATCCATCCATCCATCCATCCATCTATCCATCCTTCAATTCTTCAGTTTCATTAAGAGGCAGATTGTAATATAATACTACATTGGAAGTTGTGAAAAACTAAACAGGTGTGGAAGTGAATGTGAATTTTAATGTCTCTGTATATTTCTGTGTAAGGATTTCTGTGCAGCTATTTTTGCCTATTTTAGAGGCAGTTGGGAGAAGTCTTCTCATTTCATGCTTCTAGAAATTGATGGACATTACGTGGCAATAAGTGCACTTAGCTTGCTCTCGTGCTGCAACCTGCAATACAGGCACAGTTTTGAGCTATGATGTAAGAGAAATATATTGTAATTTTAAGAAAAAAAATTTTAAACTATCACATTGCAGTATTTTAGCTATCACTGAGTGTATGTTACATGATTTCTGCAAAGTTTCATGGAATCCAAAACATTCTAATGATGATTGCATCTATTTATACTAATTATGTAATTACACCAATTGCAAAAATAGAAGGCAATACATATAGACTGAAGCCGACAACTAATTACCAGAATAAAAACAACATGAACCCAAGCTGGGAGAAAAACTCAGAAGAAGTTAGGTGTTTATTCTTCAAGTCTGTGCAACAGATAAATACAATCTCTCTAGTACTTTTCCCTTTCTGTCTTCTACCCAAAAAAGAACTCCTCCACTTAGACACAATCTCAGGAAAATTTCCTTGTAAGTCTCCCTAAGGCTTGTTCCATATAACAAAGCTGAACTTGAAAAGATGCCTAAGTGTTAACCAAAATAAGAGTTGAATTACATTCAGTAATCACACTCAGTTGAATTACATGACTGCAATATTGTTTTGCAAGTATCTTAGTGCAAAAATCCCTCCAGAGAAGCATGAATATCTGTTACTGGGGTATTCATCAGTGTAAGGCTGGACCCATGATTGTGAAGATTTATCAGTTCAGCAGGACCTGGAAGCTACTCCTTCCAGGGTTTTTTTAGGTGCCATCTCTACCATGAATACATAAGGGTATTGTCACTTTCCATCAGTGAATCTTATCCAATTTGTTGTTTTTGTTACATCTCGTTAGTGTATGTGGGATGTTTTGTTTCAAGCATTCCATGTAAACATGCAAGTAAACATTTAAATAAGAAAAATGACTAATCAAATACTTCAATTATACGTTAATTCACCATTCAACTAAGGGTCATATTTCCCACACAAATCAACCTCAAAAATATTTCATTGTATGTAGGTAATGTAAGCCAATTTACAACCCTTTCCAATGTGTTTTCTTCCTGGTAGAACCCCTACACATTTTTTTGATGCTTGATGGACTTAGAACTTCTGTTTCTGTAAGAAAAAACCCAATTTGCATTAAGAAAGTATGTCAGTGCTGTCGTGATGTATATATTTCAGTGTCATTACAACTAAGATTTTGGCTTAATGTGTCCTATTTGAGGAATTACTTGTAGTGAGTTAAATATTCATTTTCCTCCCTTTCTCCAGAACAAAGACTACTACTCGATTTGGGTTGATGTAGGGAAATGAAAATTACTCTCTTCACTAAGTCATCTCTCTGCCTTGATAGCTTACAGATTGTTCCAATAAAAATTGGTAATACTTGTTCAGGAACACATTAGACAGAAACCCTGAAGTCTGTGGACCCCTCATGCAGAACACTGTTTCACATGCCGGTCTAAGATACTGACTCTTTTTCCATGTCTTTTGGCTGTACATGAAACACAGGGCACAAACAGACCACTTGTAAGAGATATTGTCCATAACATTTTAAAGGAAGAAACTACAATTCATGGTGAAATATGATTTATCTATTCCAAACTATAGTTTCAATTTTTTTTCTTAAAGAATTTCATGCATACATGTGTCATGACAGTGAGTCCTTAAAAAATTCATAATTCCTTTTTTTTTTTCTTTACTAAGAAATACTAGCATACTCTTAATGACACATATTGTTAACTTTTAAAAGAGCTGTGGTAGTTTTAATTAGGGCACTTAATGGCATTTGCTAGCACATTTAACTGTAATCAATAACTTGTCTACATGATCAATCATTTCCTATTTTCAAATGACTATGGGAGAAAAAAGTGAAAACACCACCAAATGAAACTGCTAAAAGACTTGCCGCTAGTGCAAGCAGGTAAAGAAACCACTCAAATGAACAACCAGATTTTCAGGTTTCCTTTGAGTTCATTTTTGCAAATTGTATTTTTAAGTAGGGAGAATGGATTTCTAAACTTCAGGGTTTGCATGAGGGTCGTATTCTGTCTTTTCAGCAAAACATTGAAACATATTAAAACGAAATCTTGAAAGCAGTGCAATTTTGGCTAAAGATTTGCTTTTGACTAATGATTTAATTTTTGCAGTAGAAACAACAATTGCATTGAACATGAACAACTTTTAAAAATATTATCATTATTATTTCATTATTACCAGAACACTTAGTGATTTTAACTAACCCGAGTGATCAAGTTTTGTGCCATTTTTTTTTTTTAACATCTATTGCCTGCATTCATTTAAGAAATGTTCTCTCCTTCTCTGCTTTCTGTAAAGTCCACTGAGGGAAAACAGATTATCAAAAGTAGGAAATTCAAAAGAGAGGGAGTGGAACTATAAATTGAGCAATTAAGGAAAGATCATTATCAAGTGTTTACTACAACAGCTGAAGATGAATTAAGTTGTCTAGCAAATTTAAAGAGTTATAAACCAATGGTGACATCCTCATACTGCAGAAAACTATAAAAGCCAAGACAGAAGAGTATACTAGAGTAGTTAATTTAAAAATAGTGAATAGCTGAGTTCAAACCATCAGAGACAGACAAATTGGATAATGTCTTAGGTAACTCCTTCTGCAGAATAAAAAAATAAAGTTTGATGGTCATTATAAAAAAAAATTTAATTGACTACTTTAAAGCATATATTTTTGGAATAAACAAAACACTTTACCTATGCCTGAAGAGATGAAGTCCATTTGAAAGTATCCAGAACTTTTATTGGGATTTTCAGTGTTTGCTAAAGGTCAAGGAATGTATTTTCAATGACAGGAATAATGGATACCGTAGTGTAGTCCCTAACCAAAGAACCTTCTTAATTTGTGTTATAATACTAAGTTGCAGATTCATCTTATTTGCAATAAATGAAAAACTTATCTTCTATGCATTTTCTGTTTCTAGCCAAAGGAAAGAAATAGAAACCCCTAGACGACTATGCAATCTATACTCCACTGAGTCTCAATGGAGCTAAATGGAAAAAAATCTAGATCCATGAACTTTTCTGCTTTGAAATATAGTTTGACATAGCTATGCTCCAGTTGCCTGTCTACTTATAAAACCATGAGATGTTCTTATCCCTCATTTACAAGGAATAACCATTCACTTTAGAAGTGGATTAAGGTAAAGCACGTTGAGAGTTTGATGTCACGTTTTTAAGCAATAGTTGCCCTAAAGAGCTTCAAGAGACAAATTTACACTAATGCAAAGATTTTATCAAGACCACAAATGATCTGATTGTGCAAATTACCATGCATCAGCTGATTTTGGATAGCTGTCAGTTCATATGGTCTTACCTCATTTCAGCAAAGTTCTTGATGTAAGTAATCACAAGAAGAATTTTAAGCACATGCTTGAATCCTTCTGAGACTCACTACAATTTGAAGTTCAAAGTTAAACATATGCTTAAATATTTTCTTGAATATGCATGAGCTGCTCAGCTGGGCCATTCAGTGAACATGCCTCCTCTTAAAATTGTTTGCTAGAATATTTTCAGAAAGTGAATCCACTGGGGCCACAGACACAGCCAAGATTTTTTGGGTTGGTTTTTTTTTTAGTTCAAATAAATGCTCATGAATACGTTTTGCAGTATTTGCTTAGAATTTCTTAAGGGAATAATATCTGCCAGCTGGCCTTGCCATCAAAAAAGAAGTAGCTACACGCTAAATGTCGATATATATTGCTCTGTCCAGACTATACATGTCAATGAAATTAAAAGGTAAATTACTGAACATCTGGCTAGAACTATATCTTTAAAAAGTCTGTTCTAGTTCAAGTCAGAAAACCAGAGAATGTGTCACCTCTACTCATACATCTGCTGCATTTAACAACTTCCTATTCGCAAAAACTTTGATTGAGCTGGGAACTTAAGAGGGCATTTGAAGAATCAGCTCGTGTGACGAGTGGTTGCAGGGCTAAAAGTCACAGCCAAGAAGGGGGGTTTCCATGGTTCAGCAGCTGCACACGCTGATTGCAGTGACCTGTGCCTATGCTACAGAGACCAAGTGACCTATGGAGGAGAAAGGAACCACAGTGCAGCTTCAAACCTGCACCAAACGTAAGGCTGGCACAAATCCCAAAAGGATATTGTTATGAATTTCAAAGTCAAAATATCATTTAGTCCTTTGTTAACTATTTCTTTCTTGTTCATACACTGTAAGGTAAGAGTGCACATAATACGAGACTTGGTATGTCAATGCCATGTCTTTTACATCAGGAATCACATTGAGCTGGTGTTCAAGAAGTCTTTATTAAGAAGTACCTACACAGTGACAGGATGCAAAATGTCAGATACTTAACATGTACCATAATATTTAGGAAAATAAGTTTTGAATTATTTATATAACTTAATAAATATAGTTTTTAAAAAAGTAGTATTTCCATTAAAAGAGTGATCTCTTAATTTTGAGTAAATTTAAACTCCTGGATTTCCCAGAGCACCAAATCCCAATGGACAAATCTATACTGTGAGAAAATAGCATCATTTGTACTGAAGTGTTGTGCAATTCATTGCACGTTCACTATTACTGATTGCTATACATGAATCTGGTTATTCTTGATCTTATTATTCTGCCTAGAATATGCCAATTAATTATCCAAAATCCATTAAGGAGCACTGTTCATCATGATACTTATAGGAAGGATATGATAAGGTTTAAGCTTCTTATTCTTAGGGTAGGTCTTGAATGTTAGTGTAGTGAATCCAAAAAAAGGGAGCTGGGAAACAGGAACTCTAGCCTGAGTTTGCTCTTAAACTTTAATACATAATGCTGTAATCAGCATTAAGATGAAGTAGAAGAGAGTGATTTGTTCTTGAGTGTTAGTGAACTATTCTGACTTTGAGTATAAAGGTAAAAGACGTATGAGAGTTACTGATACGTGCTGCCAGTCATGTGAGTTGTTATCTACCTGGAAAGCATATTTATGAGTAAACAGACATGCTAATTAGAGCTAATTGTGTCAGATGACTGGCCAACAAGCATACTTAATCTAAGCTCTCTGATTCCATTGGGGAAGGTGTTGCTGAGCACGAGGTGAAAATTTTAAATAAACCTCAGAGTGGAAGGCCAATAAGTGGTAAAATGTGAAGATGCATTCGACTTCTACATGGTTGAAAGCACAGAACATATTGGAGATTTGACAGAAATTTAGGTGATAGAGAAAAACAGAGACAGATGAATGCAGTGCTGGAAAAAGTGTGCTGGTTGATCTGTGGTGCACATAGGTAAAAATGAGTGATTTTTAGTTTTTCATCCAAAACAATTGTTACATGGTTACTAATATTCCATTTGCAACCCTTTGACTTTAGAACATAAGAACAGGTTCTCAAAATGTCTACGTTTAGATGTAAATAAGTACACTGGGTACATATAGAATTCTTTTTCTGGATGAAGAAACATAAACTGTTCTGAAAATCCTGCTGTCTACTACCATTGCAGGTAGGGAAAGACCACTGTTGTAAAGCAGTGTGGTTGCCACCAGTGCTCAAACACCTATCCAATTAAGGTAAGGGGCTTCCAAACCATGCTTGCTTATTGATGTTCAGGCTCTGAATTGCAATGAAAACCCTAGAAGGCTGTTAAAAAATTGAAGGGAATGTTTACAGCCCTATGATTCACACTCCTTTTCCTGAGAATAAACAGGCCATTCTGTGGAGAGCAAAGCCATCAGCAAACACTTGAAATTTATTAAATACTTTACTACAGCTTATTCCTCCACCTCACTAATTGCTGCAGCTGCTACAAAAGCATTTCAATTGCAGCTGAAAGAGGAGGTGGCCTATGCAAATCTTTTTTACAGAGAAAAAAGACCCCTGTGATACTCATCTCTGCTGTGGTCCAACACATGAATGTTTGGGTGGCTTCTTTCCACAGATATTGCTGATTGACATCCTGGCTACGGCACAAAAGGAAAAACTTCTATTATCTTTAAAGAATACAATTTCACCTTTTGCTTTTTACATTATATAACTGCAGAGCTTCATTGTAGGAGCGAGAGTTGTGTGTCTTTCTTCTCTGTTACAACAAATTTAAACTCAAAGAAGATAACCATAACCTTAATTCTAAGTGTCACTTGAAAACAGAAACCAAAATGGAATGAGGACAGATTTGATCAATTTCAGTTGAAGGAGTCAGTAAGCACATATAACAAACCAACAATGTGCTGTGGTCTGCCTAATTTGTTCTATGCTGGGACAGAGTCTCTTTCCTGAACATTGTGATCAAATCACACATTCTAGGAGGTTCATGGAATTTCATATCCTCTTTGCAATGATCCAAGTGGTACAACTTTGATTTCATAAGCATGAAGAAACCTATGCTACCTCAGGTTCAAAGTCTTTTCTGCATTTCAGATCTCAGGAATATTTCTAGTCAGGTGGGACTTGCAAATTATATTAGTTTTCTCTCTGCTTACTGCATACGTGCCATGTACAGTGTTTTCTAAAAGAACCATCAGCAAGGAGGAGGCAGCCACCCATTTTCTTTATCCTAGGTTAGGAAGAAGACACTAAAACATGCAAGGAATTGTTCCTTTCCTGGAGGCAACTTATGAGAAGCTTTGGGAGTGCTCACTGGCACATGTTGCCCACAGCACAGGTTCCCCCATGAGTCTCTGGTGACTTAAGAGGAAAGTCTCTCTGGGCTTCTAAGGAGGTGGTATGAAAGATTTTGCTGTCCAAGCAGTCATTGGGTGAGGTTGGTGTTTAGATAGGTTTAAAGAGGAGGAAGGTTTCATAACCATTTTATTTCAGACTTACTTACTAGAACTTTCCGTATTTCAGTTACCTCATTGCAGTTTATTTTCTAATAAAACATGACTTTATGAGACAATTCCACTGGGTTTTGTTTGAACAGGTTAAAATAAGACAGGTATTTGCACCACAAGGCCGTGGTTATCCAAGAGCTGTCAAAAGCTCCATTTTTCACAAATATTCCTGAAAGAAAAAATATTAGGACCTTTCATCTCCCTTTTCACCCACCAGGAACAAGAATCTGTGGCTTGCTTCTCCTAGATGAGTACCCCGGCAGTTGCCTTTTCTGCATTTTGTCTTGCAACGCAAACTTTGCATTTCGTATCCTTCTGCAGGGTAACCTCAGGGACGGAGGTACAAAATGGTTGAATTCCACCTTAGCCCTCTTTAAACCTAATTCATGGGCATAGGAAGAAGAAAGCATATATCTCGTATTTTAAACTAACCCAGACTGAAATTATTCTCTTTTTAACATTCAGATAAAATCTTCCAATATTTTTTTACAGACTTTTGATACAAATGTCTGAAAATGGTCTCTTATGTTTCACTAAAATGTTTTCAGACTTTCAAAAAATTTTCTGCATTCTGTGAATTTGATAGAAATTTTGACAGGCTTCTAGGTAATGTTGTCTTGATTCTAAACATTATTGTTATTTCACGTCAAAATATTTCTTCTCTCTTCTTCCTTCTCCTCTCCTCTTTCCTTGTCTTTGGTGTCTTCTTCTTAAAAAAGAAGCCCCCCTCAAAACCCTAAAGCAACACTTTGCCACATCTTTAATATGTCATAATTTATATTCCAATCAAGAAAAATAGCACTTATTTGTCCATCTGCCAAGATCAAATACCTTTATCTCTTTTTAAATGACACTGTCACAGGAAAATAAAGATGCCTGTTTTCAGGAGTACGGCAGGTAGATTGATAAAAGATTGTGAAGCACTGACATGCTGTATTGATCCTCCAATAGCACTAAGTAGAAAGAGAGAATTTAGCTTGTTTTGAGGTGAAATAGCAGAGCAAAATTGGTAAAGGAGTCTCTTTTTTGATCTGGAATAATATAATTAAAAATTATTGCATAGCTATTTTTATTAGTCTGCTTTTCCTTCTTTCTATTTGTCATTTTACCACTTGGAAAATAATTTTAGGGATATTTTAAAAACATACTTATAACTCAGAACTCACATGAAATCAGGTAGTTACCAGGAGTCTCTGGACAGTTGCAGTACTCAACAAATTGATTTTGTCTGAATAAATGTCTAACCCAAAGCACCTTAGGGTGAATGGAAAGACAGTGACCTCTAGTACATGGGAACAGAATTTAGTTTTCTAACATTTCCAAAGCTGTGTCCTGATGTTGTTTGTCTGCTTTTTGTTCTATCATCCAATTTCATAAATATTTTTTAAATAGAATACAATAAGTATAAAAACCCAAACCAGCTACAGCTATGTATGTTTATGGAGATCAATACACAAAATTGCACTTGTGAAATTCCAATAGCAGCAAAAATTTCAAAAATAGAATTGAATTTAGATATGGCGCTATGATTTATAAACATAATTAAACATTAAACCTTTGCCAAAGATATGTTCATTAAATAAAGACATTTTTGTAAGCTGTGCACTTATTTGTAAGGGGTTCACCTTATTTTTGTACCATTTTATTTTATCCTTTGGTTATTTATATAATATCTAGTGCTGCTTTATTTAATTTATTTTATTTTAAATCCATGAAGCACTCTGATGAACTGTGTTCCACATGTAAGTTAAATCCTGTGTAAATAATGCCTGAAGTGGTGAGATCCATTCCTCACATGGATCAACTAATGAGACATCCTGAGTGAAAGACTGCCATTATCTTTCAGAAGAATTGTATTGGGCTCTTTTTCTTTTAGAAATCATGGACTTAAAAGAGAGAGAAATTATGATGTCTGATTTTACAGGAGCTGTTAACAGAACTGAAATAAAACATCTCCTACTGGTGCAATAATGAAACCACAGTGTGATTATACAGCAGTTAAATGTATTTTAGTGTGTAATACACATCTGATAAATTATTTGAAGATTAATAACCACGTCTTCTTTATAATAGTGGTATGACAGAGATGAAACACTGAACTCCACAAATGAAAGATTCATTTACTTCTATGCTCTATACCTGCTCAACATCTAAAGGATTTACAGAGGGAAGTGCAGAATCATTCAAAGCCAAATAAATCGGTGAAGTATTCTTTAAACAAAGTGTTCTATTCTCTTAAAATTTGTGCACAGATAATTACAGAAGGTAGAATGCAATACATCAGATTTGGTACAGATCGAGTTCTGAATCTTGTGTGATGTGCAGCTGGGTCAAAGCACGATGACTGTCTTTGGAAAAGGATTGCAGAATTACTGTACTCTAAAATAAAAATAATTCAAATAATACCATTAAATAGTGTATCTTACTATATGTAAAGCTCATTTTTTCATCCCAAATGTACTGATCATATTTGTTTGTTCCCTTTTCCATTCACTTAAGTAATTAGTGGAACTTAAATGATGCCAATATGTTTAAAATATTGAATCATAGAACCATAGAGTATCAGGTTGGAAGGGACCTCAAGAATCATCTGGTTCAACCTTTTCTGGCAAAAGCATGGCCTGGACAAGATAGCCCAGCTGTCTGTAAAGCTGAATCATGAAAGTGTTCAATGTTAGGTAATCCACCACATCTAGCTATGAGTATGTTCATGCCAGGTGAAGAAATTCTTGTATAGAAGTATTCAGTAGCACACAATGATGTACCTATCCATCTTGCCAAGCTAATTAATTACCATTATTCACCTTTCCTGATGCAGTTACAGAATACACTGAACCTCTGTGCAATAGCAAACTCCCACTCCTTTGCTGAGCTGTTACTGCTTCATCTTTGAGACAATAAACTCGAGCACCTGGGACTGTAACAGATATGTTGTGCTGTATCTGTACTATAAAATCTAGCACATTTCTCAGGTACCAGAGTCTAAAATCAATATCAGATGTTAAGAAAGAACAATATACAATTAGGAATTGTATTTGTTAAAGGTTAAAAGAGAGGATAAACAGCAAATTATTACCATTAAGCAGATTCCGAAGATACAACATTTTGCCAGTACAGAAGCTTGCACAGTTGGTGGTTAATGAGTTGCTATATCTCAAACACTGGTAGCTATTCAAATGGTCAAGTTAAAACTGGATGTGGCTGTACAGAGGTAGGATAGGACCTTTCTGGGGCCCACTGCCCCATTCTGGTCCACAGTAACCACCCAACATAAAGGACAAGAGACAAGAGCTGTGGTGTCAAGAGGCATGAACTGTGGACTGAGGATCAATCTAGTGGGGGATCAAGAATACCAAAGACTCTCAAGGCCCTCTGAAGGATCCAGGGGAATGAACTCTGCATGCTAAGTCATTTGCATGAGAAGTGAGAAAACTTGCTCCAGGGCAGGGAAAACTTCTTTTATTTCTCTCATTGTTAGAAGATAGGGGCAAAACATGTATTGATTTCCATGCCAAGTGTGTAGCTTTGAGAGGTGTTTTGGATCCTTCTGGCTTTTGCCATTCTTTTTCAATAATGAGCATCTACAAATCTTGGGTGTGCTGTTCTGTTTAGGAGTGGGATGCAACACGTGTACTGGTGTCATGGACAGCATGCTGCTGTGGTTGAGAGGGTGTGGGTGGGATGTGGCCACTCTACCCATGAATAATGGGTGGGAAATTGTGGGAAGTATCCCTTAACTGTTAAGGGTAACAGTAGGGCAGATCTGAGCAGCGGTGAGTCATGGTGAGTCATGGCGACCCAAGAAAGTCAGTGCTTGACTGCTACCTCATTTTGGAGAGATTTAGAGAATATAATGACTGTACAACATCACTGGGCATGTAATAGGCAAATGGAAGTTCAATAGTGAAATGGGATCTTCATTTCTGTCTTTGCTGCTTTTTTTGCTTTACTCATAGAAGAATACATTTGTCCATGACTGCCATGATGAATTCCTATTTTAAACACACGATTTCAAAAGATCTTTCCTTGAAGTTTCCTGTTGGTAAGGGAGGTTGCAGTTACGGGCAAATTTCAGAGTCACTGTTTTGCTGACTGTGACATCTTTATCTCCAAGGTGATACCTTTACAGAAGGTCAACTTCCAGCTGAGATTTCTTTATACTTTTTAAGAACCCTGTGATCTTTTCTGTCTTAAAGCAGCCTTTAAGGGACATGTGGGTTCCTTCTTTTCATAAAAGGATTCAAAACACTTTTTGCAGCCTATTTTCCTAGGGTTTTTTTCTAGTTTCATTACTGAGTATTAGTGTGATCAGATTCAGCTTGTTATATTCAAGTACAGTCACAGAGAAAGTGAATCAGTGTTTCTTTGTAGAATTCCACTTCAGACGTCAAATATTAGACTATTTGGGCACTAAAGTTAAGCTTTTTCTCCTTGATACCTGCAGAAGTAGTAGAAACTGAATCAGAAAGAAAGAAAGAATCAGTAACTAGTAAAGAATCAAGAGCAGTGTCAGCAATGCTACAATACTGCAATCTTCTTTCTTACAATTTCATTATGATAACTGGCTTAATAGCATGATTATTTGTTAGCAATATAAGATTTCTGAGCCAAGTAAAGAACACTAAACATCTTTAAAAACTCTTAAAATATTAACTTATTCAGAATTAAATTCTGGGCTGATTTTTTAACTGTGCAACTTGATAATAACCACTAGGACTATACAATTGAAAAGCCACCCAGGAAGTAAGCCCTAATTTCTGATTTAATCCAATTTTTACAATAGTGCCTTTTTTTTTTTTTCAATCACGTGGTAATATGCTAAAATAAAGAAATATTGCTTCATGTTCCTGAGTTTAAAGAATTTCAGGCAAAGAGAAAACTGTGAACATTTAGTCCTACATCCTGCCTAATATAACGACACAACAAATCTAGATTATGTCTTGTTATTATTACTAGTATTTACAGTAGCCATGGTGGAAATAGAGGCATTTAAAAAAATTAGAATCTCATTTTATTATTTCAAATTTCATTACATAAACTACACACTTTGCTAAGTAATTCTAAAGTTAGTTTCTGGACTATTTGAAAAAATGTCTGTGAAAAATCATCTAGAAAACACCAAGTTAAAATAAACCAGACTGGCTCCCTATGAACTCAACTCATGGCCACATTTACAATTTGGTACCTAAAAGTCTTGACTGAAGTTAGATCTCCTGTGCTTTGTGCCTTCATCAGCACAATGAGAATAAAGAGACCTCTTAGGAGTTGTCTTGATTTAGCTTTTGCAAGTTTTCAGGTGAACTTCCAACCAGCCCGCATACCTCACATGCCAAAAGGAGATAAAAGAAACAAACAAAAAATCCAGACCTCAGGCAGTCTTATTTGGCATTTAAATTTGTGAGTCTTCACTTCTCAGATTGCAATTTGTTATAATTTTTTTTTCTAAACTGAAATACTCCCTACTATCAAATTTCTTTGAATTTCTGTGATCAAAGTATAACATTAATGGACTAAGACCCTTCATTTTCTTTCTGTGTATGTTTTCAATTAATTTAATTATCTGTTATCATTTCAGCGAAGCTCATTAATTTTGAAAGCCTTTCTGGAATTTTGGTAACAACTGAACACAGCCCAATAGAAATGGTTTCAGTACCAAGTAGAGACATGCATTGTCAGTATGTTTTCTCAAAAAAAAAAAAAAGGTATATACATATGCCATCTTTCTGTCTTCATCCTCATTTTCAGTAAAAATAGCATGAACATTCTTTGTAGAAAAGTTGTATGGAAAACACAGGCCCTAAATGTTGAACTAGTCTCTGTCTATTCTGGGGAATTCTATTGAGAAAAATTTGTACTCTTCCAGCACCATCAAAATCATAACACTGATTAAAGGTGTGGGACCTCAAGCAAATAAACAAATCCACCAGTGCACAAATTCAATTTGTAATAAGGAAAAATTTTATGTTGGCAGCATAAATGAAGTTTCCCCATTTCAGGCATGTTATGAGGGATCATACAAATGTCTACTGCAGGCAAAAGGTCCCATATTGCATCTGTAAAACTAAATGTTCACTTAAATGATTTCTTTCTGCTTCCCAGACTGAAAAGAATTAAATAATTTAGATGGAAAGGGTGAGATCCTTCCCACCTAAATGTATACATTTACCATGTGGAAGATCTGCAACAGATCAAGCCATCTAAACTCCCCGTAGGTGGTGAGAGGAACTTTACCCAGAGGTACAGTTGTGACAAACTCAGGACAGAGTGACTGGCAAAGAAATCCATTGCTGAGTTCTATTTTCTCTTGACCACAAGTAATGTCTAAGCTAAATGAAACATGCATGTTATGGATACCAAAATTGGTGAGATGCATTCTATCCATATTTGGAGTCATTACAAAATTGGTGGGAGAAAGTAATTGAATATCCTGGGTCTGTGCTGGGGACGGGGGAGAGGTGGGGCGTGGGGGTGGTGGAGATGTGTATAAAGGAGCTATGATGAAAGAAGAAATACTTATCAGTCTTCTCGATGCTTGAAAATGAAAATTCCCTTCAAAACCTCTCCACCATCCTAACTGCCTGTGCTAGACACAGAACAAAGATGAAGTAGACAGATGTTGAAGTGACTTCAGGAGAAAAAAATTGCAGATTGTGGAATTCTTTTTCCTCTTTGACAGCTGGGTAATTCCCAAGAGGGTGACAGGAAAGAGGTAAACATAAAGTATAATGGTAACCTCTCTTCAGGGCATAATAGATCATTGTTATACTCAAGAATTCACAGCTGTGTAAGTGTGTGCAGAAGATGTGCAAGCTGAGGTGAAGATGGAAGGTTAAAACCAGATTAATGAAGAAAGGCTGTTATCTTGTCCATGAAGAGTGCTCAGTTTACTTTCCTCTTGGTGACAGCAGGACAGTGATTTGACTCACTTGGGAATGACATTTCCCTGCATTGGAATAAATGCTCACAAACACCATTTTCTGTCAAAGTATGGTATTCCAATAATGGTTTGGTTTGGAAACAAACTGTCAACACTTCTTGGCCCAATATGATTGTCCATTTGCTTATCTGCCCAGGGAGTAGAGCAAGGGCTAGGGATCCTTGGTTGCCAGACTTCTGGCTGCAGCAAAGGCAGGATGACCAGCATGCAAATATGTGAAAGTTATCAACAAAACTGTGGATTACAAACTCCTTACACTTGCTTAATGTTTGTGTTTGCAGTGGAAAGGCAGCTAAAATCTTCCTAACAAGCATGATGGTTGACAAAAAGCATTGCTGCCAATTGTCAGAAGGGAAAAAGCACAAACATCCTGGTAATTAGAGGCTGATCAGCTGAAATGGCTAAGACTCTAATATTCTGAATTAGCAAAGGATTGAATGGAATTTGCCTAATTAGAATGCAAGCACTTTACTGAGAGAACACATATCCTCTGCTGAAGCAGACACAGTTGAAAAGTAGGGTTTCAAAATTATAGTGGTAAGAAGGTAAAAGGCTTGTTCTGTCAAAACTGCAAGGGATGTTTGCATTGAATGGAGACAAGGTTAAGAAGCAACCATTTCCACATAAGAATGTAAGTATCCCATACTCAAACTGCATTAAAATGCAGCTTTTTATGCTATGTCTAAATATTTACATGGCATCCAAAATGGGTTCTTTGGAAAAACAAGAAGTTTTTTCTTCTGCAAGAGTAAATTGGAAATTTTTCATCTTTAACAGCCCTTCAACAAGTCATGTGTTGCAATTATAAAAAAATTCCTTAATTTATTGTCTGTGTGTCTATTCCTCTGCTATGCTAGAATTCGGAAACCTAGAGCATTAAACATAAGTTAATGGTTACACCTTTCAAATTCTTTGAAACAAGCCACTCTAAGGAGACCTGAACTAAGATGAGCATATGAATTGTCATGAACTCCCTCTTAGCCCATTAACCCATCTCTGCTAACTGCCAAGAATACAGGCTTAAGTAAAAGAACAGATACACAGTAAGAAAAAGTTATGAATATTGCGTTCTTTGTGGTGTATCCTTTCAGACTCCTGCAGTAAGTAGCAATAGCCTGAGTCACAAATTGCATCTAGAGCATTAATATCCAACCTAAGACATATTCTGCATGAATTTAATTATTGTTTCAAGTTATGTATATGAACAATCTCCTAATCACACATACTGGATGAAAACAACACTTTTTCTTTGATCTATATAGATCAGCTGCCTCTTGTTTTAACCATTTTTTCCCTAGTTCCTTGATTACAAGAAACTTAGAGAAATCTTTCTACCTCACCATCACACCATTCACAATTTTCAAGATAGCTATCGTGTCCCTTTTCCAAGATGAATAGCCACAATCTATTCTCTTTGTCCATTCAAAATATTTTCCATGTCTCTGATAAAACTTGTTGACGTCCCAGGTAGTTTTGTACTGCCCTCGTTATAGTAGGTCCCAGAACTTCTCCAAGACTTTTCTGTGTCCAGCTCAAAATATCAGGCGAAGTTAATGATATCTTTTATGGACTGTTCTAATGATTTGAAGTTAAATTATATGTCAATTTTAATGTGACAATCTTTTGGAAATATATAGGTACTTGCAGTATTCATAATAAAGATGCACTACAGGTATGTTATGTATTTCTTCTCAAATTCTACCTAAATACATAGCATTACATCTACATGAATACATGATGCCACTTTGGTTTTGTTGACTTCTAATCACTGAGTTATATTTTTAGAAATTTGTTCATGATGACTCTTTTCAGAGTGGCAAAAGTTGATTTAGATCACATCACTATATAATTGTTCTTAGATGCTTAGGGACAGTTCTGTTTATATCACTTTGCACTTATCATCACTTAATTGAATCTCTGTTTTTATTGTCTAGTCACTCAGCGTTTTGGAATTCTTCTGCAATTCTTCAGTTGTAATTTTAGCTACCTTGAGTAGTTGAAACTATAAACACCTTCCGATTACTCTTTTTGCTTTCTTATTTTATTCTGCTCATTTATTATTGTGTTAAATATCATGTTCTTGGCAGAAATCCCTACTGCACATACAGAAGAAAATCTATTTAAACAAGCCCAATTGTTGAAATCAAACAATAATACTGAGATACTATATCAATATGAACAATAATGATTATATTTTTGTGCACATTTTCATTAAGAAAATTAAGAAAACATTTCAATATTTTTTTCTAATCTAAGATTTCCCTCCTGTTAATACTGTGTACAACTTAAACGGCTGTTTTCAGACTCTGCTGTCATACACTTTCTACAAAAATGCATATTCAGTATTACAAACTGAATTTCCTGGAGATTAAAGTCAAATCAACTGCATGAAATCAGCAAGAGCTGTAGCTATTTAAATTTTCCTAATATTCATAACCTAACATAACATTTAATATCCATTTACACGTCTGACAATCAAATGATATCTTCATTTTTATTAAGGATGAATAATTTTATCTCACAGTACTTCCTATGTTCTGTTATATAAACATTGCATGAGTATGACAGAGATTATAATAAATTGTTACTCAATCAGATATCACATCTATGAAAGGATAAAGTATGCTTAATAAAATTTGTACTTAAATTTTTTGGGTTTTTTTTTTAAGTTTTTTCTTTCTGTTCCTACCTCTCCTTGACAAATATTTCCCTTGTACAAAGGTTCCTCTGCCCTTACAAAAGAGGGGAATTGAACTGTGTGTTCAACAACTCTTGCTATCAAGATCTCTTCAGCTTGACAGCAAATACCTAAAGGAACTGGAGTGTTCATGATTTTTCCACAATCATTTGTTTAGTGGAAACCGTAAACTCCTCATCTATCAGCATGACTTCCTTGTCACCTGACAGAATTGAAGAATTATTTTCCTTGCAGCTTTAGATTTCCATATCCCAGGCCTAGTATGGTGAAATGTCAGAATCAACTGCCCTCCAAATACAATGCTTTTACTTCAAAACAACCCTTTTCAGCCATCCTTTACAAACACATTTTCTCTTTCCTGTCTTTCCTCATCCTGCCTGGAAAAAGCAGGTATAACAGTTACTTTAACATAAGTAACTCTGACCACATAAAGAAGAGTAATTACCTGGACCATTGAGAGGATGTAATGTCTTGTTGTTATTTTAGCTGTTTAAATACTGTTTGAAAGTGTAAGCAGCAGCAACAAAAAAAGAGACACAGTTTATTACCTTTTTTTACTATTTTTTTTAACAGTTGCAAATCCGAAGATGTTGTACTGCAGGATCTGTCTAAGTCTGTATCACCTCTAATCATTTCCTGGATGATTATTTCCTAACTCCTTTAGATTTCAACACTGATCGTCATTTTTCTTAGCCTAATGTTTAACTGCTTACAAAATATAGAGACAGCTATAATTACACCACACAGTCTAACTTTCAGTTTGCACATGACATAGGCATGAGGTCTGAAATCCTACAAATTCATGCTTGCATTATGAAAGGGCAGATTATGCTTTCTAAATGTACAAAATGTAGAGAATATTGGGAAGAGTCAGAAGGAAGAAAGATGATTTTGGTGCTTTTAGAAACCACTATTTTAAGGCACAATCTAGAATTTTCAGTTGGACATTTTCTTCATTCAGAGTATTGATAAACTTCCTAAAATCCTCAGAAACTGACAGACTGTGCAAGAAAGGATAGTCACACTGTAAATTTAGGAGGGACTGTGTTAGTAGAAGAGTGCAATATTACAGCAGATATTGTTACCATTCTGGGACACCCAGTTTGTGCCCTAAGTCAATGTATATGTTAGCTAAAGGACAGAATTTTATAACATAATTTCTTGACTTGTTAAAGACTCTGTTAGACTGTTCACCAATGGGATGTAAGCCTAGACTTTGAGTTAAGTATCCTTTTTAAATGCCTCCTTGAATCATAATTTTTAGGTTTCCCAGAGCCAAAACTCATTTGCTTTAAATGAACGCTTGTTGAGTTAATAAAAATGCTTTTTACTCTTGTATAGACTACTTGGCTCCTGAGTGCTCTCTAAGCTTTATAATATATACCTGTCTATGGGGGTAGTACTTGAATATGCTGCTGCCCATCCAGATAAGATTCTAGCTTTCAGTCACACCCTGAATCCGGAGCAACTGAAGATCATAGGACATCAAATGTCAAAGAATGGTAAGAATTGTCCTTAATGTGTGAGAAGAATGACAGGAGGCTGCCATCTCTGCTCCAAGTAGAGATCTGCTGAGGGTCCAAAGGCAAATGTGCAGAATATCCTCTTCCTCTCACATTCATTCAATCCACTGAGGCTCACGCTCTCAAAAGATAAAATATAATGTCTGCACAGTCCTTCCTTAAGAAGAGAGGTGTGCTCCATTTGTTCTTCATCTTTGATTCCAGCTAAGAACATCACAGCCTTCACCAGGTTCCTCTTAATCCTCTTAACCTGAGTGCAGAACTGCATTCATTATAACATTTTTCACCTTTTCCCGCCCTTTTGGAGGATGACTCCTCTATCTCTACTTCCATCTGGGGAGGCCCAGAAACAATAGTACGTATGAAGCACAGACATCACCTTGAAACAACCTACCTCATGGAGGTTCCAGCCTTACTCTTAGAAAGGTAGAAAATCCTACCCTCCTCCATTGATGACAAAAGCAAAAACCTAGTCTTGTCCTTCAGAGGTCAGCCAGTGTTGATTGAGCAGAGTGTAAAACCCAGCACCATGTCAAAGGAAGTCTGGAGCTGCTCATCTGCTAGTGATGATTCTGGATGTATTAGGCTGTGAAACCTCATCTAGTTGTCTGGGTGCCAATTGCTTAGTTAAGCCACATTGCCCATAAATTCGCTCATGTGGTCTTCAGCTTTCTTCACCTGATAACTCTCCATTTTCATTCGTCACACACAGCAGAATTAAAAAATATATGTTTTGTTGGGCTTTGTTTACTTTCTTGTGGGCCTCCTATTTTAAGTTCATTTAGATTATCAGATTGAACTGAGAACGAAAACAGACTTCTTAGTGCATTGTGGATTTTGTCTCCTCCCATGCAGTGTGACATTGTAGCCCATGTGGAGGGCTGCATAACCTGACAAAGAACATTTTGCTGAAATAAGTACACCTGCTGGGCATTAACTACACAGAGTAAATTCAATGGTATTGCACCAGTATAAGGCACGACAGACTTCGGTCTAGGAATCTTATGGTGTTTACATTACATGAAATGTTGCATTACATTTTTCAGCTTCCAAAACCCAGTTTGAGGTCTGAGATCTTAATATGACACAGAAGTTTGGAGGACAATAGGGCTGCATTCTCATCTGACCAGCCAATTCTATTTCTCCTCTTGCGGATGTTCCTGGTTTTATAAGGTAATGTATCACAATGAGAGTGTCAACTGCATCATGTTACAGCTGTGCTAAATCCTTCTTTACACAATGATGTCCATTATGGTGTCCTGATACTAGCAGGATGAGTTATGAGCTGGACATGGAGTGTTGTGGAGTGCTGAAGCAGTCTGGCAGCCAGCCAGGGACGTGGTACAACAGAGTGTGCTTGGCGGAGTGCAGCAGATGACAGCCCATTGCTGGAAATTGCAGTTCTCCCGTGCTGCGCAGTTATGATAGGGTGAAATGACTTGGCAAGTGGTGACTATGATTTTATGGTACAATTGAACTGCAGTATGAAGCAGGATGAAATTGCTTAACAGCTTTAGTTTGTCAGGATTTGACTTAAATTATTTTTTTTCTAGTAATGAACTAGGTCAGAGTTGTGTGGTTCAGTACTCCAGGAATGTGGCCATTTACTCCTTCAATTATGAGTCTAGAGGTGCCTAGGTATTTTTAGTTTACTTTTGGTTGTGTTTAGTTTGAAGAAATTGCATGAATTTAGAGCAGATATCACAATGGGGCTGTCTAGTGTATGATATTTCTGTTCAGGAGAAAGAATATTAGTGTTCACACAATTTCTATCCCTAAGTGTCTTCTGTGGGCTTTCTGCACTTAATACTGGCTCCTCTCTAGGTTATTGCTGCATGCATGGAGAGGTCCTAATGAAGTAGCTAGGCTCCACTGATCATTTCATACAAACACATCTTACTAGATCACAGTTGGGTATTCCTTTGATGAATTCCTGGAATTGCTGGGGTTAAACCATGAAAACAGGGAAGAAAATCTCACATGAATCTTAAGAGCTGTAAAAGAACAAGACCTTCATATAGTTCAGAGCCTCTTGCCCTATTCTTTATTATATTATTTTGCAATTAAAAAATATTGATCCTGTTTATGTGGAAGAAATATTTTCTTGAATGTAGGTGAAGTTTAAGGAGATGATGTTTATGGTTGACTTTTTTTTTAGATTGTTTCTCTCTATGTTTGTTTTATTAAAAAGGATTTAAAGATAACCACTGTAATAGCCAATTACTTACATATTAGAGAAGAATTCCCTTAACTGTGGAACCTGTCTGTATCCTGTAATGCAGAAAGGAACAAGAAATTAAATTTGAGAGAGCAATTCTAGAAAGAAGAAAGTTTTCTTCCAAGTTGGAGAAATTATTTAGTTCTTTAGTTACCAAAGGCAACATTATCATTCAATATGTGGATTTTGGAGTTTTCTGTGTAATACTCTCAATAGCAAGTCAACACTGGGTTCTTCACCAAATATCTCTTCAGTCTAACCCACACTGAAATATTTAACTAGTCGTGTCTAAAGATAGCAAAAGCATGGGCTATGCTACAAAGTTTCATATCTGAAAAGATATGCAAAGAGCATTGTATTTCACAAGAAGAACTTTAGACTTTATCTTTTTTATTTGGGAAAGTTTCCATTAGATTTTCTCAAAACACCTGAAAATGTAGGAAAGCATAATTTTTTTTTTTTAATTGTACAAATGTCTGACAAATGTTCTAGATTAGGAAGACTGCCAAAATACCCACATGCCATCATTATCGCCTCACTTTTTATCTCCTTCAGACATGAAAAAGCAATTTTCTTTCATCAGTGTCCTGACTGATGTCAGTAGAATGTTTAATATAACCCAACGATATAAAACTGTGCATTGTCAAGATGCTAGTCATATTTCAACTGACATCTCCACACCAAATCCTAGCAATCTAATATATCCTCAGATTTAAAAAGGATGACAGAAGCTTGAACCTTCTTTAGTGTGAAGAAATAGCCCTACGCTAATTTCACTCAGTCTGAGGAGAAAGAATGAAGGAAATATAGGATGATCTTGTCCATGCTCACATGTATGACCAGTTTTATGATCCAAACTATCGAAAGTACATAGTAATTCCATAACACCATAAACATTAATATTTATGTGACATCAAGAAATCACCTGTCAAAGACTGCTAATGTACTGCAGCTGGAAACAAATAATCATGTTTAGAGAGTCTGTCCTACCATTTTCTGTTCTAACTTTCCCAGAACCTTGAAGAAAAATCAATAGGAAGTGGTTAAAAGTCAACCGACAAAGACCGACTGATGTCATCTACCTGGACTTCAGCCTTCAACATGGTCCCACATGACATCCTTATCTCCAGGTTAGAGAGACATGGATTTGAAGGGTGGACTAGTCAGTGGATAAGGAATGTGCTGGATGGATGAAGCCAGAGATTTGTGGTCAATGGCTTTATATCCAGATAGGGGCCAGTGATGAGTAGTGTCCCTCAGGGTCTTTCTCGGGAATGGTGCTCTTTAATATCTTTATCAATCACCTAGACATTGAGATTGAGTGCAACATCAGCAAGTTTGCACATGACATGAAGTTGAGCGGTGCAGTTGACAAAACAGAAGGATGGGATGCCATCCAGAGAAACACGCACTCACTAGAGAAGTGGGTCTACAAGAACCTGATGACAAGTGATGTACTCGTGTCAATCCCAGATGAGCACAGACTGGGAGAAGAACTGGAGAGCAGCCCTGCAGGGAAGGACTTAAGAGTTTTTATGGATGAAAAGCTGGACAAGAAGAAGAGGAGTTGTAGCTGCTCCATTCATTGAAGTGTTCAAGGCCAGAGTGGATAGGGTCCTGAGCAACCTGGTCTAGTGGAAGACATCCCTGCCCCTGATGGTGATGGTGGTGGTGGGGGGGAATAGGAACTAAATGATTTTTAAGGTCCTTTCCAACCCAAGCCTTCCTATGATTCTATAAAAAGTCAGCATTAAAGGTTCCATGAGAAAATTTTAAAAAATACTGTTTTCTTTTTACAGCAGTTATCTTCCAGATCTTATCACACAAGACCTTGGCCACGCAAAATAAAATGTAAATACGTTTTCTAAAACTTCCATATGTATCACTTGCTTAGACTGTTTTCCTATTAATAGCTGTTGTTTATTTTTCTGGGTATTAAACTGTATTAAATGGGATGAAATTTAAAGCTACTTTAAAACTTTTTCCCATTAAAGATAATGTTTATTGTTATCCATTGGGATTTGTATTTATCTTGTAGTCAATCAAGACATGTAGTTTTAATTTTCTTCCACTTAAATGGGTGTTGATCTCTACTTTTATGAATTTACTGAATACTGTGATGCACTAATGTTCTCCTTTGCCTTATAGTCCTATTTCATAATATTGTACTATTACAGGAATCACCTGTAATATCACCTTCTATGCCGTAATTTCTGTGCATTTTTATGTTATAGCTGCTCTGAATTTAGTTGGTAAATTTTAGACTTAAAAAATTATATGTACACATATATATACATACACATTTTAATTCTAGTCTTTTTTTTTTTTACATTTTGTACCTTCCAAGACAGTCAAGAACCCACAAGTTCTTGATACTAGTACAGTTGTATCATTCAAAAGCTCATGGAGAATACTGAGCCTCTATTCTGAACATGGCACTATGGTCCAAAGAGGAATGCAATTGGACTTATATCCATCATTTCAGGAATTACACCACAGCACAGCTTTTGCGTTCTTAAAGTTTACTTACTAGATCAAAAGAAGTTTGGACTACAACTGCAGAAGACCTTGAATTTTCCATGGTTTTGGAGACTTCATCCTACAAGATGTAACGTGGAATCCAAGCGCACCACTAAGTATTATTCTTACATAGAATCATAGAATCATAGAACATTAAGGAAGGGACCCTTAAGATCATCTAGTCCCAACCCCTCTGCCATGGACAGGGATATCTCCCACTAGACCTGACAAATACATAATGTATAAATAACTACATACATATAAAATATATTATCATATACAAATAGATTAGCCAAATTACTGGGTGGTCAACCAGGATATGTAAGACGTGACATCTTTAGGCATGAGTGTATATTTACTGTTATCAGAATAAACAATAGTGTCAGACTAACAGTAGAAAGACAGGAAAAGTAAAATGGCAAAGTTTTTTCAATATACACTGCTATCCTGGTAGCAATGGTTGGTAGAACTTTCTTTTTTCCTTTTTAAATGAAAACATGAAATTTTAAATCAAACTATCCACAGATTCTGTCTTACAATTGCAATCAGTGGGGAGTTCTGAGTTTACTGTATTGCAGAAAGTATCCTGTAATATATTGTTGCTTAACTAAAAGAGTAAACTAAAAGCTCTAGTAACTTTTATTGTTGGCAGAAAACCAAAAAAATGCAGTATGTGTGGCTTATGAATTGGCTGATATTTAATGTAAAAATATACAGGCATCATAAACAACCCTTTCTTAATTTTAATTTGCTTTATTCTATTTTGAAATTGTGTACACAATTCCTATAAAAGTACATAGCAGAGGATGAAACCAAAAGTTGCCACAAAAATAATGACGTATTTTATGATTTAATTCATGTATCACACCATATCACCTCATTCATAGATCAGGCAAAGCAGTGTTTGCTAATGGGAAAGATTTTTCTGGAGAGGAACCTAATACAGCAACACAGGCTTTTTGAGTTTATATTTTTTGACTGCACAAAGCTAGGAACAATAAAATGTTTTGTCTAAATGCTTAATGAATTTAATAAAACATTTGTCATATTAGTCCACTAAAGTGCTTTCCCGTATTTATCTTATTTTTTTTCCTGCATAAAGGTTGAGGAGTTTATCTAAAAAAACCTCTTTATTTTAAATTTTTGTTTCTCCTGAAACTAAAGGAGAATGATAGCCTCAAAACTAGGTTTAGTGCACAGAGAAAGAAACAGAGCTTGAGACTAGTAGATTAACATACTCTTTATTCAGAAAAAGGAAATTGCCTTAGGAAGGATTTGAAACTTAATAAATCAGTTTCAAGAATAAAGCAGAACCCTTTATTGTGGTGCCACAAAGCTTCTTAAGGATATACTGATGTATTCCTACTGTCTACAAGCAAAAAATGTAAATTGAAATGGTGATTGTAATAGCAGGGAAACATTTTTTCTTGAATATTCAAATAGATAGTTTTAACCAGGAAGCTGTCGACATCTATTTCCAATCATCTCATGGAAACCTGACTGTGACAGATGGCATCCAGCCTGCCTGATGTGAATTTACCTGTTGCATATTCACTGATGATTTAAATCTCTGATCCCTATCTCTATGTGCTTCCACATACATATCTCAGCCTATCTATCCTTATTTTGAATTATGCTGCATATAAAAAACCTACTGTTCTGGCATGATAATGATGGTATAGCACAAATATTTTATACTAGGACTTTTTTTTTTCTTCTTTTTTTTCTTTTCTTTTTTTAATTTAGTTCCTAGGCAGAATCTATGACCCCGCTGGACATTTCAGTTCTTCTAGGTGAACACCTCTCATCCCTCTGGACCCTCTCAGAAGACTCCTTGGCACAGTTACAGCATTCAGTCCAATTCTTTTCGACCTATTCCATTTTTCCACTTTCTCATTTTCTTGATGGAATTTGAATTCCTTTTCTTTCCTTTTTGGACAGACTATTTTCATTTGCCTCTGACTTGATATTCTGCTACAGCAACTGAGTCTTTCCTTTCTCCATCTACACATTCTCCTACTCATTACCATGTTGTCGGTGTTCAGCATTCCTCCCTCACCTCACACACGTGGAGGTGTTATCTCTTATTCACCTCCTTTGATTGCAACAGCCATGAAAGTGCTAGAGCAGGAAGGATGCCAGCATTTTAACTACTGTGTTGCCTAAACCTGAGCAGATGGTCTTCTAATCTCCTAGGAAGGGGAGGCTCAAATGTGTGATAGTTAAATTCTTTGAGGTGAATTTGTAGAAAAATGGAGGGTTCTGAAATACATGGTGCACTGAGGGAAATGTTTGGAGGGGAAGCTGAGAGACACTTTTACTTTTATTCCTCCCTTTCTTTGGAGCTTCACTCTAAAATTCAGCCACTGCAAAGGCAAGGCTTTGGCCATTTTAATTTCACATAAGCCTGACTATTGTATGTCTAGGATGAGTAACACTTCATCCTTCCTACTTAAAATCACGGAAGCTTTCCTCACTAAATAGAGTCCATCTCCCAACGTCACTGGTGCATAACCTCTCTCCTAGGGTTCCACTCATCAAGAAATGCTTTTGACATAACATGGTTGTATAATCTTGCCTCAAACTTTGGAGAAAAATGCTAAGTTGTGAGAAAGAACTGTGAAAAAGTACTAAGCTAGAAAAGAAGGGTAAAATGACAGGCAGAGGTAAGTTTTTTGAGTCAGGGATAGTTGGCATCTCTATGATTCCAAGACAAAAACACTGACACGAAAAGGCGTAAAGATGGCACATCAGCAGCACTGAGGATTAGCAACAGAGGCTGTCTGGCCAGCATAGACTTGCTGCATGATTTACAGGGGATTGCGAGAATATTAATACTTATTCTCCTTTCTTTTTTTTCTTTTTTCTTTTTTTGGTCCACATTTTCCGTTGTTCATAATAGCCAAAAATAACTGTTTTATACTCTTCCAATGTGTACAGCCTTCCTGCAGTGTCTTTGTTCATGGTAAAAGTTGTCCAAACACAGTGACACTGAGAAGGCAAGTTACAGACATCAGCTGAGCAAAGGCATCAGCCCATCAGTCAAGGCAAAATGTCAGGTGGTGATTAACCAGGAAGATTTACATAGTAGCTACTGAGTAGGAAGCTTCTCCCTAGAAATAAACATCACTGAGAAAAATTTGGGCCGTAAAAATTCTTAACATATGTAAATGTGGAGCTGAATATTTCACTATCATTCTTTTCTCAGTGATCACTAGACCACTGTGCCACTAGTACAGAAAATAGGACATTGCACTAAGAACCAAAAAAAAAAATTTACTTCATCAATTCCATTTAAATGACTGATATGGACCCTCCTTGTCCCAGTCTATCAAACAATATTGATGTAATATAAAAAGGAAAATACATTTTCCCATTGTAAGCATATTGTACCCTAATTATAAGACTCTGGATTCAGAAATTTCCAGGCAGATGTTTTTTCCTCCTATATTTGATGTCACATCGTCCATGATGATTCAGTGAGCCACTTTCATCCACAAGACCACAAATGAAATCCTCTGTTAGTAGCAAGGACAGAACTCTGTTCCATTCAAATTTTAAAAGTCAGATGACCACCTAGATCTATGAATGACTAAGTATTTGATCAATCTTTAATTCAGTATATTGCAAATAATGAAGATTTGTGCAAGGCAGTATTGCACAATGACTGAGACAGATTTCTGTAGGATACACTTATTTTAGCACTTTATAGTAGTTCCTGCCCTTACATCCCTGAATAGATCTGAAATAATTAAACTGGTATTAAATCACATTATGACTTTTACTCTTCTTTGTCTCATTTAGAGATGCTCTTTTTTGGGGTAGCCAGATGTGACAAAACCTCTTGCATTTTGGAAGGCAAATGTACCCAAATGAACACCTATGACTAAAAAATGAAAAAAAACCCAGAAAACAAATGCGCAGGCACTCTTTGAATCCCAAGTCGATACCTACAAAGCCTGGAAAATAACCGACTAAGACTGAGTGCAACTTTTATTCCTTGTACCGAACAGTATTTCCCATGAAGTTGTGTTCTGAATTTTAAAATTTCACAGTGAAAAAATTCTGCATATTCTATTTCCATTTGCTATTTAATATATATGTCATGATCTGCCTCTAGAAAGAGCGTATATCCATAAAACGGCAAATCATTTTTGTAACTGTCTGATGGAATTTAGATTATTTGAAGTTGTTCTCTGCATTTGTGACTTATGTTTGTCCAGATACTCTGAATATTCAAAAATGTATTATATCGCAGTGTAGATTTTAAACACAAAATTTATATGGCTATATGCAGAAATACATGTTTCTGGTACAATGATAATAGTGAGTTTTCTAAGATTCTAGTGTTTTTTAACAAAATTTGAGCCCAAAATACTGGTTAACGGTTTTCATGCTGCATGTTTGTTTCATAATGACTGTTATTGAAAGAACAAGAGGGAAGGAACATGGAGCGAAGAATAAGAGGAAGAGGTTGTTTGAGAGGTCTTTTTGTACGCAGTGTTGACTAGAGATGGGAAGTCAAGCAGTTCCTTAGGATGTAAGGTGGAGAGCAGATATGTGGAAACATGAGTGCTGTGTCTGATTGCTTGCATCAAGGGGAATAGGTTGAGAGGGAAAATACACAGCTGGGGTGAGCAGTTGAAGCAGTCCGGGACAGGAACATAAAGGAGAAGCAGTGGCTGTAGGGCATTTAGCATAAGGGAATAGAAACAACAGAAATCCATACTGAGGCAGGATTCCTCTTTTGGCATTCTTAAGAGAAACAAGAAATCCTAAGGACATCATTCCCATGACGTCATTAGGATTTCTTGTTTCCTAATGACATCATTCCCATCATGAACATCTTCAAAACCTCCTGAATAAATCATGGGTGTGCTGGTGTCATTCCACATCATAGGATTTTTTAAATTCTACTTTAGTTTTTAAACTTACAAAATCTGAGACGAAAGAACCTTAAGGGAATGTTATTTTCTTCTGAAAGTCAAGTATATGAGACTTATGTAACAACATTATTAAGATTGAACTTACTGCTTTAGCTCAGATTATTTCTGTGTTTATATGTGTGATCTGTTTTGTTTTCCAGTCATTGGGGTACTGGATATCTTCACAATCTTTCAGATTCCTGTCTTCACAGCAATCTTGTGAACCACTACTCAGCACTGCCAGGGCCACACCTGTAGTGCTGTGTCCACTTCTGAGCTCCCCAAGACAAGGGACATGTGGAGCTACTAAAGAAAGTCCTCTAAAGGGCCACAAGGATGCCTGTAGCACCTCTCATATGAGGAGAGGCTGAGGGACCTGGAGCTGTTTAGCCTGGAGAAAATAAGTCTTGGTGGGGGTCTCATAAATATATACAAATATCCAAAGAAAGGAAGCAAAGAAGATGGAGCCAGGCTCTTTCCAGTGGTGCCCAGTGATAGGAAAGAAGGCAAGGGGCACAAACTAAAACACAGGATGGTCCCTTTGAACACGAGCAAAGACTTTTTATCTGTGAGGGTGAGCAAGCACCAGCAGAGTTTGCTCAGAGAGACAGTGGGTATTTTTATCCACAGAGAAGTTAGAAAGCTATCTGGACATGGTTCTGGACAACTGGCCTTTTTTTAAAAAGTGGCTTGTACCAAGTGACTCAACCATCTGTGACTGTGTGAGAATAGTACCTCATAATGTTTCTCATTTCTGCATTTAAAATCTCAGTAGTAAGGATGGGATCCAGACCACTTAAATTCACCAGATGTCTTCCAGTCTGACCTGTAATTTCCCTTAGCAACTACAGCTTACCTATATTTGACCCTCTTCTGTTCATGTAAGAATGATGAAATTAGAGTAAGAAGAACTTTTGACCTTAATATTTATATAATATGCTTTATATTCCCAGCTTACAGGATTTACAAGAAAATGGGGGTGGGGTTGGTGGTGTTTGCTTTTTTTGGGTTGGGTTTCTGTTTGGTTTGCTTGTTTGTTTGTTTTAACTTCTTGTGCATTACCTTTCCCATTCGGCCTCTGAATTCCCTCTCATCCCTCTCAGCCCCCACTGCTGTTCCCCAGAGCCTCCCCAGCCCCTTGCTGCCACTTGTCACCTGGCAGACAGAAGAAGTAGGTAGACCCCAGGGCTCTGTTTGTCTGCTGTTGAGGACAACCTCGTGTCCTAATTCTGTCATGCGTGCCGTGAGCTCACTATCACTGCTTATTATAAACTGTAGATCTGCATGTAGACTTGTAATGAGAAATCCCATAACCTAAAGGTTCGCATAAAGTTGGACCAATTTTTAGAGACACTGCACTTTGACAACTCTCATTGACCTCAGTGATGGTTTTTTCATTAAAAGGTGTGCACAACACACTTTTAAAGCCAAACACACAAGAGAACATTTAAAAAGAAGATGAGTAGCCTTAAAAAACACAGCACAATAATTAAAAAGAATGACAATATCACCAACTGATTTAAACTTAATTTTCTGAAATAAAATTTGTGTTTTGAAGTTAAGCAGTGAGTGCGTAAAACCTTAATTATCACAGACATATCATATATAAATAAACATGTATTTACAAGTATATGTTTCCATCAATCCACCTTTAAAAAAGTGAACTGTTTCCAGTATTTGACACCTGCTATTTGTGATTTTATACCTTGATTAAAATGTGTTTGTTCATCGAGGTATGGTATTTTGGTACAATCTCTGCTACAATAATAAAGACTGTCTACTACAATTTACTCTAGTTGCTTGTCGCCTTTTTGAAACAGCAGATATTTAGGGCTGACTAGATCTGAATTGCCTGTTGAAGCAACGCTAAGTGTGGAGCCCACAATCTTAATTTAGGTCTCCAAGTTAGATGCCAGAAGTTAGATGGTGTGAATACCCCCCTCAGAGAACAAGCCATAAAAAAGAACAGCAGCTAGGTATAGAATGTAGAGAAGACTAATATAAATGTCCTGAACAAAAATGCTCTATGTCTATATTTGGCAAGTGAAACTTGTTCCAGGGACTTGCTCACAAACTGCAACTCCAGTGAGAGCTTCAAGAGAAGTTCTGCACCTCCCAGCACTGGGCCTTAATAGATTGAGCATTTCTGTCTGCTGCCGTGCTCCACCTTGCCTGATCTCAAGCAGAGTTATTACAAGAACAGGGATTACACATCATTTCCCTCTACAGTACTTTGAATTATTTAATCAACGTGCTTTACTCTGCAAGCTGTTCCAACCATGCTTGTGTGGGTTTAAATCAGAAGATTGCACTGTTACATGAGCAATCCTTGGGGGAACAAAGCGCCCTGCTCTATTCTCAGTTAGAAAAATGCCATATTCTGCTTAGAGCCATTGCACAAATGATGGTTCCTGGTCTGACATCTGACATATTATTCTAGTATTCTTCCAGCTTTCATTATGATGTCATGTTGATCATAGTGCTGTTAGTAAATTTTGGAACAGCTCACTTCCTGCTGTCAGGTGCGGTAAGAGAAGATCCAGCTAGATCTGATACTAGGCATCTGTCACTACAACTGTCAGGGAGATAAACACAAAAGAGTTTTACTGGCCAGACAAAATTTCCCAGAATCTTTACCTTCTATGCTGTGTCTCAACATTATATTAATATTGCAATGGGTACTTCAATTATGAACTCAAAATGAGATTTTTAAAGTAAAACAATTGTGAAAAAGGATGCCCACCTTTTTCTTATTCTAGCAGTATCATTACAGTCCTTCTCTTTCACCATCAACACTAGTGACCATTTTCAATTTTTAATTCTGCAGCCCATACTACTATTTATAAAACAGTTAAAAGTGTATTTTGATAGTAAAAGTAATATATTATCTTTTAAAAAAGATTTTTAATTCCACTGTATGATTTACTCTACCTATAATTATTTCCTTCAAAACTGAAACATTTATTTTAAGTTAATTAGTGCTTTCTGATGTTCAGCAATTTCAATTGCTTAACAACAAACCTTACCATGTCTTTCAACATATATTTTCAAGGCAAGAACGCAGTCTAAAGGGGAGACACAGAAACTGCAAACGAGCTTGTGATGCTAATTTAAAGGCAATTTATTTCAACATTAGTCCTAAAATTTCAGGACAGGACCCTATTATTTGGGTTCAATTGAGATTATCAGTTTTAAAGTGGCTTTCAATTCAATATTTAGGGACTGTTGCCAAAGAACCTCTTTAATTAAATCAGAGGCTGTGTATAAAACCATTTGTTTTGGAAGATTTATCTAAAAAGAGTGTAACCTTTGAATCGGCCTGAATCCTCTTGAAAGAGAAAATAATAAGTGAAATAAGGCCCAGGTCCATAAATGGTGTGTGCAATTTTGGACTGAGTTAACAAACAAATGACTTGTAATTCTGACTAACCAGAAGAAAATGAAGGAAACTACCAGATCTGTGAGGAGGATGAGCCATAGTTTCCTTGTTGTGCTGGTCAGATACACAGGATTTTTAGCCAGCAGCAGCAGTTCACACCAGTATCACAGGCACTGATATTTAGTCCCATATTTGTCATTGCCTTCCTCCAAGATATCAAGAAAATTACTTAATTTCTCTCACACTTGGTATCCCCTCATATAAAATGAATTGACAGTTATGCATATCTCTTTAATGTCAGGAGAATATTTTTGTAAAATATTCTGAGATCCATTTATATAAAGTTCTAAAAATGTCTTATTGTATACCAGTACACAGAAAGAAAAAGTTTCAGACATCCTAGTTGCAGGGTTTGACAAAGGTTTAACCTAAGACAAAGGTTGTATCTGGTTTCTGTGTTGTGTATCGTTGATGTTTATAAGAAATGTCAATTTGAATACTTCCAGCAAAGTGTCATCCTCTGGACCGCGTTAGTCTCTCACCATCCACCCTGAGAAGAGGATCTCCATTCTGTCTCTCATTTCTCAGGAAAACATTTTTTTTAAAATTAAATCAAAATTTTTTTGTTGTTGTTAGTATAGGAAACAGAAAATATTTCTCAAAACATGATGAGATTTCAGCATCAATGAATTAAACTTCATGGAATATATTTTTCTTTCCTTAATGATGTCCAAGAAAATGAACAGCTCACCCCTACCTGGCATTCAGTATCATCTTCTAGGTTTTTTCAGGTATTAGCTTTAGAAATTGTTTCCTGTGATGGTATCTTGGCCAAGATACAGATTTTCATAAATTCCGAGTTCATAAACCCAAAACAATCTCAGCAATCATTATTACTTACATAATACAGATTTCAGGGCTTCCCTGAGGTTAGTTCTTGTCCAAATGTCGTTCAGAACAAATGATTGTTACCCACAACCTCAGTACTCTCACGGACAATTTCATTCTAGGTTTTATTTTATGAAGAGAATACGTAGAGTTTCCTCAGTCTTTTAACATATATTTTGCTTTTCACTTGCTTAAACACTTTATGAAACTTCTCTGTACTCTTTCTGTATCAATAGTCTTCATGTCGTTTTCAAATGGGTACAGGATCAGTGGGGAATTTTATCAACACTACGGACTGAAGCAATGGAAGGACTTTACCTAGGGATTGATATAGGTCTGTGCATAAAGTCTGAGGACCTTATTTGGATTTTGCCACTTTACTTTCTATAAAATTTACTATATATTTCAGCATTTATCAGTACTCTAATTTCTGTGTCAACTGAAAACTTTTTTTATATATGTATTTCTGTATATATATTTATTCACTATATACTAAGTAAAAGGAGACTGACATCTTCAGAATAGCAGAAGATTCCTTTTATATTTTTGTTTGAAATGTGTTATCTAGCTAGTACTTAGCCCTTTTGATTTACTGGTAAATTTTTATTTCCCCATTTTTCATATAAAAATAAGTAACAATGCTAAATCTTTGTCTCACATTATTTTCAGTATAAAATATGGACAATATTTATCAAAAGAAATTTTCCTCTTATTAAAGTAAAACTGTGTTTGAAGGGAGTAATTTTTCTTTTCTCTTTCTGGTTGTCTTTTATTATACTAACCTTGGATAATACTTTCTTAATTGAGGTCCATTTCTTGTTGTATTGCTTTTTCTGTAAGTTTATATTTCCCAGGTTGGCTTATTTACTCTCCTTATATAATGATAGAAAAACAATTATTTTGTACGCTTACAGAATTTCTCTAGTTGTTCCAGGGAAAATAAAAAATCACTATCAATTATCCATAGAGATCCTTGATTCCAAGGCTCTTAGATGCAAGGTAACCACAGATGGTAAGTTGAAATTGTTTAACTTCAGTAGCTTCTGTTTAACCTCCAGTTACAATTGAAGCGGAAAATGCTTTTCCTTATCCTGTGATGTCACTAGAGCATTTGGCTTTTTCCCCAGAACAGAAATACTTATTGAACTGCTTTTTTCCTTCTTCTTGAAAATTATTACTATGCTATACAATTTCCATTTTGAGTGAATGTGTACTCTAAAATCATACCTGTATCATAATTAAACTACAGTCCTGAGTTATGTTAATTCATGAAGTTATGCAAAACACTTTCAGATATTTTGAATCAAACCCCATGAAGCTCCATGCATCTTTGTGAAGTAACATATATGCTCTGTATGACAGACAATCCTAATTGATAACCAGTATCTCAGCAATCAATATTCCTGGGAAATTAAGAACTCTTAAATAAGTTTTTTTTACAGATGCACATGCATACACACAACGCATGCACAGTCATTTTCTTTTTATACCTGTGACTGACAGAAACTGAGCCCTCACCTAAAAATATCTTTCAAAAGACTTCAAAGAGCTTAGAAGTTTTTACAAGAAGTACAGAGATGTCCCCACTTTCCTTCCATATGCTGGGGAGATGCGAGTAATTGAAGTTTAATTCACAGGTGCATAGCACCTAATGCAAATAGTCATAGTTATTATTTTGATTTTATAGTAGTATTGCATTTGCAATAGACACATGTAAAGGATTACATGAAGTGCAGGGCTCTAGAGATACTGGAATATGAAAAACAAATTATTCTAATCAGGATATGTAGGAAACATCAACACATTTATAATATCAAAGAAACACCTGAAATTAACTTGAAATAAGAACAAAATAAGAAACAGACAACATTTAAATGTCTCTAGGAAACACAATGCCATACAATTTAGAAGAAAACTAGGATAGATAACGATAGCTAGAAGCCAAAATGATTTAGGATGCACCTGTGCAAAGAGATTTTTTCAGGTTGCTAAATATAGGAGATACATTCATGCTTGATATAATAAAAGATCAGACCTTTTACTTCAAAGAATCTAAGAGGTATAAATAGGAAGAGAGAAAAAAAGTGTGTATGTGCGCACATGGTTTCAGTTTATGAAGATGCAAGTCCTTCTGACGCACAAGGGGATAAACCTCTAACAGGCTGCAGTGTTCAGAGGAAGGAACACTGGCAACATGCGTCTAATGCTGGATACCATATATTTCTACTTTCCTTAATGGCATGGTTGAATATATAAAATTTGTGCATTTTCTTGATCAACAGATAGCTTACACATAGGGCAGATATGACTTCACAGTTTTATTCTTTTGTATTGATTTGATAGAATCCTGTTCAATGAGGAAATAAGACTGTTACTGGAAAATTCTTAAAAATTCATTTATCCTGATAAAAATGAAATCAGACTTCTACATCTGGACTGTATTGTAGTTTTGTGAAAAGCACTGCTAGATGTTTTGATGCCATACTGCTCTGTGAGCAGTGATGAGATCAGCACAGGATCTTAAAGAAAACCTGAAGTTCAAGCCCTTATCCTGTGTCTTTTTTCCTCAAGTCTGCTTGTAATGGCGTATTTACTCCTTAACAGGAATTCAGAATAGGGCACAGTCAGATATACATGATCTTTATGAACTGGAAAAACATTTTTAATGTTCAAAACACCTTATTTCCTTTCATTATTTTAAGCAATACTTAAGACGTGCCCAAAAGAAACAGTATTTTGCAAAAAATTACTCAGGAAGATGCTCCCCTGAAGGAGGCCGTTGCTGCAGTGTAAAGATCCTATCTAGGTGACAGAAAGCAGCTAGCCGTGGATTAGACAAAGTCAGCAGGGAATATGCATTGGCAGCTCCTGAGTGGCGGATGACCTTTGGCTGCCCCTATGATCCCAAAGCTGCAGTTCAATTTTCCATTTCAGCTTTACCCAGTGAACAAGGTCAGCCTATACTGCCTGTGACAGATTGATATCTTAGATGCACGGACATTTCAGGGGGTGCACAGAGTTCCCTTACATAACCCTCTCTTCTCTTTGTGGGAGCTTTCTTTATTCTCTTTATTAACCTACTGTTAATTCCTTTTTACATTATGGATTTTCAAAAGACAAAAGAAAACCAATATTTTAGCAATGATTTGGTGACAGCTTTAATGATGTTATATAGTATCTTTTCAGTTTATTTTAAAGCTTAAAATCCTCACTGTTGCTGCAACAGGATGGTATAAATGAAAGTTAAAATGTTGACTGATGAGGTTGCTATATATCACTTTTGTGGGATATAAAACCGTTGTGGCTGTTTTCTCAAGGGCTGTTTTTTTTATGAGACTGAATTACATCATTGCTTCACAGAAAGCATTTTTCTGCACGTTCAGGAGGCACACAGGGTGACGAAGAGATGACTGTCAGCAGCCAATAGGAGATGCTGCTTCTTAGCATTACTCCATGAAGACATGCTCCTAAGGGCATGTTTAATTTTGAGCATCAGTGGTCCCACTGAAATCTTGAAGACTAGTCATGGGATTAGCGCTCTTTTAGGATGTCCTTGTACGTTTGGGACATTTGGGGGACAATGGCATTTACAAGCAGGTTTCCCCCCCTTCCTTCTCTCAACCTTCTCTTTCACAGGTGTATAATGCACCAAAACAATAGCCTGTATTCAGCTATCTCTGCTTTAAGAAACATAAGCACAGCAAGGACAGCAGTTCTGATGCTGCTCCCTTACTGCAGATGTCACTTATCTTAGTGTGTACCTCCACGTCATTTAGAGGGAAACTGTGCCCACACCAGAATCACTCTATGAAAGCCTCTAAGAAGGGCAAAGACAGCTTTGTACATCAGAGTGATGTTTCTAATCACGTATAACCCTTTCCTTCCAAAACTCAGGTTGACTGGTTAAACAGAAATAAATCCTGTCATTGACAGTGTAGCACAATAATTTTTAACAACAGCAAAAATAATACTTAAAAGTAAAGGAATTACATGGTGGAAATGACTGAAGGTTTTTTAGTAAATGTTTGATTGTATCCACAAGGTGCCATCATTTCTTGGGTTAGTATAGAGCTCTAAACTTAAGAAAGAAAAAGGGCCGTAGCAAAAGGTTTCAGAGAGAAGAGCTCACGGACTTCTGTATTTTCATCTACAATTAATTTTTTCATCTGCCACTGCTACATGGTGTACAACAAAGAAGGCAAAACCACATCTCCCCCTTCATAGACCAGCAGGTCTTGAGAGGGAAGGGGAGGAGAGAGTGGTAAAGTGAACATGAGGAACATGAGGTCTGTGTGCAGAGCCAACTTTTCCGGCAGACAGAACAGGAGAAGGCAGGGATAGAAGGAAAGGTTGTTTGCGTATGCCAGCTGTGCCTTTAGAGCTCCAGAACAGCCCATGAGCTAATTGGAAACTGTCCTGCATGGCTAAACTGCACTGACAGACAAAAAACCCTCTTTGGTGGGGTGATATTTATATTAAAACCAAATTAAAGCTGTTTAAAGTGGACATAATACTGAAATGATCTGCTATAGCTGAAACACTCAGGTTTCTCTTCTGTCTTAATCAATACACAAGACACACCAAGGTCATGCTTCAGAAGCAGCATACATATTAGAGCCTGTTTCCCTACAGGAAAACCACATGAAGCTGAAGAACATACTTATAGAAGAAAAAACCTGATGAATTCTACTACTAACAAAGCATTAATTAAAGCTTTGAAAATTCTTGACTATGCTGTTAAACGGAGAACATGGCAACATTAACATTTACATCGGTGCATGGGTGCATTTGGTGTACCCATTCTCAGCTCATTTCTTCTTACAAAGGGTTCTGGGGAAAGAGCTGTGAGAGATAGTGGGTACAAGAAACTTTAATTAGGGTGAAACAGTGTCTAACCAGGATCCTATATGAAGAAAATGCAAGAACTAGGCTTATCCCCTGTTATAAATTAATGCCTTCCCTTCAGATCTCGATCAGTCAGCTTGTTCTGGGACACTGTCTCCCCAACACTTCTCTTTTGCAAACCTGGTAGCTGATGAGTTCTTTTTTCCTCACTGTCCAACCCTGCAATTTCCTCTGTGAAGTCTTTATTCCCTGTCAGCTTTCTAATTCTGGATGCCGTTGCTTCCTGCAGATCTCCTACCGCTAGCCACCCAGCAGCCCTGAGTCCTAAAGGAGGTGCAGTAAAAATCCACAGCAAACCGTGAAACAACAATACAGACAGTATCAGATTAAGTAGTGGTGTCTCAGGAAGGATAATGCCTTCCTGTTCTCGTAATCATTTTAGTTCCCTCTGTGCAGTAGCATGGACTCCAGTATAACAAACCAGGCTGATCTTGTACTCCAGGACTTTTCTATGATGCAGACAAGGTTGGCAGCTGCTGCTCTAGACGCATGTAAAAGGAACCAAGTATAAGTTTGCTCCCTTGAACAAAGACAACTGGTTTTCTGCAGTGTTAGTTTATCCGTCCTTCACTGGATAGATGAGTGCAGAGGTTCCTCAAATCCTTGCATGCTCCATGGACTGCCCAGGCTCTGCCTGAAGGACAATCCACACGCAGTCAGTCTAGTCATGCCCACTTGCACACCAAACTATTCAGTGTGCTTGGGCTTGAAAACGTCAGAAGAGAACATCAGTTCAAGATGCAGCATAGACACTGTACCTAGACAGAATTTACAGAATACTGAAAAACCCACTCCCACTCCCTTCCGTTCTATGCCACCCCAGGCAGAAACCAGCCCCACAGAGCTGTGGGCTACCACTGATCCCACTAATGTTGCTTGGCTCCCTATCTGCTTCTGACAGAATGCATACAGAAATCTCCTGCTCAGTGACTGGTGGAGCTCTGGCCACTTTGAGTAACAGTCTTTGAGACTGACAGCCTTCTGCGCCTGAAGGGATCAGAAATATGTCTGGGAAACAATTTGAATCTTAGCTCTGACACTGCTTGCCTGTATGACATTAGACATATCAGCATCTTACCTCGGGGTGCTGTGTAGGTGACTGTGGAAAATAATAATGCATTATCCTAAATCCCCCAGAGACTGGTTCATACATCCTAAGCCCAATTGCCTCAGAGAGAAGACTTAAATCATATTCTAGGGGGTATTAAGCTCTGAGAGATATCAGAGTGTTTATGAGGTCTAAGCTGAGGACTCTTGCCAATTCTATTTTGAGAATAAGCTCTGCTACCTTTCAAGAAAATGGTTTGGAATGGTGCAAAAAACAACTCTGAGGAGGCCCCTTTTCTTTCCACTCTTTGCTACTGTTTTTCTGACAAATGATGTGACTCAACCCCAGAAGACTATACTAGACTAGAGCTTCATATGAGAGCTATATTGATCAAGGGTGGCGTGTCTACCTAACAGCTCCCAGTCATAGCTTGATTTATGCTCCTATGTGCTATTATATATATTACATTCCTATACTCTCTGTCTTATATTCAATTATACTCCCATATGTTTTGTTCCTATATGTCATAAAGAAGCTCTACCTGGTTTAGCAGGATTAGGAAAAAGTAACAGCTGTTCTTCCAGCTAAAACTATTTCATTTTATTCGGAAAGATTCAGCAAGTATAAAGATATTCCTACCCTTGAAAAAAGTGTCTTTTCTATGCTTCTTTCAAGACACCTAAGGAGATCTAGTTCTCAGTAGATGCGAAGGATGAAAATTCAAGGAGAATTCTACTCTGTTGAGCATCAGAGGAAGAAAAGTAAAGAATCTGAGATGTCAAGGATGAGAAAAATATGGAAAGATAAAGTTGAGAGATTAAAGAAGTACAAGACAAGTGGAGAACAGGCTTGGAGTGACAACAGTGATGGGAAGACAGTGGGAGCCAAAACAAGTTTCATGTCCTTCAACCTAACTTTGTGCTCAGAATAGCTGCAAATGGAGATTAAGTTGCTGTGCTTCACTGAGACTGATTGCTATTTATAGACCCATATTTGTCCTAGTTCTGCAGCATTTATGCATTTTTTTCTTACATTAGAACAAACACTACAACCTGAAAACATTTGCTCTCAATGTACAGCGCACCATGGAGAACATATTTGAATTTTAAAAATGATATTTTGATACTAAGCTACTTTCAGTGATTTTTAAGGATTTCTAGATAGGTAGAGAACTTTAAGTTTTAGATTACGTAGTATAAGAATTATCATTTGTAAAATGTTTTAAAAAGTGCAATTAATTATATCTCATATTTAGGAAGTACGTTTTTGACAATAAGAACCGTGCTGTATATTTTCACAGAGAAAGAGGGAACTTTAATTTTACTTCTTTTTCAGGTTTTCATCTTGTATCTAGAAATGACCATCACTGTTAAAAAAAGGCCAAAATTTCAAGGTATTCTTAATACTCCTTAGTGAAAAAACTTTACAAATATAACACCTATCAATTTTCTCAGTGTCTTAGCTTTCATTTTTTTTTTTTTTTAAATTCTAGCTCATTTATGAAATTATTTAGCCCAATCACATATCAGTTTTTAGTCATAAATTTTCATTGTTGTAAAAAATGAATGATGACGTGGTATAGTTTGTTTCAAGAATCAAAAATAGAAGATTGTGCATTCACAAGATGATCATTTAGTATCTTTCTGTAAACACTCCAATAAGAAATGGAGGAGCTCAGTTTATCAGTAACCTGAAACAAAATCAAGCAATCATCTTGAAATCTTCTATATTTAAATCTTCAGATGTTCACACAATCAAATTTTAAATAAATGATTTAAGTAAATTTTACCCGAATGAAAAAGAAAAGAAAAATGATCTCTAGAAGAAAACAAAGCTACAGAGAACAGAGATGAGTAACTCAGACTGTGACAGGTAATCTGCATCAATTATTAAAAATTCAATACTGGCTTAAATGTTAGGTAAGATAAGAAAGGCTGAATTTTGCTGAGAAATGCATTCCAGCACGAAGATTTTAGTATCTGAAAGTATTCTAAGATATTATTCGACTAGAATATGGAGGTGGAACTGGCAGAAAGGAAACACTGGAGCAGTAGGCAGGAGGTGAGAGGGGGTAGTGGGAGTGACAAAGTTGGGGAAGTCGATGTGAGAGTAGCCCTGAGTAAATGCAGAAATGTAAGATGCATAACAGCAATTGAGAGAGCTGCCTTAAGAAGATGAACAAGATACAGTGCTAGGAGAGTTTAGATGAAGGGGTATCTATAATAAATGGCAGTATGATAAATTAGGAAAAACATGGTTCTTGTTTCCTATTTAGATGATTTATAACCTCAGAAGCCTGAAGGCTCATCTTGTTATTGTTCCGATAAAGGGACAGGGGTAGAAAAGACTTATGCTTTATTATTTATTCTGCTGTGAGGGAAAATAGCTATAATCACCAATTTATACCCTCTATTTACAGCAGAAGGTTGTGCTGATTACTTTTGAGGGAAAAAAAAGAAAGACATGGTCATCTGGAATGATGCCTAATGACCAAATAATGTAATAAACTATTGACACATCTTTTCTCATGTAAAGAGGAGGAAAATGAAGTGTTACAATAGCTCATATCAGACATGAGACACAGCCGGCTCTTTGTACTGTATTCAAGAAGCACTCGTCTCTCCTGGCTGTGAACGCAGTGCCTTGGCATGCTCCCTACCCTGACTCACCCTTCTAGTTCATCTCAGGTATTATAAGGAAAGAGGCAATGGTGGGCACAGGAAGAGTGAGACTACAAGAAAAAATAGAGGACAGATTGTAAAAAAAAGAACTGCATACATCTAAAGAAAAATTATTTAAGCCAATTTAAACAGTAGGTCTTGCCATGATAAGAAAAATGTATCCTTGGAAAAACATCTTAAAATCCATCATGAGTTTTTCCCATAAGCTTGCAGGACTGCTAAATAAGCCATGTGGTAAATTGTGATGCCTTAATATAATCCTTTATTTCCTCTATGATGTAGGGATATTTATCCCTCTCATCTGTTGCAGTCTTTTTAGTTTGAGAGTATGAGTTCCCTAAGGACTAAAATTGAGGGCCAGATTTCCAGATAGCATAAAATGTTGGAAAACCCTTGACTCCAGCAGCACTTCTGTTTTAATGGCACCACTAATAACTGGTCATGTTTTTTATATACTGCCTAACACTGCAGGGTACCACAACAATGACTGTCATTAAGAGTTCAGGAGAAAAAAAAAAATCTACACCGTGGAGATGCACTGTTTTTTCACTCAAGATAAAAAAAGATATTTTTGCCTTCTTCAAAAACAGTGAAAAACATGCAGTAATTTAGACCTGATCTTTACCAGTGTTTAGATGTGTGTCTTGAGTAATTTTCCTAGAAAACTTCCCATTTTAAAGTCTACTGTCAAAACATTTGATGGTGTTCTGGACTTTCTGTTCTCTGTGAAAAATCCACAGAGATATATTAAAAAAATTCTAGGAAATTTGTGTGAAAAGTGTAGTTTAAAATTGTTTTTGTCCTTCCCATATTATTACAGCATTTTGAAGAACATCTGTGCTTATGTAGTCATGTCAACAAAGTAATCTTGAGGGGAAAAAAAAGCTGCCTAATCATTCCTTATAAAACAGTTATGCTTTCATGCTGCTTTTATAACTGGGTCCATAATAAAACCCCACAGAAAAACTACTGCAAGGATTTAAGATCTTTTCAAAACAGTTTATAGGAATGGATGTATTATGCCCACTTGGTATAATATGGGATAACAACCAGGCCGGGAATTGAATATTTTTCCTTAAAAATATTTTTACTCCAAAACCAAATTTGGAAATTCCATTTTTTAACCTGACTGTGCTATAAAAGGCAATCTCATGAGGAAAATATCCTGTGAGACATTTTGAATGTAAGACATTTTTTACAGTGAGTCTGTGGTATACAACATGTGGTAAACCCCTCAAACCCTTAAATAAAAAAATAAAAGGATAGAAGATGACCTTTTTCTAATCTCATATATTAATAGATTTTTAGTTATAATGCAAATATAACACAAATAAAGGTCATAGAATGCTAAGATCTATAAAATGCCTTACCATAACAGTCATATTTGAGGAATTTGTATGATTAACATTACATAAAAGTGACCTTCCCTTTAATTTACTGGTATTATCATTCCCAGTGTGAATGACCTCACTTTGAGATATCTTATTAAATCACAGCATTTTAGAAGACACTCCCTTATTTGCTTCTTAATGTAATTTTTGCGATATTGTAACCCAGTGACTGTTATAATAGCTGTAAAGCTTCCTTTATGCGTTTATAGGTGACCTACTCACATTGCTTACTCTAGAGAGCAAAATGAAGTGACTCTCCTCCAGCAATTTTTTTCATAACAAGAGTTTACTACTTCTTCACCACAGCAACCACAGCACAACTATTTTAAATAGCCTCAGCACTACATTAGAACATTCCATACCTGAAGGATATAAAGTGAAAAAGTCTTCAGAGTATAGTAGAATAAACATGCAGCTATGTAAGTGAATTTTAATTTTTTTTATTAAAGTCAAAACCCAAGTAGAAGCAGTGGCCGAACTTTCTAAATCCTTAGGTCTTGAACCTGAGTTCTAACATTTACCATCCTATAATTTTTTAATGTCTCTCAATTTAAATGAGAAGTAGACCTCAAAAAAAACCCAAAAAACAAACAAAAAACCAACCAACCAACCAAAATCTCAAAAACACACCCGAAGCAAAGAGACTCACAGCTGTTCTTACTTGTACTTCAGATACCTCTTGTTCCCCCCAAAAGTATACTTTGATTAACCTATTTCTCTACAGAGCAGAGGAGCGATAATTCTACAGCACAATTTACCTTCCCGAGTAACCTAAAAGGCTATATGGACAGAAGGGAAGACAACTGTGTAGCCACCTAGAATATAACACAGATTGCCTCTAGCAAAGGAACATAAGGAGCTAATTACCTTGAAGGTGCAAACTAATCAAGTTAAGGTGATAGCCTCTCACATTATTCCCATAAATAGCCCAGACAAGGTTACTGAAAATAGCGAGAAGTTGCTGATGACATGGACAGTAACATTTCACGGCCCATGCCCAAAGGGGCCAGTCCTCAGTCCTAACACCCATTCTGTCTTACTGGTCCTGAAGTTCAGAAGTCCCATCTAGCATTGCATCTGAGCTGAACCCTGTATGTAATAAAAAACCCATGAAATTGTTCTTTCCTCACATGTGTGTGGCAACCTGCCGCTTTCCCAGCTGTTCACCAATCCTGAAATGTAGCAACTGTATGTAAAGCTTGAATAAACAAATCTATATAGCGTGGGTATGAGTTCAGGTGGATTAATCTGTTTACATTCTGTAGTCTTTCGAACATACATGATTTAAATATTTAGGACAGAAATGGATCTTGAGCATCTCTCTGATAGGGCTGTCTCATACCTAAAGGGCTTAAACCAAAACTCCTTGAAGTAATGGATTGTTTGTGGACAGAACTTGCTTTGGAGAGGCAGGTTTGCATCAGTTCCTTTAGATTAGTCCCGTATTGCCTTTCTTTTTTTTTTTTTTTTTTTTTTTTAACATTTACCATAATATAGAAAGATGACACTTCCAGAAGTTCGGATAAATGCAAAAAAGCCTTCCTACTCATTTAGAGAGACGTGATATTGTTCTTTTTCCAGAAATGGAACAACTGTGATTTTCCTGTTCAAGCTCTTTTACACTGATATAACTCCCTTCAGAAAAGTGATTTACATCATAATAAAGAGGAACAGAGTCAGTAACTACTGAGACAAATAGAACAAATCTTAATGAGTCTCCTATGTGTGTTTTTTGAAGTGACAGGTGAATAATTCCAAGAAGGGCACAAATATGTGTCATTAAAGACTGTTGCTGCTTCATCCTGAAGAGGCTGGAGGAGGTTTGCACAACATCACAACTGGGGCAGGAGGTCTGACTGTTGTTTGCATTGCTCTCCCGACACAGCAAAGGCTTGCCCACCAAGCATAAAAGCTTTTTGCTCACTGGATAAATTAATTAAGATGAATGTAAGGGGAGGGGAGTGCCTTTGAATAATGCACCTTTTTCCCAGCGGCCACACTTAAAAGGAGCAGGTACTTCTGCTTTGCTCAAGATTCTGACCCGGAACTTTTCAAAATGGGTAAGAGAGGAAGTAAATTGCCAGTTCCATAGGTGTTGGTATGCTGATCTTTCCTCCCACTTCTGTTGGGCAAGATGAAATCCAAAATATAAATGTTAAGGCTGGGGGTTTTTTGTTTGGTTTTGTTTGTTTGTGTTTGTGGGTTTTTAGTCTTGGTTTCATGTGGATTGTTTGGATTTTTTCTGTATTCTGAAAATTTGAACATGATCAGCTGATATACATCAGATGATATCAACTGGCAAATCATCAAATTTGGAGAAAGACCATCCAATATTGTATTTCATATCTCCATCTGCAAACAAGGAACTGTACTTTCTAAATTGTCCCTCAGGTATGTTGTGAGTGAAGTTGAGCAAAATGCTTCAAATCCATAATCTATTGATTATGTTCAATCAACTGATTATATATTACCTGTTGACTGTAAATATCTTTTACTGATATATTATTAACCAAAACATTTTATTAGAATTCCTTGTGATTTTCTTTAACTAAAACTAGCTAAAGATGGTATGAACCTCGCTCAAAATGAAACTTCCAATTATTGTTATATAAAAATTTCACAAAAGCTGAAAATAATATTTTTTACATTTTGCAGTTTTGGTAATAAACTGCAAGGAATTCATTTTTTGTCAAGAACTTCTTGTGATGATAAACTTCATTAGAGTGAGAAGTCAGAAATTCAAGAGTAGAATGTCATTTTTAACCGAACTCAATATGTATTAATTGTCCTAAAATAAGCAGTAAGGTTTCTTTATGTACCTTGATGTTTATCCAAGTCTAAATTTTCAAGAAGATTTAAAATTGTATGTCAGAGATTTAATCACTTTATGAGAGATAAGTTTGATCGGAGATAACCTTCAGCCACACCATAGTTCCTTTAAATTTTGATTCATCATTAATAGCCTGATTTCAAATCTGTTCTATTCCTGAATACTTCCATCTTTGGTACTCATTAAGGAAATGTGTCCATGCTTTGGAAAACAAACAAGTTATCATTGGAAATTTCGTTGTTTATAAAAACTAGTATTTTTTAAACAAACATGGAAATAGTGAAAGAATAAAATTTATTTTTTAAATTGGTTTTATTGACAGCTCTTTTCTGTATACTTTGCAAAACTATTAAATTTAAGAGACATGGGAATAGTAATTTCATTTTTTCTTTCCTTTAAAGAGGCCAGACTCAGATTATTCTTCAAATGTTAATCACATTTTCAGTACTGCTTTCATATATTGACAGTTTTAAAATTTTGGTGGGACATTGTGCACTTTTAAATACCTAAAATATTTTCTTGATTGCCTGAAAACACCTACATCCTGATAGAGGAAAATGTAGAAACGACACAGAAAAATGCTCATCTGTATTTTGGAACACCTCAGAAAATGTTACAGCTGGGAGTTACTGGCTACAGTACACTCACTGATTTCAGTGCATTTTGAGGGCCATCTTGAGACCTTCTGAAAGACCAGATTTGCAGTGTCAATAATTATGTTATGATTGTGGTGGCAGGCATAGCCAGAGCCTGGTGGGATGCCACATGCCTGCATGCACCTGCTGGCTTCAGTGAGCAGTCAGAGGCAGTTTGAAGGTGAAGCAGGTGAAGCCCATAGCAGGTCTGAGGCTGGAAAGACAGAGGCTCACCACAGTGCTCAGCTCATGAGCTTTTTAGGCCAGCTAGACTTTGGGGCTGTCAAGATAATATGTCTCCACAGGCCAACTACTCATACAGTACTGATTGTTCAGTTTGAAGAACCATACCCAGTTCATGGTTAGTTAACCACATAGGTTTTCTGGAATTATATGTATAAAAATAGTTATAGAAATTGAAAACAGCAGCACTGCATGTATAATTTCACAATATTATTAATGTTTTAGAGTTATTAATTCATTAAAGGAAATTTTTTTTTTTCAAGATGTAACTTCAATCTGAAAGACATACATTGGTTCATATTCAGAAATGATGCCCATAAAAAGCACTAATACATTTTAAATGAGAGTGCAAATTTATATTTCTTCTGCTATTTACATCACTAGACCAAGTGCTTGACACGAGTGTGCGCCATTTATAGCTTAGTGCTTTTACTAATAAGAAAGTTACAGGTTTTAGGGTCTTTTTTGTGGTACTAGTAAACTAAATGCTCGTTAACTTCAGTTTATCATTTATTTGATTCACACCGTATTGTTAGATTCTAGGGTGTGGGAGAATATGTAAACATTCAGCAGATGGTTTCATTCTACAGTCCAACTCTGTATTCCTTTCACATGCTAAAACCTGGCTCTGCACGTGTCTCAGCACAAAATTCTGATCCACAAACATCAACAGAGTTTTGCTGTAGAGTGTGATAGGACCATATTTTCCAAGAACTTTCACTTGATTAATGATTGTAGCAGTAAGATAGAACAGGGAATAAATTTGATGACCTGCTGGAGAGAAAAAAAAAAGAAAAGAACTAAGACTAGTAATGGACGACATACCTGGCTACTCATTTCTTACAGAACTATTTAACACCTTTATTTGCCCACAGAGATGTATATTTATGAATACCTATGACTGCTGCTGTTGTGTAGCTTTCACATCAGAGTTTTCAGAACAACACTTTAAGTTAGAACCACAAGTGTCTATACTCCAGACATGGGATAGATTTCACTGCAAGTGATCTTCAGACCCATTTTGAGTCAATGTTTATATAATCAGAGGAATAGTTTCGCCTGTATTATTCTGCTAAGATTCTGCAAAACTCAGCACGACCTCAAGAAAAACTCTTTAACCAGAAATAATGAATGCTGGAAAATGCTCAAATCTACATTTGTATCATGCATCTCAATCACTCCACCAATGATCCAGTTTACAATGAAACAGACTTGGCTTGACTGTTTTAGCCCCTGGTAAAGCAGTTAACCTTATGGTGCTGAACCTTCTGAATATTATTGGAGCTAAATATTTTCCATTAGATGAGTCTCTCTTTCTTTCTATAAGTCACTATAACAATTTACTAGCCATTTATTTCAGCTTTACTTTACTTTCAGCTACAAATGAGCTGTTCACTTAAACCGACATAAATTTTCTGCACAGACTAAGTGGGAGACGTGAACCATTTACTTCAGAGAAATGTGATATTACAACTATGGTTATATCACCCTGTCAGTCTCTAAAAAGACTTTTAATGTGCCAAAATTATTAATTTTACATGTTTATCAAAATAACAATCAGCTAATGCCAGTCTTTGAGAGGGGGAAATATGCATTGTCCAGGAAGAAGTACACTTGGTTTGAATTTCACTGTACTTGACAACAGAAGATACATGATAATGTCTCAAAAGATGGACATTGCTGTAATTCACTCTTTTTTTAGCTTTAGAAACACTCTATTCTGCTGTGCCAGGCCAGATATAAAGGATGAGAAAGTCCTCAAACCTGGGAGTACAAGCCTTATTCATTGGATAGCCAAATTCAGAGCATTAGTAAAAAGCATACAGACGGTCTCCATTCCTTTTGTGCTCCAATGCTTTAAAAGGAAAGAGTGACCCAATTACCTGTGCTCAAAATGGGTCATAGACTTTTACACATCCATGTGATTGTTACCAGGAAATGGATTTCAATCCCATGCAGATGCCTAGTTCAGGATGCAAGTTAACTTTTTTAGCATTTCTAAATGTACTTGCATATCTTAAAAACCACTGCCATTTTAGGTCTACTTGGATGAATGCTACACAAGAACACAGTTGAACACAGCTTGGAACCATGACGGTAAGCAACCATGGTGTGTTTCTGCACCATGAAGAGGTATTGAGTTAGCTGGCCTTGAATTTAGTTCAGGCTTGAACTTAGTCAGATTAGTTATTTGCTTGTGTAGTACTGAAGTAGTTTCACTGTTTTCAATCTAGAAATCTTTAGGCAACACTAACATATGGGTTCATGTGCTGTGTTTTACTGAGCATAAGAAATATGTTTTATGAGATAAACAAAATTTGTTCAAAATCAGGAAATCAAACTCCTTGAGGTATGAAGCTACAAAAAGGATTATGACAGATTTTTTTTCCATTCTTAGAAGGACTTTTACATTGCAATACAAAACAAAGACAGTGAATATCAGTAATAACTCTGCATTTTTCAGGACTCAGAGAAAAACTTAAAATTACCTGTACCATGCAATAAACCCTTCTTGATGGATTTAAACGATTTGAAAGTCCTGCACTGAAATCTGTTTTCCCATTAAACTTAAATGTAGCTGTTTCCATGTTAGAATAAAATCATGATAGTATGTAGATTAAAAACCAAATGAACAAATAAAGAATTCTTGCCTCCACTGGTCTCTGATTCCTGCATTCTTGATTTTTTTTTTTCAGAGCACTGAAATAAAATTAAAACAATCTAGATTTAAATTGACTGTCTGTCCATTTTGGTTTCTTCTATTGTCTTGACAGCTTTCATTTCTTTGTGTTTTCCCAAGTTCAACATTCAGTAATTCACAAAGGCCAGAGTTCTGGTTGGTAAATAAAAAAGAAGATGATGTGAGACAACGCTTATTGTCCTTCTTGGGATTTAATGCAATGTAAGCCTACTGATCCTTAATGCAAGAGGCTATCAGACCCTAAGGGCTGGATTCTTTTCACACCATTTTAATCATCCTAAAGTTAGTTACTTCATAAACTTCAGTTATCTTTGCTCCCCTTATAAACAAGAGAGAGAAAGAGATACTCCCAGAGGGTAATGAAAACAGTATGCACCCTCATAAGATGCCTTTTCCCTTCTTCAGTGATTGAAAACTTTCATGATTTGCATAAAATATCTACACTCTTATCTATAATCTTGAGATTAACCTCAAGCTAAAACCTGAAGCTAAATGCTTAAGTATGCCATGAAATTGTATATTACTAAGCTTATTTACATTTCTTTTTATAGATTTCTGACATATGGACTGAAAAGCCAAACTTCAAACGAGTTACAGGCATAAATCCTGTACCAATTCATGTACTGTGAATCACATGCCAGTTCTATTGACAAATCTGTGCCTCCTTGTATGGATGTGGCTTTGATAGAAACTTCTATCACAATTTCTATTTTGAGACAAGTGAAGTTTTACTTCAAGATTGCTAGGGATATTAAAGTCTGAAACTTGATTTAATCTTGAGAATGACAGAGAGACACTGACTCATTAATCTGTTTAGAAGCCTCTTGTGTTCTTTGTTTTGTTATGAACAGGGAAGTTATGAAAAGAAAAAGAAATCTGATTTTAGAACTGCTAAAGAGGTTGAAAGAATAACCAGTGGTTAGTTTAATTGGTTTTAAGTTATGGTCTTTCTATGACATTGACTTTGGAATTTTTTTTGGCACTCTGTTTAGTTGCTAGGTCACTGGATTATTTCAGCACTGTTGTACTGACTTTTTAAAGAATATCCTGAGTTCTAAATGTTATTTTTAAGTTTTTCCTGAAACAAATGCTATTTTCTGCGTACAATAAATACCAAATATCTGATTTTGAAATCAATGTAAAACTGATTTACAAAATCATAGCCCCTGATACGAACTCAGAATTACCATAAGTAGTTAGGCAAGCTGGGCTTTTTGCGATAAAAAGTTCAAGTTTATAGAGGCAATTATTGTAAGTAGATCATGCAGATTTACAAGTTCTTTCATTTTGTATGTTGGCCCTGGCATTCTGCATATTTCAAAACTCAGTGCTGAATATTAATAAATACAGAATTATGAGGGTTTTTTCATTACCTAATGGCTAAAAATTAAAAAAAAAAACAACAACAAGAAAAAGAAAAACAAAAGAAAAAAGATATAATGATTTAATTAACTATGAGCAATCTTCTGATGGGAAAAAATTTCTTAACTGGGTTTTCAAATGTTAGCCCACAGTTCTTAGGTTTAATTTAACTACCCATGTCATACAGGGGGTAATCTTAGTCGACACAAAATATTGTTCTGCTATTTTTGGGTGGATAAAAACCCCACCTCCTTTCATCAAGTCAGTTCCAATATTTTACAGAAAGTATTATGGACATTGTATTTTAGTAATGCTTTAAACCAACATTACCAACTGAAAGACATGTTTAATCATTCCTTGATGCTTAAAGACCTAGAGTAGGCCATACAGTTATGACAGCTAAACTTGATAATGGTGATTTCAAAGAAGAGAGATGAGAACATGGAATTTAGGAAATTTTAAGACAACTTCAAATAACAGCCGACACTTTGATGATCTAGCTGAAATATAAAGTGATAGAAAAAAAAAATCTATATTTTCTGTGAGAAAGTGTGACAGCCAATGCTGTTTTAGCCTTTGAGTGAAAGAATCCAAAATGTTAATATTTACTATAACTAAATGCAATTTACTTGTAATCATTGATCCTGGAAAGAATTTTATGATTTTTGTTTTGCTCCTTCCTAAAAATAACATTTGAGAAGGGACAATTTAAAATTAATAATCATTAAATACTGCCAAAAAAAATAAAAGCAAATCAGCTTAACAAAGCTTTGGCAAAGCCATCCTGGCTCTAGCTGGAAGAATAGCTAAAGCCTAAATTCTCTAAGAAAACCAGTTACCTTAAATTAAAGAACAACAGGGGAAGCTTCTTGTGCCTTTGTGGGTCAGTGTCATTAAAACCTCAGTCACACTGGTCTTCACTGAAATCTGCTCTTAAGGACTGGATTCAGGAATGTGCCCATCTTGTCCACTCTCTTGTCCAGCTGTAACAGTTCTTGACACCCAGTAAGTCCTGGTGTGTGTATTTCCTGGGAGGGCAGGTAGACAGGCTGCCTGCTCAGTGATGCCACTTGGCTTGGCTTTGGCACAGTCACCTTAAATCCCAGCAGAATTGCTTTGCTGCACTCTTAAACTCCAATTTCCTACCTTTTTCTGTATATTCTCTCCCCTGTGATTTTCTGTTCTTTGAGGAAGTGCTTAGGTTTATCTTCCTGGAGCAGTTATGTTTTGTCAAAGTAATTATCTAACAATTGACACAGAGGTTTGAACTTGGACTACCACTCCCTGGAGAAATTCTCTACAGATGAGCCATAAGCCTGCCCTTCACTCTTTAATATTTACAGAAAATGGAACAGTTCCAAAAAGCAATAAACCACAGTACCACCTACAATAAACCACCTTGAGTACAAGGCACCTGCATCCTGCTTGGACTATCTTTGTTCAAGACCCTCTTTTAGGTCAGGTAATCAGGGAAGAGCTCGTGTCTCCTACATTCCTTTAGATATTCCTCCCACCACAGCTTTTTAAATAGAAGAAGAGCACATTTCCTCTAGATGTTAGGATGATGCCTGTGAGGAACACAACTCATGGCTGAAGTTGCTGAGAGGCTGGAAGCATTACTGACCTGACTTGGCTACACATAATTCCTCTCCACCATTATAATTTACATTTAATTACTGCCAGCTGAAGCTGTTTGGCATGCTATGGGTATTCGGCAGGCCTAGGTCCTTGACTCTCAACTTGTGATGTTTGCTGGGCTCAGACCACTAAAGCCACATGGTCCAGAGCAGAGCACACCAAATAGGATCCTGAAAGAACACACTGAGGTGAGAAGATTGCTAGAAAGGGGCTTGTGTGGTGGATGAAGCACCAGGTAAGCTGTCAGCCACGGACGAAAACATACAGACAGCCTAAATTCATGATCCTGGTGATTTACATAGCACAGAATGTAAGTTTTCTACTATGGGAGGGAAAGCTGCCTCCAACCCTCCCAACTTTTCTCACCTTTATTCTCAGCTAATTAAAAAACAAAGAACCCCCATGGATTCAAACAGGGACTCCCAAAACCGTGAAGATTTCCTATCTGGAATTCCTGGTTTATCCCCAACCCTAATTTGCTTATACTCAGTTTACCTTTAACAACAAGTTGGTATAAACTTTGTAGTACAACCTGGTTCTGAGAATTAGCCTTCTGTGATCAAATATGAGACAGTTTGTTGCAAAAGAAACTGTGAAAATCCAAACAGGCCCATAAAGCAGAACTGTACTCCTGAGTGCAAATTCAGTTTCTGAACTGAAGAGCAATGTTAGTTCAAAGTACACCATTCTTGTTTGTTCCACCTCTGATGGACATTTTGTTTTTCCATCTGGCCTCTTTCCAACATTTTTGTTCTGAGCATTTATGTAGCACTCTAAGGAGTCAAGGAGAGAACACTTTTATAAATAAAATATGTGTTTGTATAATTACTAGGTAGAGAAAATAACTATTTCTGGGTTTAATTTATTTCTTTTTGAATGCACACATAAGGCCTACATTTTTCCTTTCTACTTTTGGCCAGTGGCCAAAGCCCTCTTTAGATTCTTCATATATGAACAGTATTTCAAAATATTACATGGTGTGACAGTACTTATAGAAATGGTGTTACCTACGTTTCTTTTTAGGTAGCCAGTTGGAAAGCCTGGATTCTGTAGCATTCTGTAAATTGCTTGCTAAATTGAAAAAAATTTAAAAATTGAAGGGTTGGATGTCTTAGATAGAAAAATAAAGCCTTAAGGCATTGGGTAAAACTGATTTACTCATTTTAGGGTTATGGTTTAAACAACCTCTTTTCTTATTTCTCTCATAAAATTCAGCTGCACATCAAAGACTGAATAAGGATGACAGGACTTCTTGGCCTAGCATTAAAGCAAAAATAAAAGAACAAACTTTGAATACATTTTATGAATGATTTAACATTTTTTTTCTTTTATTGATATTGAAATAATTTTCTTAGAACAAGTACTTTTCCTTAGTAAAAGCAATTAAGATGTGGTGATACTCTTCACCTGTATCTTAATGAAGAAATATTGCAAGACCTACACATCACAGCGAAGAGCACAGCCAAGTTCAAAGCTTATCTTCACCTGATCTTTAGTAAAATATTCATACTTTTTCTTGCCTGTAAAAATACATGCTTCAACTAGACATTCAAAACTGAGGTGCTGTGGAAGCAAATGAGTTATGCATACTAAGTAACACAGTCCTGACTACTAAAAATTTAGCAAGATATTACCACAGAAGAATGTGTTTCAACATTGGCAAATTAAGACTTTTATGGATCCACACTTGAAAATTTCTTCTATTGTGTAATTTGCTTGTTCCTCATATTTCCAGTTGGCATCTGCTCACTGCTTTTACAGTGAGAACAGCTATGGTTTGATGGCTTAAGCATCACCTTTTGACTCCTGTATCTCTCATCTTATTCCCTCCTCTTGATGCTGCCCTCCTTCATAGAAAAAACTCAGCTATCACCCTGGACAATAACAAGTTCAAGCTAATTTCTGAAGTTTAAGGTAATTGCAAGGAAAGAGGGGGAAAGGGAGCAAAGAGAATGTAACAAAGTGTACCAGAAAGGTTGGGAAAAGGTACAAGAAACTGGATTGGGATTTTGCTTTAAGGGAGTTGAAGTATGCAGGAGGATAGAAAGGACACTGAGGCACAAGAATGGATTCCTAGCTTGGGAAGGTGGGGAATTCAGAAGCAAGGTAATTTTTTTGCTTTTACAGTGGAGTCTGGGCCCAGCTCTAAATCTTTACACTGACATAGGGGAGGGAATGAAGCAGTTACTAAAAAGGGAAAGGACTTGAAGTTACTGCAACAGGGGAGTAAAAAGATGCAAAATGTGTACAAAAAAAGGACCTTCAGGTACCTTGGGCTTTCTTCTAAAGTCTTGCCTTCCAATCTATATCTAAATTAGAGGATCTGCCTTTAATCCACTTGTTGGATAGTGAAGGTATTTGATTGGACATTTATTTTTAGAATTAGATAAGAAACAGGATACTCTGTGTGAGGCCAAAAGCCTACTTGATGTTACACTTGATTAATTGGTAGGCTGGGCTGAATTCATTTTAAGATTAACTTTGTTTTATTTCCTTCCTGTGGCATTATGTCAAGGTGAAAATGTATCAACTTATATTGATTTATTTGGTCCTGGCACGCTCTGTGTATTCAAGTTAATTTATAAATGGGTTGTTATATTCTGGTTTGGCACATCACCTTGATAGTGACTTTTGAAAGGTACTGGTTAGTTCAAATGCTGTTGAAACTCTTCATGCAGCTGATATTTCTTTTTTTTTTTTTTTAATAGCGCAATCTGATGTAGAAATTCATTATTATGCTGCCACCCAGTCAGAAGGATGACCCTTACTCTAGCATAGCTTCAGCTAAGGATGATTTATAATGATTTACATCAGCTCACAAGCCAGTCTTAACTTCTTAGCCTTGTAACTGCAAGCTCAGTCATTCTAGGAAAGATGACAGAACTGTTTCTATTCCACTATCCATTTCCTGAAAACCTTCTGAACAGTCTGTCATCTTCTGAGAACAAATAATCTGGACACAGAGCTTCATCTTTCATCTCTCACCTTTTTGTGTAGAAAATAACTTCTGTGCAAAATGAATTCCCAACTGTATTTTGTATTATTGTGTATAATACAAAACACTAACAATCAAGAGTTGTATGAGGAACAACGAGGAGTATAAGAAAGCAGGGGAGAAAATAATATCCTATTTCATTAAACTTTAGCAATATGTGACTCAAATATTTCAGTAGTTTAGTGAACCACAGAGAAAAGTTTTCCCCGTTAAAAAAAAAAAAAAAAAAGTGGTGTGCCTGTGTCATAAACAACTTCATCACTGAAAGGCTTGAAAAGACAGAACTCCCCCATCTGCCAGTAAAACTACTCTCAATCAGGACAAATTTCCAGCTGAAATTGCATTTGAACTGATACCATTACACTTCACTGGAAAATTCTCTCTATATAAGCAGAGCAAACTCTAGGAAATGATAACATGAAAGAGCCCTCCAACAGCCTTCTTCCCTTGATTTCAAGGGAAGCATAACAAAGTAAAATATCACTGGATCTTTTGGAAATCAGACCACTGCTGACTGTGCACACAGAACACCGGGTAATAAAACTGCTTTAACTTTATGGAAATGGAAACATTTCTGTTGAAATCCTACGTTGTGCATCTCTCTGGCTACTTTTCTATAGGTAAAGAAAGCATTTCCACTTGAGTTGAGCTGTTATCTCTGAAAATGAAGGGTTAACACAGAAAAAGAAAAGGAAAAAGGTGGAGATGAGAAAAGAGAGAGAGAGAGAGAGACCATACTGAGTCGGAAATATGGGTAAAAGATGGGAATGGATAAATGGTGTACAGAGTGTTGGGGATGTGAAAAGTAGATTGGTGAGACTGGAACAGGGTACTGACTGTGAAAGCTGTGTCTGAGATAAAATTTGTAATGTTTCTAACAACAAACTTAAAGTTCTGAGTGGAGATACCAAAATGTGTGATTTTCTTGCTTAAATTATATCACCCAAGCAGACATGTTATACTAGAGTCAGTAAAGCTTTTATTTTGTTTTAAGAAGATTTGTGAGACTCTGTGTCTGGGATCCTGGATGCTATTAAGACAAATTATGTGCCTACAGTACAACAATACAATGCTTTTATTCACACTAATATAAAAAAGAATTGGGCTGTGTAGGATAACAAAAATAATTTCAGGAATTCCAGAATTCTCCCTACATATCTGTGAATTCTTTGTATGCAGTGCTGAATTATAGAGGGGAAAAGAACTACATTTTAACAAATATTGGGGATTTTCCACAGTAAAGCCTGTGCAGTAATATTATATCATGCATAAAAGAGCTAATTCAAGGTTCACTACAGCATTTTGTATTTTATTTAATACATACCACTTATTTTTTTCTTTTTTTTTTTCCCCCTTCTTTTTCCCCTTTCTTTTTTTCCGTTTCCTGTTTTGGGATTTTTAGGTAAAGAAAGACAGAAATGTAAAAGTGAAAATTAAGTAAGCATGACATGGCATCTACAAGTACACTAGAAGAAAAAAAAGACTAGAGAAGATGCAGAAGCCGCTGGATGGTTCAGGCTGATAAAGGACATGGAAAAGTCCAACACCTCAAGGCCTTTCCTTCAGTGTTTACTGAAGCAAAGGTGAGACTTCAGGAATTACAAGTCCCGAAGAAGAGAGGGGAAGTCTGCAGCAAAGACTTACCCTCAGTGGAGGAGAATCTGCTCAGGAAATACTTAAAGTAAAATCCACAGAAGCTGATGGGATGCACCCAGGAAGGGTGAGAGGGATACTTGGTGTCATTGCAGGATCACTTGAAATAATTTTTGAAAGGTCGTGGCAAATGTTGGAGACTTCTGAGGACTGGAAGACAGCAAATGTCACTCCTGTCTTTAGGAAGAACAGAAATGAAATTGGCAGAGCTACAGGTCAGTTAGCCTCACCTTGATCCCTGCAAAAGTGATGGAGTAAATAATCCAGGAAACCATCTATAAACCTATGAAGGACAAGAAGGTGGGTGGGAAATGGAAATTCTAAAGTATTCTTGACTAACCAGAAATACTTCTGCAGTAAGATGACTGGGTTGGTGCATACAGGTAGAGGGGTTTGATTTGACCTCAGTAGGGCTTACAGCAGTGTAACCCATAAAATCCTCCTAGACAAACTGATGAAATATAGGCTAGATAAGTGAATGGTGAAGTGTTCTGAAAACTGGCTAAACTGTTGGACTTAAAGAGTTGTGGTCAGGAGCAGGAAGTCCAGATGAAGCCCAGGCACTAACGGTGTACTTCAGTGGCTGATACTGGGGCCAACATAATTCATTATCTTCCCTGATGACCCGGACCACAGGACAGAGTGCACCTTCAGCAAGTTTGTAGATAATACAAAACTGAGGGGGAATTGTTGATGAACCGCATGCTTCTGATGGCATTCAGAGGGATGGCAGTAACCTGAAGAAACAGGGAAGAAATAATGGCCTGTACTCCTACAGGCAGAACACCTGCACAACTGCCAACTGGTTGGGAAGCAGCTTTGCAGAGAAGGCTCTGGCGGTCTGAATGGACAATGAGCCTGCAACCTGCCCCTGTGGCAAGGAGGGAAACAGCCTCTCCAGGGCTGCATCAGGAACAGCATCGCATTGCCTGCAGGTTGAGAGTGTGATCCTTTGCCTGTCCTCAGCACTAGAGAGGTCACATAGGGAATGCTGAGTCCAGTCCTGAGCTTCCTGCTATAAGTGGACAGGGTGGAACAAATCCAGTGAGGAGCCACAAAGATGATGAAGGTACTGGAACATGTGAGCTATGTAGAGAGGCCGAGAGAGATGGTATTCTTCAGCGTGGAGAGATAACAGATCACAGGCATCTTATGCATGTCCATAAATACCTGGTAGGGGTAGAAGTTAAGAATGTGGACACAGACTCTTCTGAACAGTGACCAATGACAGGGCAAGAAGCAACAAGCAGAAATTGGAACAGTGAGGGCATTCACCTATAACGAAGAACAGCTCTAACATGGAATAGTAAATTTTCCCTGTGCATAAATACTAAAACAATGAATGCATGTAATGATTAAACATTGATTAACAACCATTATCCAGTACCCTTTACGCTTCAGCTATACAATTCTATTAATTTTGGCAGGGCTACCGACACCATTTACGCCTCCCCTGAAATATGCACTTCTTTGCTAGCAAGCTTTAGTTCGAACTGAATATTTGAAAGGCTTAAAAGTCTTCCATTTGTTGAGGAGAAATTGTGCTTTGTCAGTTGACTTCAGCCAGACTCAGACTGAATGATCATAAAAAATTTCTAGCACTATAGAGAAATTAAAAGAAGTGTGGCACTTCTAAATGCCCTTGAAACCAATCCAGAAGGTGATGTCATTTGTGTTAAAATTCTTCTACATATGTGCAGACAATAATGTTGGGTCTTTACAAAACAGGTCAGTTTTGAAATGCAAAATCCCTCTTTATTCTTTTTTTTGACAGCCTCTTTTTTCCTTACTTCCCATTTTTAGTAAGAAACCTGGACAAGAATGTACTTCTTCCCCCCAGCCCTGCTGCATTCAGCACAGCTGTTGCTTTCTTCATGATCGTTTAATGAATTAGGGAAATAAGGACAAATGAGAAAATGGATAATAGCATGGAAAGAAGAAGAAATCTTTATACACATAAATAAATTTAATCTGTGAGGAAAATAATTGATGAGGCAGGAATAGCTGTGAGCATTACTGTAAATCCCTCAAGAAAAACTGGCAAACAACACTACAATTCCTAGGGGACTTTCCTGTGTATCATTAAAAGATAACATATGCAATCCGAATCTAGAAAAGTCAAGGGATTTTTTCAAAGATTAAAAGTTGTTTTTTTCAAGATTGAAAATAAACATTTTATCCTGAAAGGAAACTTCATAATGAAAGATTTAATGCCCACTAGACTAATCAACTTTAAAAAGCAAACAGAAAAAACCCCCTACTTTCCCCTTGAATCTTTTCATGCTGTTAAGCAGAGAGTTAGTTAGAAGATCCTTGACAGCAGTTCCAGGTCCAGACTAAAACACATAGCTCTGATCTTTTACTGTCTGACAGTGCTAAGTTTAGCACTCACATTGTTTGAGATATTTTTTTTTTGGTCTATTTTCTAGAACACTGGAGGAAAAAAAATAGGAGGCCTGTCAAAGGATTAGGAAACATTCTGGTGCAGTGCTTTCTCTGTTTCTCTGCCAAACTACTTTGCAAGTATTAACATGCAAGGAAGAGGGTCTTCTTGAGCGAGACCCAACAAAAATTTTTTAATCTTTTAAAGGTTATGCATTATGTGTCCACTTTCACATCTCAGAACGAATAAAGTTTAGGATGGAGTTTCAGTGAAGCATGTTTTTAAATGCCTTGATACTTTTATAAGTAAATAATTGAAAAAGAAATTAAACATTTAAAGAGTAGGTTGTGAGCCCTGCAGTGTGCCTTGGTAGCATTCATAGTCGGTGGAACACACCCTGCCTGTGTCCATGGGGTAGGGGTAGGTAGAGACCTGCTCTTTCTGTCACCACTGCTGATGTTTTCCTGAGTAGAAAGGGGCAAAGAGTGAACAGAGACCACATCCAACCTCAAGTAAAAATCTCAAATTCAGCAGCTCAAAAAGTTGTGGCTAGGAAATGCTTGCTTGATTGACTTCTTTTTTTTCTTCCTTTTCTTTCTATTAAGTTTACCTTTTAGGAAGAACTCAAACAAATTGAAACACCTCCCCAGTGCCTGGATCAGACACAGGATCACATGGGACAGATATTAGCCACATCAGGTAGTGTTGCCAGATGTCTAGATTCGTGGTGGATGAGCACTGGGCAACCTTACATGGAGCAGAAATGGAGCCAGCAATTCCAGCAAAAGAGGCACTGCCAACTGCTTCCTGGATTGAGGGAGAAGCACCGATCAGACTTGAGCTTCTCTGGTCTCTTTTTAAACGACAGTAAACCTAGGGCCACATAAAAATCCTCTGTTTTCTTGGTGAAGTTTTTACTGCTTTGTCAACTTTCCTCATGGCAGAATCTAGCCCTCATTAGCTCTGTGTTCATGAGATGTTGCTAAAGATAGATGAGAATTACTGTTCTCATTGAATAGCAATTTTAGCAGGCTGCATTGATATCTTTATGTAGGGGTCATGGAAATAGTATTAAAAAGACAGCCACGTAAAACACTTAAATACTGAAATTACTTACTGATGTGATACTGACTATGCAATGTAGAAGGCTTTAAATAAATCTGCTCTAATTTCTTTTTGTGAGAAGGATCATCTCCCAAGTCCTCCACTTTTATCTGCCTGGTCATGTTCATGGGCAAGTAGTTTGGACTCAAGGAAATGGGACACTGGCTTATTACTTCAGAGAAGGATTTGGCTGGGCTTTTCATATGTCTTCTCTTACTCTAAATCTGGTGAAAGAAGTGCATTACTTTTATTTTGGCTAATGGACTTCGATGAAAGTAGGATTGTGACTTGGCAAAGAAGTGCCAGCTGGAATGTATAGGCGTGGAAAAAAGCCTGGAGAGAGTGATCGAGGACAAATGAAGACAGGTGGTGGTGGCATAAAGAAGAGGAATGCAATAGGGAATAAGGTTAGAGAGATAGCTTGGGGCAAAACTTTGAGGGTCTTTCAAGACAAGGACACAGAGTCTGAACTCAAGGTGAGGTATGTGAGTAAAATTAAATAGGATTAACTTCCTCTGTGAGCTCTCTAAATACACATTAACAAATTTGGCACTTCAATTTTTTAGAAGTGAAATTTAAATAGACAGAAGCTCAGTATTTCAGTCAGACAGATTCTGATCTGCTCTCTGAGAACAATTAATATATCTTGAGTGTCTTAACATAAAAGTTGAAAAAAATATAAACAGATGCACTCCAGAAGCTAAAGCAAGCTGAGGAGAAGAGATTCCAGGTACAATGGCCATGTTGTGTGTGCAGTTTCCAACTGATCATTTGTTCAAGGGATAGAGACTTTGGAGCAACGTACTCAGGAACAGCCATGTGCTCCAACACTCAGAACTCGCTCCCCTTTTCCATCAGAAGTTGTGTCTTCTGCAAAATCCTAGAAAAGAGAATGAGGGTAGGAGTAAAGCAGAAAGCAGAAAGAATGTTGAAATAAATGTTTGTCAAAGCCTGAAGATAGCAGTTGCCACGAACCTGCAACCAAAACTAGTATTCATGGAAAAATATGTTTCTCTCTCTCTAAATTGCATGAAGAACTGATGGAAGTGCTGCAAGCCTCATCGTGTCTTGAAACAATGGATTATGGTTTTACTGTCACTTCATAGGGTCACTTAGATATGTACAGGACAGCTTTCTTATGTGATTAACAAATTTTGGCAGCTATGAGGTGGCGCATGGTTCTTAATTTACCTTAACCCAAATAGTCTCAAATAGCTAAAAATACCTGGAAATCTAAAAGAAGGTTAGCCTTCACTTAAAAGTTGGTATTGTTACCTGAACAAGGTTCAAATCCATAAGAATATGTTTGAAATATATACAGAGTAAGCTACCAAAGACTTGTAACACAAACTCAAAACTATACCAGCAGCTGGGGAATAAAAGGTAGATAAAAGTTTAGAGAAGACACCCTGGAGGACAACAAGCTCGATATGAGTGAACAGTGTGATGCTGCAACAAAGAAGCCAACAGGATGCTGGGCTGCATCAACAAAGGCATCACCAGCAGAGAGAGATAAAGTCGTTATCCCTCTCTGCACAGCACTTGTCAGGCCACACCTCAAATACTGTGTTTAGTTTTGGTCCCCCTTATAAAGATAAAACAAAAGAAGTGCATAGGCTGGAGAGGGTCCAGAGAAGGGCCACAAAGGAGAACAAAGGACCAGGAAGCCTGCCAGAACAGGCAATGGTGAGAGACCTGGGTTTGTTCAGCCTTGAAAAAAGAAGACTTCAGGGCAGCCTTAGCACCATGTTACTGTATTTAAGGGGTAGCTACAAAGAAGATGGACTCGCTTTCCACAAGGAGTCACATGGAAAAGATGAGTGGTAACAGGTATAAGTTACTCCTGAAGAGATTCTTAATGGACACAGGATGAAAATTTTTCACAGTAAGAACAATCAGCCATTGGAATAATCTCCCCACAGAAGTGGTGGATTCTCCATCACTGGACATTTTAAGATTTAAGACAGGGTGCTGGGCCATCTTGTTTAGACTGTGCTTTTGCCAGTATAGGTTCTATGATTCACTGGTTCTATGATTTTTAGGGAGCCTATCTATATTTAACATTGAAGAATGTTAAAATGGTTGTATATAATGTTCATCATTATTCCTCAGCAGAATATCACCTCATATGTAAATGCCTGTTGTCAAAACTGGAAATTTCTGCATGAATCTATTGGATTTGACTTGGGTTTCATTGGACTGGTTCCTTGTATCTAGACCTGAGTAAGTACCAGAGAACAGAAATAAATCTGGAACAGACAATTGTGCAAGCCATCAGTGCAGCCACCGTACGCACAGAAAAATGGATTTTCAAGTAATTGACTTAAAGGAGGTCATTTGTTGGAACTCTTCTACATCAAATGACTACATCAGAGAAGGAGATTCTACAGCCCTACAACCCAATTTTTGATGTCAAAGACACATGTTGAAACTCCTGCTCTCTGCAGGAGAGGTCACTGACTTAAGGTTAGGACAATAACATCCCATGTTTCCATTGAGGACTTCTGCTGTTAGGCTGTTGTATGGAAGGAGATGTGGCAGCAGATGACGTAAATAATTGTATCAGTCCCTTCAGATGCCACTTTCTGTACTGCATAACTAATTACATAAGAATCTGTTTTCACTAAGATGGTTGGGACCTAGATAGCAAAAATGGGTTTGAAATATCAGCTCTGACCTGAAGAAACAAAGATCCTGAATTGTTTTTAGTTCCTACCTCTCTCCTTAATGTGGCTACCTTTCAAAACACTATAGCACGGGTTTTTCGCTGGTAAAATATGCCTTTCATATTTTTAATTTGGTCTGGAATATACTTGAGATTTCTGTGTAGAAAATCCATGCCAATGTTTAGAATTAAGCCTTTAAATGGATAAAAAAATTGTATATGGACAAATATTAGACATCTTTGTAATTTTCTTGCAAGCTTGGGATGAAAGGATTTTTTCACATAAAGTATTTGTTTGCCATTGTATAAGATAAGAATAACTGACTTGTCTAAATTTATCTGTCTTGTGAAAGAGTAATAATTCAACCTGTAAGCTCTGATCACACAGAACATAATCTTTCCCAGCAGAGCAGTCTTTCATTCCTAATCACGCTATACAAAATCTCTGTTTTTCAGCAACAGTTCTTCCACGGTGAAATGCTGCCAAGGATAGACAATGCAAATTCATGCTAGCATATTTTGATAGTAACAGAGCAGCTCTCTTTCTCAGACTAGTTGGACAAAGATAAACAAATACATGTGTACCTGGAGAGCAATAGATTTGTATATGTGTTTATGTACAAATGTGTATGTACACAGATTTATACACACACAGAGACACTACATTTAAGGTAAATATAATGGACGCTACTGCTTTAGATCCTACCAATCGCACTAGCCTTGTCTCCTTTCAACTGTAAATGCTTTTCATATCTGCTGTTTCTGATCAGCAAACCAGCAGTATCTTTTCTGGTTTAGATGTTATCAGCATGATACTTTGAGAAGGCATCTGCAATTGGGTATTGCTTCAGAAAAGCCATAATCTGTAATTAGTGACGTCAGTCAACTTATTAAAATGTAATTACAGAAAGCACTTTAATAATAAAACACTAGAATGAATATTACAGGTCTTTTTCAGTACCACAAGCACAGTGAAAAAAACGTTACCATCTTTCTCTTTTGGTTTTGTGCCTGATTGATACGGTTTGAGGATTTCATTCATTTACCTATGAAAATCATCTTAACCATAGCTTACAGTTTTATTTCTCAATAAATTCAACTGGCTTAGAAGGTAGAAAAGTCATTAGAAAAAAAAAAAAGGCTTTACCATATTATTTGGTGTCATATCAGAGGAAATTATCCCGAAAACTGCGTGGTTACTAAAAATGTGGAAAGCTAAGGACTCAGTCTGCAGCACACCCACAGAGACCTTCATGGCAACTGAGGATGGACACAGAAATAAATAAATAAATGCAAGGAGATAAAATACTGAGACAGGATGAGTCATTTTGTATCAGTCAGCGCCAGCTCTACATTTGCATTGTGGAAGGTCAATTATCTCACACTGAAATATAGCTGAAACTATGAACTCAGTAGCTCTGGGCACTTAACACTGTTTAGATCTGTACTTTAACACTTAATTTAATATTTTTCCTGAAGGGAGATGATTAATAATTGCATTCAGTGAAGCATACACTTTAAAAGATTGACCCTTACAAGCAGTTGTTTTTTTTTTTTTTTAGGATTAGAAAAAAGTAGCTGTTTCCCCAGACACTATCCACTTATTTTACATTTTTTGTACTTCACAAAGCTGCCAAATGTAACATGCTAAAGGCAAAATTTTAAAGATAGTTAATTAGAAGAGTACTTTGCAATTATGTTTTAGACCATTCAGCAACAAATAAGATGTTATTTGATGTTGAGTCTGATGCTGACGAAAGTTCAGACTTTCCTCCTATTGAATTCAGTGCCATGTGTCCTCTACAGTTTAACTGGAGCCAAGGAACAGGCAGGAAATTACATCTGTTTATTCCTCAGTTTGCATATTGAGACATACACTCTGGAGCCTTTCGAGATCCTTGAAATCTTTTTGAAAGGGTTCAGTCCTACATAGGAAAGGATTCTGGCTTCAACAATACCTTGCCAGACCTGAGATATATCCCAAATGTATTTTGAGAAACCAGAAAATTTAAGCAATAAGAAATCCTTATTTGGATCTTCAACCCAGCATTCATAGTTAATGAACTTGCCTAGAGATAATGCTGACTGGACAGAGAATGGTGCACAAAATGGACAGAGATATTGGTTAGAAACTGTCTGAGAATCTAGCTGCTTCTGCATAGAACAATACGTGAGTTTCTCTGTCATCATGATGTTCAAGAAAAATGTTGTCATATTTTCATCATATCTCAAGTGTGTATCTCATGTCCTGCCAAAACCGCTCACAGTCATGTTCTCTGTGTTTGTATATTCATATATGGATACATTGCATGATGGTGTGCACTGAAAGCTTAGCCACTGAAAGCTTAGCCACTGAAAGCTTAGCCTCAAAGATTTCCAAAGAGCCATTTCTGGACAATAACTGTTAGTCCACATCTGCAATAGTTAATCTTGACACTATGTCAAGTGCAGGAGGCTGTCTGCCCCATGCCAGTGCTTTCAGAATACAATGGAAAGAATAGGCTGTTCAATCTACCATAAAAGCAAATATTGTCAAGCTAATGACCTTTACTCTCTCGAAAAATATTCCTACTTACAAATGTATAGAGGCATATAATGCAATTATTAACATGTGATCCACTATGTAATCTGAGTATGTGGCTTGAATGTTATTTTTTGGTATAACTGAACATAATTTCCATCAGCACTGTGGTAAACTAAAAACTGAAACTTGCAGCTGGGCAATGCATGCTTTTCACTAGAAGAGGGAGGTTATGGTCAGCCAGTATAATTTAAAAAACACTATTTATTTTACTGCTAGTGAATGAAATGTGATGTGTGCAGACAGATGTTGTGCAGCATACTGCATGTCATTTCACACATTCTCTGCAGTAAATGAGGCTTCATTGTTTGAAGTATTTACAACGGAAATGAAATGAAAAAAAATAAGCTTGAGAAATACAATTTACATTTCAAGTCTATAATTATCACCAGATTTAATGACACAGTCCTTTCACAGACTATTCTTTCAGTTCCTTAAAATAAAGCCCAATTCTCTGATGCTTCGCACATGTTTGAAATGAGAACAACGTTTTACAGTTTTGCAGTTAGGGGTCTGGCTTCTCATCTACTACTCTCTGTCTGAACCTACCAGGTAGCACAGAGGAGTGAAAAACATCTCACCAGCAGGTGATACTCATAGTGTCATAGATTCCCTGGATTGCAGGTGAAACTGTTTCCCACCCCTTCTCTCCAATATATTCCTACTTTCTCTAGGATTAAGAGGACAGCAGATGAGCCAGAGGAACAAGTATGTGTTTTTCTACGCATCCTGCTTAACTCAGCAAGTAAACAGGTCCATCTCCCAGCAAATAAGAGATTCATGTCCTTTGCTGTCACTGCATACATATTTATTTTACACAATTCAGAGTCTGAAGAAACTTAAGTGGGACTTCAGAAATCATGTAAAGAGGTAGAATTTGGTCTCTGCTTAACTCACATGAAGATACACTCAGTCAATGAGGTGGCTTTCATTTGCATTCTGATGCTTGAGGGTAACAGCAGGCACCAAGATGACTATTTCCAGCAACATTAATTTTCAGGAATATTTTTACAGAGACCCTGCAAGGATGCTCCATGGCTTTCTTCATCATGGCTATTTCTGATTCAGTGCTCCAGCTATACAGTGCCAAAACTATTCAAAATCTGTGCCAAGAGGATTTCTGCTACACTGTAAGTATTACAACTTCTGAACTGTCAGTGCTTTTCCTTGGTTATTTCCCAAGTTTCAAGCCTCTTCTCATATCAATAGCATCCAGACTTTTTGTTGTTGCTGCTGTTTTGCATTGACTTTGAACTGTTTCTATGACTGAATTTTGAATGCTTACAGACCATTCCATTACAACAAAGTGGTGGGTGACGCTTCTCTGAAGACCTTCATTTGCTTCAGTTGAGAAAGAAAAGGAAATACCATCCAAAAAACCTTACAGAAGTCCAAATAATCATTCTCACCAAATACTAGCTCCCACTAACTCCTTTTAGCAAAACTGATCAACATAATAGAACAATCAATTTCTTTTCCATGATGCCATCAGCCATAGACACATACCTATTAAACAAAGGATAAGTCCAAGGTGAATAAAGTATAAGTCCATAGTAAGACAATTTCCTTTAAAATTATGATCTATCAAAGGTTTAGTCCTGAAAAAATTCTAACGAAAGAACACTTCAAAATCAACACACAGACTAACCAAACAGTCTCCCCTGAAAAATAGTTTTTACAGCCATTTTGTCCTCCTTCTAACAAACTTGTCAAACAACATTTCATCCCAGCTATCTCATTTAAGAGGTATAATATCAATCATTCCCAGTATGCCAATTAATCTTTCCAAAAAGTTTAGAGGAAATGTATCTATATTTATCTCTAAATCAATATTCAGTTTTCTAGTTACAGTAATCATTTTTACTTTATGCAAGTTTAGATGGTTCAAACTTACACAAAAGAGAATTTGGTACTAGAAATGATTAATAAAATACTTATCTGATGTGTCAAGAAGGAGATGGACATAATGTGTCTTGTGACAGGAGCTATTAAGACACTAGGATAAAATGAAATATAAGAAACAGCTTGTTTTCTGTAACCAAAATAAAGGTTTGTAGATTTCAAGTGGTACCAAGCACAAAAAAGATTAGGATATGTATATAAACATACTCTATAAACAAGATATTTTCTTGAGAAAATTAATTTCAGTCCTTTATTTTTTAGACATTCTCAGAAGTCATGCATATTTACATTTGCCAAACCTTAATATTCAAAATACAAATGTATATATTTTGTAAAAATATTAAATGCAGTGAAATTATTGAATATGAACTGAATGAGCTGATATTTTACAAGAGAATTCTAAAATTGTTTATCAAGCTTTTAAGTTTACTTTTTTTGTTTAAAAGTATGTTATCAATTTTCATAGCACTTAACAACTGTTATTAGGGACATGAATTAAAATTGTGGCTAACACCTGAAGCCAAGTCTTTCTTGCGTCGTTAAATGTTTCTTGGTGTGTAAATAAGGCCTGTCAGAAATCACTCACTACATTTGGGCATTTTTCAGTCTCAGAAGTCTTTTTTTTCTCAGTAATGGTCAGAATGGCCTCATTGGTCGGAATGAGGCTTTGTGATTTCCACTTCCATGATTCTTCTGGTGTCCCATGGCACAGCTATCATGACAGATCTCTAGCTTTATTCTCACCACAGTTCCCAGGTGTTTACAACTTTTTGGATATAGTTAGATAAAAACTTGCTGAACACCAGTCTTATTAACATTTCTTACATATTGATTCAAGGTAATATCAAGCATTTTTCAAAGGTGTTTGCTTTAGGAAGAAAGTCTATATCTTTAATGGATTTACATCCTTCCCATCCATATGTTAAAATGAAAATAACATCTGAACTGAAAATTTCAGAATTTGGTCTTTAAATAGTAGATTTTCAAAAGCCTAATTTTGTTTAAGATGGTGATTGATCACTTTTCGAGTTGATATTCACCTTTCAAAACACCCTTTTGGTTTGAATGTGGCTGCCGAAATACATAAACTTATTCGCCACTTGTATTCCTCTGACTTTGGAAGCAGCACAGGTTGCAAACTGACAGAACTTTGACTAGATGCTCTGAGCTAATTGCTATGTCCATTTTCTTGGGATGTCAGATTGGATTTTCTACTTTGGTTAAGAAAAGGTGTCAGCAGATAACCCTCCTACCTGTAGCGGGACTCTCCAGGCACAAGCAGCAGGGATCACTTTGAACGAGAGCAGTCACTACCTGCTTTCCAGTCAGGCTTCCCTTGTGGTGGCTGTCTTTCAAACAACAATACAACAGACAAAATATATTTAAACTTCCTACTGTACAGCTTCAAAAGAATTGCCAGGCATTGTCAGAAGCATCATATGTCATTTCTGCAGCTGGTTTTACTTTGTTTTTCCTTAGCGAGGCAAAGAAATATGAATTGTTTTTTTACTCGAGTGTCTGTTCAGCTGATGCAGTGGGAACAAAAGTGGTAAGTTTCATGCATTTTCCTCAACTTAATTTTACAAGGGTGTATCCCTCTGAATTACCTGAAAATGTTCCTGATTAACTGACTTAAAGCCTCAGTATGATCTCTGATGAACCTGAAAGGTATGCACACTGCTTTATTCTGCACAGGGTTCGTGAGAGAACACATGCTCCTATTGTTCTTTCATGCACCTGGAACAGAATATCAGATCAGAATGTCTCCAATTCTTCCCGGGCTTTTGGTATTTGCATGTTACCACTGTGAAACAAGAACATAATGGTCTTAAAGTATTTTTTTTTTTTCTTTTTTTTCTCCTTCCAAAAAATACCCTCTGATAAGGAAACAATCTGTCAAGAATTTGGGATGATATGGGGCAGATAGAGTTTCTTCTCAGTCACATAGGGCATTATCATCTCTTGTTTATTTCTACTAGACAATAATCTGTGGTTTTAATCAGAGTTTCAGTGCAATTTAAAAGTGCCTGTCTGAGGGATAATTTATGGGAAATATCAAACTGGCACTAAGAAACCTCCTCCTACGTGTCTCTCCTAATTCCAGACTTATGAAAATCCCATTTTGGGTTAGGTGAATGGACATATACAGCTATTGGAAGAGAAGTATGTATTCAGACTGTGTGTGGTGGTAGCAAAGAGCCTGGGCACGTTGCCTAATAGTGTTAAGAGGAAGGAAGAAGAGGAGTAGAGGGAAGGAAATTTCTAGTGGAATTCATAGGGGAAAAGGTCCTGTATCTTTTGTATTTATCTAGCATTTCTCACACAAGAATTTCAGAGCCTTCCATCTTGGATGAAAAGAGAAAAAAAACCTTCAAGATTTTACTGCTACAAGACTTTATCTAAAGGAGAATTAAACCCATGAGCGTTACCAGTAACAGGGCCTAAATTTGCAGATGATCAAAGGCAAATGATCAAAGCAAATGAGCAGTATCTCAAGCAGGTTGGGACAGTGCCTTCCCACACATCTCTCTAAATTATTACTAAACAATGTCTTTGCAATCTGGAAGAGATGTTTGCCACGGAAAATATATACTCTAGCCAAAGCACATTTTGACAAAATATGGAAAAAACCTCTGTCGGGTTTATGGAACAGGATGGATGTGCTAGTATATTTAAAAGGCGGTCCTAAAAATATAATATATAAAAGAAGTGTAAATCAGTAATGTCTGTCAGAATACTTTAAATTCATTAGCTGAGCTTTGTTATAGTCCCAGTGAGATAGGTAATGAAGAGATTTTCCTTCTTGTGATTTCTGAAAGTCACAGGCCATAGCCAGTTATGCCCTAGTCTGATTAATATCTTCCTGCAGTGCATGACATAAGCAGGACATGCCTAAATTTTGCTAGTATAAAGTTGATTTGACATGCTATTGACAGTGCAAATAAATGCTGACTTGACAACAAAATATCTCCTGACAACAAAACAAATGAAGACCTCTAACCATACAACAAGACAAAAATAAGAGAAAAAAAAAATGCCCTTGCAAATAGTGTTAATTGCATTAATATTTAAACAAACTATTATTTCAAAATGTTACACATTTACAAAAGGGTCTCCAGAGCCTACTTATAAGTTATGAGGGAGATTATTATTTAAGCACAAAAATGTTGACTTAAAAATGAAAAGTAGTAATCTAAATCAAATGTGTGAAGGGGCTGATTAATGCACACCTTCAGTACATTAGGGGCTATCTGCATAGACAGAACCTTGCATATTCATCTAAGGTATATTTTAATCAGAGCTTTTCCACAGTTTGTCATCTATTTTCTTAATCAGTGTTCCCTCTTGAGGGTTATGGCTGTTTGCTCATCATTACTGTCATTAAAACATGTGCTTTTTAATGCCAAGTAATTAGTAAAAGTTACAGTAAAAGGTTTTGTGTGCAGTTTCAATTGAGAGATGTATAACCTTTGTAGGAATATAGTTAAATTTTAGTCTCTTCCAGTCTATACTATGAATACAAAGCTTCTCTAGAGTCTGTGGTCATAAAACAATGCCTCTGCTTTAATAATGCACCTTACAACTTTGGTCAGTCTTGCAAATCTGTTTTAACATCTGAGCTGGTAGGACAGAGATCTAAGCATCCAAGTGATAAATAAAGCAATAGTGCTAAATCCCCATTTCCCTCGACTAGGAGAGTAACCTGATTATCAACAAGGACTTTGATTTATGGAGACTGAAAATATTTCTCATCAGGTTTAGGGAAAGTAGTAAGGAGGAGGAAGATATTTTTACACTTGATAACAATTCAGATATACTAGAAAAAGAAGAAAATAACTTCCAGGAATGGCAAATGCATTCATACATTTAAAAATGGAACCTGAAGATATATTCTCATTGTTAAATCAGGTATTCGAATTCTATAATAAAGACATTCATATACATATACTGAACATGTGCTTTCTGAACTACAACATTTTCATGTCTATGATTCCAATCTTGTGATTGTCCTTTTGCCATGTAAACTCAGTGGACTCTGGGATGAAAAGATTCATCAACCTGATGAGTAGGGCAGGGTCAGAGTGCAAATCATGCTAACTAATGAATATTAATTTCAGATGTATATAAAAACATATATACATTTATTTAAGTGTATACATTTAGACACAGAAGCAAACAGGGAATAGATATGCACATGTACATTCTCCGAAAATCAAATTACTTCAATATTGCAGAGTAAGCATAGAAGAATGCTGGCTTAAATGCTTACAAAAATAATTGAATTTTACTTTTATCTGTTTCGGTTTTTTGAAAGAACAGGATTGAATGTGAACCACTAGCAACATGACAATGCAATAGATTTAATTTTGTTCCTGTATAAAATAGTAGTCTAAGAAGTATAATGATAAAGAATTATAATAATAAAAAAAGTTTAAGAACTCCACTAGCATATTCAGTAACATATTTTAAATGAGAAATATTCTAATCAAGATTATATTTTCTGTTTATATAGATGTATATGAACATGCTGTAATATATTTAAATTTGATTTTGTCTGCTAATGCATTGCATGTGAATCTTGTATCCTACCAGGAGTTTTCGGAAGGATACAGCATAATAGTTCTTGATCATTCTAAATTCATACTTTTGTGTTTCAAAAAACCTTGACTCTCTGGAATACCAACCTTTAAACTCATGTAAATTAAATACATTTAAGGATGACAAATCACCCACAGTAATTTGACTCTTGTACTGGAACAAAAAAATCAAAGGATAAATTAATTGAGCTTTAAAAGGAATACTTGTGGCAGTGAAGCTACAGGAAGAATTTCTAAAAGCGAGGAATGAATCCAGTATATAACTTGACAGACAGTTATGGCAGTTAATAACCAACAAGTATTGGTTCAGAAAGCAAAGATAACAGAATGTAAATGGACCAAATGATGGACAGCCAAATTTTGTAAATGTTAATGCTGTCTTAGGTGATGCAGCATGATGCCTGCAGATGATCTGTTAACTACAGAACTCCAAATGAATGGTTTCTTAAGAGAGGAAAATATAATTCCTCACATCCCATTTTTACCCTAAAACAAGCAAAAATGTTTTCTGATCTTATCCTAACTCTATTTTAATTTGTACACTTAGTCCTAAAAAAGGTTCTTTCTGCCTTCAGTGTATACTTAGGACTTTTTGGCTAAATATAAAAAATAAGACTCGTCTACACCAGAAGTGAAACACAAACTGGCACTGAGGAAAATGAGATGCAATCTAAGTGGCTCTCTTGATATACTTAGTCATGTTTGGAAACCAAAGAGCTGTTGGTCAACTAAAATGCTGTATTTCTCATAGTGAAGTTCTTCTAAAGTTTGTATATTTTTCTTGGATTAATTATTCATTAATTTATAGAATCTGTGACTGCACTGTGATAGGAATTTCAATAATTTGTGTGGCTCAGCTATCTTTTCACATAATAAAAAAATGTTTTCACCTTTCATCATATTTACCTCTGAACATCATTGCCTTTAACATTTTTTAGTCTCTGTTATTTCTCCTTCAGATAGGAAAAAAACCAAATGGGGAGTAATATAGCTTTATCTTTGAGAAACGAATCCAGTCCTTTAGGTGGAGGCAACTCCTGTTAGCTTCAGTGACAGCTGCAGCTGTTTACACCTTTAGGCAACTTGGGCAATTTGGGCAGGGCTAACAGCACTAGCTGATATTAAATTTCCCTGGCATTTCTGGTTACTAAGATTTTGTGCTCAATTTCTTATACTTTGCCAACTCAGAGATCACTATTATTCTACACTCAGAATCTGCTCTGACTTTAGCTTTTATCTCTGGTCTTAGTTGCACAAATTTGTAACTTCAATAGGCCTGATTTTCCAGTGCCTTGATTTGGGGTTAGGATTTTCATCACAGATTTCAGTGTTGGATTCCCAGTCCATGTAACTGTTGTTTTATAGCATACATAGATCAAGATAGATAGAGTGTAGTCTAAAACTGGTGATAGTGCAATTTAACCCTCTTTTTAAAAAGGGCAAAAGGAAACAGAGTAAATCACATCGGCGAAAGGTTTCTTAAGCTGCACTGGTGATTTGCATGAGCACAGGTGGAGTCAGCAGCTGCAGTCTCCAGGACAAAGATCATCACAGAATAAAAAATAGTACAAATGGGGTGATTATTACATCTGGAGAACGGCAGTTAAGCAAATAAATGAAAAAAGGCAAAACAGTTTCACTAATGAAACAGCAATATGTTGAGTTTGAAGTGTTTTACTGGAGATACCTCAGATGGGACTTTTTTTTTTGTTTTTTCTACTCCAAAGCAAGATAGTCAGGTGATTTATATCTCAATTCCTGTTAGGAGCTCCTTGGGCCAAGGATTCTTTTGGGACAGCTGGAGCCCATAGGAGAGACCTACAAAAAAAATCTAGTGCCCCCAGAGAACATCTTTAGACTCTCAGGACTGTAAAACGGTAGAGTTTGAGGCAAATGTTTTCTGATAAATTGTCATTCCTAGCAGTGATGCCTTTGGGGAATGTAGTTCTTGCTAGACATGCCCCACTGGGTGTTTCTGAGAGAGATATCTTGCACTATAGAAAATTTGGATATGCAGACATACACAACAGTGGGAACTCATCAGAAGAACTGGATATGATTTTTTTCCCCATATCAGTTCAGTTTATAAAAGAAAGAAAATATCTATTCAAGATTCAAGAGAATTGTTTTAATCACTTTTGAGCGGCCAGAATATCTTTATTGAAAACAATAACCTTCAGGCTTATGCCCTTGTAGACTTCACGTAAAGTACAATTATCTTCCCCAAATACATCTTATATCATAGCTTATTGCATAAATGAACAACTTTCTTTCATCTAAAGATAAGTGGGCATGGGAATTTTAAAGACAACACGAAAACAAGATGTGCATTTCAAAACAAACCATGAAAAATAGACTGCACCTCCTACTCAAAGCTGCAACAAACATGATAAAATGGGTAAAACCAGATATTCTTACAGAGAGAAGACAGATATTCAAGGCTCAGAAGAGAGAAGACACACATTGAAGCTAATCTAAAAACAACAGAAATGAAAAAATACATTATTCTTTCTCTGAGAGATATCTCATTATTCTTTAGAAATATTTTTAGAGACGCTCCGGACATATTTTTTTGATAAGATACTCAAAAGTTTTGATAGAATAATTCATTTAATTGTTCTTTATGAACAGTCTTGTAGAATGAAATTTATCCCAAATCTTTCGTATTTTTCTTAGCTTCAATCAGTGCTGTGATCACTCAAATTTTGGAATCATCAGCAGTTAACATTTGAAAACATAAATTTCATTTGTGCATACAGAAAGAGGAAGGATTTCTTTATTCACTTGAATACAAATTCTGTACAAAACAGCATTTAAAGCAATGTTCTTCATAAAAACATGCCTAATTTGCAGTGTTTGATTGTGTGGAGTAGCCCTTAAGTGAGTTGCTGCAGAAGCACTGATGTTATCCATACAGCTGCATGGAAAAGTGATACTTAAGCTTTGGAGAAAATAAGAGTTGTGTTTATGAGTTGGAGAAAACAAGTTCAAGAGCCTATTTCATAAATAGAAGAAAAATCCCACTTCCATCTTCCACGTCACTAAAATTTACACACATGAAAAGAAATCACTGTTGTGAAAATTTGTTTTCTCAGGAATGTTTTCCTTCATTTTTTCTGGCTGAAATGGGTTTACTGAGATTATGTGTATTGCACAAAGTATTCATGTAAGGTGGTAGCTCTAGAATCAGTAATACAAAGTGCTGAGTAACACTGATGTCTACTGGAGTAAACAAGTGTTAAAGCTTAAAAATTAACTACATATGTAATATAAAATTTAGCCCTTGCATGTCAGTTTTTTCTAACAACTAAAAGACACATTTCTGCATTTCGGGGAATGTAGGGGCAAAGGAGAACTTTCCTTAGACTCCATTAATAAGCAACGAGTGCAAAAGGTCAAACAGTGCCAAATAGGGCCATGGCAATGTCTGTTTTTTGTAACTGAAGGAAAATCTTGAGAATAGCACTGCTAGTCTCTTCTGTCACTGACAGCAATATTTCTTGTTTACAGTTTTCTAATTTTTTTTTTTACAGGTTTCTCAACTTGTGGGTTTTTTTCTAACTAACAAATGGATGTTTTAGTCTGATGAAAAAATGTAGAAGAGTACTAACTTTACATTCCTATTTTTATAGAATCATTTATGTTGGGAAACACCTCTAAGATCATTAATTCCAATCATCAAACTAATGCTGCCAGGTCCACCACTAAACCAAATCCCTAAGTGCCACATCTACATGTCTTTTAAATACCTCCAGGGATGGTGGCTCAACCACTTTGCAGAGCAGCCTCTTCCAATGCTTACTAACTCTTTTGGTAAAGAAATGTTTCCTAATATCCAATCCAAACCTCCCACAGCACAACTTAAGGCTGTTTCCTCTTGTCCTGTCACTTGCTACCCAGGAGAAGAGACCAACAACCCACCTTGCTGCAACTTCTTTTGGGCAGTTATAGAGTGACAAGATCAACTGAGAAGATGGGACCAAGTGGCACCCAGAGCTGCATCTGTGTGCAGCCAGACAAGAAGACAATAACCTTCAAAGAACATTACCAGAGCTCTGCATTCAGTTTCCAGGCCTGTCAAATTTTGCAAATTCCAGCAAGCAACATACTCTCCAGGTCCCAGATTTTTCTCCACAAAATGGGAGGGAGATACTGCATCTTTCCCCCTACTGTCTACGTCTCTTGTTTAGGGTAGTCCCAAGTTTTTCAAAGAAGAGGCTGTGAAATTGAATGGTTCTTAACCAAATGATTAGTGTGTACGTAATAAGAAAAGTTCATCCACAATAGGAAAAACCTTGCATAGAAAACCCACATCTGAAATACATTTTTACTAAATTAAGAGTACTAATTTACTATAAATGTAAGTTATTGATTGCAAGTATACTATTGGTTTGCAGGCCAAAGCCAGAGGGCTGTTGTTTGTTTTCTAGTCAGCTTTATGGAAAAGGCTTGGAGAAATATTATATTATATGCTAATAGGATTTAATCTGAGCCTGACTGAAGCAGAACTCCCACTGACTTCCATGCTGCTAAGATTTTAACCAGTGTGAAAATTTCTTCTCTGAATATTTCTATTTTGATTCAAGTTTCCAAAACAGCTTTGAAAAACAAATGCAAATACTTTCATATGCAAGAATTAACATCTGCATAAAAATTGATTCATACCACTCTCCACATAACAAAATTGTAGCATGAGTATGTACTTATTTTCCACTGCTGATCAACTAGAATAAAATGCAAATTTCTAGTTAGCCAAAGGGAAGAAATGTGCTATCATTACTGTCAGTACAGAAATCCCACTACAAACAAGCAATAAATAATGTCAGGAAATGACAGTTTCAGAGGGGTTGTCACCATGGAAAATAAGCTCATGAAGTGCTGAAATATAAAGTGGTATTGCTTCTAATTTTGAACTTTGATAGTAAAAATCAGGCCAGTTTAAAGGTATATTCCACTGGAGACAGAGTGAATATACCTTAAGATAGGGAATTCAAATAGAATCACTACTTCAAAATAAAATACTGAATATGAAAATTGATGTCTGAGGACTTAAGGATTTGAAAATTTTAAGCATTGAAGATATAAAAACAAATAAAGCACACACAAGCTCACCGATAATTCATAAGCTCATTTCAATTCTCCTCATGTTAGAGTCATTGTAATATTTCTTCCTGAGTCTGGTGAACTGGTTAATCTGAACTAAAAGCTAACATTTTACTTGTTATCTAAGAAAAAATACAAGCCCCTTTTAGAAAACCAGACTTAATTCTCTGTCTGTTAACAAGGATGCTGCTAACAGAGTCCCTTTCAGGCCCCAAACAATGCCTGGTCATGTCAGTGAGAATACTTCTGGTGTGTTGCAGATTAGACCCTTACAGGGCATTGCAAATGACACTGTTCCTTGTCAGAACTTCCATTTAGAAAGTCCTAAACATTATGCTTACACTGGTGTACACTGCAGGGAAACTTCAGAACAGGTAGATTTATGGGAGGTCATGGTGACAGCTAGATAAATTTAGCAAGTTCAGCATGTGGCAAGATTCTTTTTTCAAAGAAAGCTTCTATAAGAGAATAAAATAAATTTCTTTTGCAAAAGATACTCATTTGAGAATCACGTCGCAAAAAATTATTCTATAGTTCTTCCTACAAAAATGTAATGTTACTAAGGGAATTATACCAACAAGCTGCATAAAAAGAGCCTGTCCATAATTTCAGCCATTGCTACCATTAATGGAAATTTCATTTTTTAAAATTCTTTATTTCATCATTTTGTCTTCCTGTGTTTTGCTTACTATCTTGGTTTCAGATGGTGGGATTTTTTATTTGTAATAAATCATGAAGGCTCATTTAATTTTCTGCAGGACACCTATTAATCTAACTAGATTTTTTATTATTGCTTTTGGAAAATCACGTATTCTCAGCTAAAAATTTTTAGGTTAACACTGTTTCTTTCCAAACTTGACAGTTCATTAGTTTATTTTTTAATATACAGAATATATGGGGATTATACTTGGTCACATTTGAAAACTGATTTATTTTCGAAATATAAATCTTTAGTTTCTAGGAAGGACTAAGTACCTGAGAAGTTTGAAATGCTAAAACAAAGATTTTTCTGAATTGGGATTTAACAGACAAAACTAGATAATTACCGTGAATGACAAAGGCTATTAAAAGTCAGACTTCTACATATGAGAAACAATGACTGTTGAATATGTACTAGCTGAAGTTTTCATTTCTAAAATATACCTTTATACAATTAGGGGGGTTTAACAGATTTGTGATGGTGACTTCAAGTGAGCTAAAAGGAAAAAATCAGAAGGTGTTTTTATAGCTAATTCAATGGATTCATTAGTGAACTGTTAAGTTATCCATGTTTTTTGTTGTGGGATGTATGCCTGAAATTGTGTAAAAACATTTGTTTTCCAAAATTGTTTATTAAAAGTGAAAATACTATGACTGTAATATTCATTACAGGTTAAATATCTTATTCACAGAACAAATCATATCTTTATTTACACGTTCCAGAACCTTCATCTTCCAATAATCCCAGCAGAATTTCAAGAGCAATGTTTTCAACAAAGGATTCACAGAAGCTATAAAAGAGTATTTATGCGTAGGTTTTTCTAATCAAATTGAGGATGGCAACTTTAAAACAATTCTGCAAAAGAAGATACAGTAAATCTCCAGTTTTAATAATTGTTAGTTTTCATAATTTATAGGCAATGACGTACAATGTTTTACATCACTATGTTAATACACTCTCATGGTTGAATGCAATTTAAGTTAAACTTAATTGCTCTTAACTAGGTACTATGTTATGCCATATACTGTAGAGGAGGCTGGTGCACTTAAACTTGACTTTGAAATACAAGACTTAGAAACGTATACAAGCAGCATGTTAAGTTAAAAAAGTAGTTTGTATATCAAGTACTAACAGCTCTAGATGTAAACTGCATTTCATGTTTGAACCCCCACATTTTCAGTACAGACTTAATGCGCTTTTCTTAACATTAGCCTTTATGTGAACTTCACACAGTCTGCATTTTCTTCTGGGGTTATTCCTCAGTTCAGCTGGCACTGGAGTTTACTTTATGGACTCTCTGAAGGTGATTCAGTTGTCTAAACCTAGGTGAATAGTTCTGTGTAAGATGGCCTGGGGCATCTGACCCATCCATCTGCTCTTCCAAAACAAGGCCTCCTCTAGGTCTGTTAGCCCTGTGTGGAAGCCTCGGAAATTCTAGTGTGTCACACACGGCAGTCAGTACACACCTGCTTTCAGAGAACAGAAATGACATCTCTGTCCTCTCTCATGTCTTGTTAATTGTGACAAAAATGCTTTCGCCAGTGCACACAAATGGGGTGCGCTTTTTATATCACATTTGATGCAGAAGAGGAAGGGGATAAAGGTACACCTCCTAGTTTATCTTGGTGCAGAGTTGGGATCTGGGAGATTCTGTAGCAGGATGTGATAACAAGTAAATGTTCCAGAGTGCTATAGTAAAAAAGGAACCAACCTTTTAAACAGAATTCAAGGAATAAAGAAAGGCGACTTTAAGTAGTCCTGAATCCTTACTCTTTATTCCATTTTGACAGATTCTTTCAGCAAAAATATTCTAAACCATAAAATATCTGCAATTAATGGTTTATTTTGTGCTAAATTGTTTAATTGTGGTGACTTGTTTACTGTTCCTCAGGCATTTTAGTAAATCTATCTATCTATCTATCTGTCCTCTATCACTTTTACAAGCTTATCAAGATAAGCACGAATTGTGAGAGAACTGCCTGACAAATTTTAAATTTTTGATTCAACATATAATTACTATTCTTCAATGTATGGTACAAGGACAGGCTCATCAGATTTTAAACAGCTACTGATTATATTGTAAATGATATTTTCCCCTAGAATTACTGATAAACCCAGATATTTGACTTGAAAGACCACTCACATTCAGCTTCTCTCAAAAAAAGGGAAATCTAGCACAGCTGAATTTATATGGATAAGTACGTTTGCAGTCAAATGAAGAGTCATTCCTCCGGTATGTTCAGCAATCTTTGTTACCCCTCAGCCAAATGTGATGTCTACATTCAGTATTCAAAGAGGGAAACACACAGATGAGTTGAAAGAAGGGGCTACCAAGCTGGAGCTTTTATTTGATGAATATGAAGAGTGTTTCTGTCATGCCTAGAGGGTAGACATTGCAGGGTAGGATTTCAATGACCACTTTCCTCGAAGTTCTTTGTTGTCCTAAAAGCGAATTATTATGGTTTATCTCTGTGGACAATATCAGCAAAGCTTTTGACCTTCTGTTGCAGTGGGAGAAAAAGAATTCTGGCAAGGCTTCTAAATTCATACATTTACTATATTTGCAGAACTAAAGGACGGGTAAGTGTGCAAAATGCACCAGGAAAGGCATGGTTTGTCAGCAGAGGTTACTTTTATCTGTGCTGCTGTTCAGGCCTTAGCAGAGCAGTAATGTGGTGTATGACCAAAGCCGAGGAGCGACAGCAGTGTAAATCCTGATCGTGAGCAATGTGACAATGTATGAATGCCACAGCTTCCATCTCACAGCAGGGCAGGCTAGTGGTTCTTTACAGGCTCTGAATGTGAAACAAATGCTGCACGTATCGTTCACTGCCAATATGGAGCATAAAGCACTGCAGTTATTTTACTCAGTTCTCTACCTGGTGCAAGGTAAACAGAAAATCTGATTTAGTTCATCTGCTGAAGACAGAAAAATATGATTTGATAGCCTGGCTTATACCGGGGATTTACATTATTCTAAAATTATATCAACACTATTTGCATTTTTGTCATTACAGATATTAACAGTGTCCAGGGATTTTAATCTTTCAGGGACCAGTTTATGAAAGGACTTAACAAATGTAATTTCATTGTCATGCTGTTTTCTTAATATTTGATTTTGTTTTTTCATTATGCTACAACAGCTCAATGTTTATTAATTAGTGGACATATTGACAGATAAACTGAATCTTTAATTAAATTAAATACACTCAGGTATTTAACTTCCTGTAGGAATTACTGTGATATAAATTTACCAACTCTGTGATGAAAATAACATGTAGTGAAAAAGACTACTGAATTTTCATGCTCAAACATATCAATTATAACACTATTAAAAGTATTTAAAGAAACACTCAAATTTGTAAAATCATTGAAAATTAATTCAGGGAAGGGCAGTATTCCAGCTGTATAAGCAGTGCATGACAAAGACAAGGAGGGAGGATTATTCTTCCCTGTGTGCAAGACCAAAAGCTACTGTCTTGCTTCATGTTACATATATTTCACTTAGATGAGAATATAAAACTTCAGTGACACTTATCAAATTTCATTATATTTGTCAACTTTACTGGCAGCACAAAACTCTTTTCCTGATCAGAAACTGTTTTTATAATTTACGAAGTATAATTCAATTTAGCCAAATTTTTATTCAGTATGATAGATTTTTTAACAGACAGGTTTTCAATTTGCTATATTTTTTTCTGTTTTACTGATTCAACTATTTGCATGTTTTATTCCTCCACTATCATATATAATGACATTTAAACTCTACAAGAAATATTTCATTGCAAATAGCTTTTTATATCTTATATTGGGTTTATTCTAATTAGTAGGATTAGTACTAGTGCTAGATGTTTAATGGCTTAAAGTACATTCATGCTTTTTAAGATTTCAGAATATAAAATCAAAAGTAAGCATACAATGTTATTTTGCATAATGCAACGTGTGCAAGTGTCTCTGTGTGTGAGGAGGAGATAGCATTATGAATAGGAGTTTTAACTTGAGCTAGGCTTGGGCCCTTGACCTTGGCCGCCTTCTTGGATGTTCCTGCCGTCAGACAAGGTTGAAGTACCTACATAATTAGGCAGAAACTAGGGTGTAAGGGAAAGCAGAAATCCCTACAAAGAATAGACTAGTTGAGGAAAAACACATACTAAGTCTCAGGCTATACACTGTGCAGTGATCAGAGGGTTTGTATTCCATACTTATTGAGGAGTTTTTTTGTAAGAAAAACAACCTACTAACAAAACTCTTCTGAAAGGCACAGACTCATTTGTGGTCGAGCTGCAGTAGGTGGTGGTGGTAACTGGATTTTCATGGAAATAAATGATCACTTACTGTGGCTGAGTTCATAAGGAATTATAGGATTGATCTACTCAGTGGCCAAAATAACAGTTCAATAAGGCAAAATCATCTTATCCCACAAAGGCTTCAGAAATCATGTAAACATAAGCAAATGCATCATAGTTGGCTCTAAAACCAATAAAAAACAGCTCATGCACACTCTAACTACAGCCTGTTTCTAAAGATAAAAAATAATGAGCACAAACTATATTATTTTGTACCAAACCAGAACAGAACAGTTGCAGAAACACATGAAGGAGGCCATTATACAAAACAGCTTTCCTTTCAGATCTTTCCATTGATAATGTCAGAAGGTTCCACTTAGCTTTGTTTAACCAGATGTCAATGAACAAAAAAACCCTTTTCCTGATCTGTTCTCCACTGTAAAGCAATGAAATATTTATTAATACTACATTCAAATGGCTATTCAATTTAGAATAGTTCATTTTTTAAAGGCAGAAAAAGAGTAATTGGCATCTATGAACAGGTGTTCCCCATGCCAAAAAATGTCTCACTTTCACTTACTTAAAAAGCTGGGAAATGTATAAGTGTTTGGGAAAGACATTTATCCAGTGAAATCTTTAATTACATGCACCATAAACCAGGCACAAAATGCTGTCTCTTCAGACCTGTAACTTTAAGGCATTGCAAAGCATGAACCGCCTAATTTCAGCAAAGAGTAACAGTCACTATTTCGCTCTGCGGTTGCACGGCAGCTGGATATGAACAGCTACTCTCTGCTATGAAGTGGAGTGGAGGGATGCCACATGACTAGAGGCAAAGCTCTGCATTGTGTCAATGTCATTTCTGTTAAAGATCTTCTAGTAGCCTGACATCCAGAATGGAGTCGCACATTATGTACAATGGATAATATTTCTGATAGTAAACTCTGGATGGCCTTGAGCTGATTACCACTACTTCTTCAGAAAACAGTTGTTACTGAATTGTTTCCTTTCAATAGAGTCTGCCTGAGGAAAAATTGCAAGCAAGACTGGATCGTTAGTGCTGGATATATCATAACTTTGTAATTGCCCTAGTTTGGTACTTGAAAACAATTCTCTGTCAAGGACAGGAAACAGCTTGCCTGTAGGTGCAATAATGGAAAGAGTTGAGCTGATCTAGGTGAGCATCTTTAGGATTATCTCATGCTTACGTGCTAAAACTTTATCTAGTTAACAATAACAAACTCAGGTTAAAGGCAAATGGTATCTTCAGGATTGATGCTCAATCTTTCAAGCAGGGCTCTACACAACACCCTTTCAGTATATTCAGACAGAATATTGCTGCTGATTCAGCAAGATGTTTGACTACAACACCCTATCTGAAAGGTGAGATACAGCATTCAGTATTGGTGTCCCACAATAATTCTATTGTCTGATATCAATCACAGGTCTTGCATTACACAGGTCTTTCAAACGAGTTGAGTCTCAGAAATGACAATGGAACTGTGTAGTGTGGGTATTTGGGACCATTTAAACCCTGTGAAGTTGTGAGGCAACAGGGTGATGAGGTGACACGATCACTTGCTGTGGAGCTCAATGACAAATCTAACTCAGATTTCTACATGAGGAGGGGGTGTAAAGATCACCTTCCATCTCTCACCTATGAACCAAATCCTTCCTTCCACTTTCTGAGGTGTGCAGCTATTAGTCCTTACATTTCTCAGTACCTGATCAGTACGATCAGCAAAGATGGTCATCCTGTCATACACTTCTACAGAAGCAGCCATATGTATACCTATGTATCTGTATACCTGTTTTTATTATTTTTACAATTATCACACTAGTAGAGATGAATTTGCACCTAACATTTATTCCTCAAAGAGAGATTTTTCATAACAATTTGTTTCAGAGACAAGAAAGCTCATCCAGAGACAAGACAGCTCATCCAGAACAAAAACACCTGCTAGGAACTAACGTGTTTAGCAGCTTCAGCTGAGGTGATTTCTGAGGGGTCTCTTCAGGTGACAGAATTCTGAATACCAGCTCATCATAACAAGTACTTAAACAAATAAAAAACAGCTTCCCAAGCGTGAAATCCACTGCAAAACCTGAAATTCCTTAACTAGGAAAAGAGCAATTGCATTGGACTCTATTTAGCTTAGAAAAACCTTGAACAGCTTAGAAGAGAGGAGTCAATGGGCACTGAAAGCAAAAGCTCAAATGAAAGCTGCATAGAATTGCTCAGAAAGGCAGGAAGTAAAGAATACAGGATGGATGAAACACCTACCTAATGCCAAACTCCTATCATGCGCTCCCATGTTGCCTAAAAGAAAGCTGAGAGTTTGGCAGGAGAAGCTAAATTCACTGGTACAAGAACAGAATATGGCACAACTCCATTTGCTATGATCGCAGAGGGCCAAAAATATATTAACTGTGAATAGCCTGAGTGTCCTCTTGTGATTCTAATATATGTGTGCTCTTTAAATTACCCATTATCTCTATAATTCTTTATTTTAATTACACAAAAGCTTTTCCTTGCAAACAGAATTTTTTATTTATATATATAAAAATATAAAAATATATAAGTATATAGATATATAAATATACAAATAAATAAATAAATAAATATTAAATTATCATTGTTTTCACTGATACACGTTTCCACATTGCAATGTTGAAATGTTAACTTGACCTAAGCCTCTTTCCCATTAACATCTTTCCATTAGATCAGATATTGGCCATAATCCTCCTTCCAGTAAGTTCTAAGGACATTTGACATCAATCTCAACGGGCACAGGAATAGTAAATTTTTTGTGTTTATTTGTATAAATGCAAATAGGATTCAGTATCTTTAATGTAACAACATTTTCCTTCTCTGTTTCAGTTCATACATAACTAAATACCCCAACACATACTCTATCCATACAGTTCCAAAACAGATCTGGTCAATCAATTTTTTTCTTAAATTTTTTTTCTTAATTCATAAAATAGTATAATTCTTCTAAATTCTTTTCTTTTACTAGTAGGTATAATCTTACTGTGATCACTGTGCTTAGAAATGAGAAATGTAATGCTGTATCAACTCATTAAAACATCCTGTAACAGAGATATCTGTCCTGATAAAAGAAATAGAAGCAAGTGTACATTCACCCTTGAAGTTGCTAACTACATTCTACATTTTCTACTCAAGAAAATTCCCACTGTGAAAAACCTGACAATCATAGAATCATAGTAACATAGAATCATTACAATTGGAAGGAACCTTAAAGGCCGTCTAGTTTCAACTTCCCTGCCATGGGCAAGGACATATTCCACTAGATCGGGTTACTCAAATCCCCATCTGGCCTACTTTTGAATATCTCCAGGGAAGGGGCATCTAAACTTCTCTGGGCAATATGTTTCATAATTACCATCCTCATAGCAAAGAATTTATTCCTAATATCTAACATAAATCTGTCCTTCTTCATCATTAGTCCATCTCCCGTTGTCCTTGTGAAGAGTCCCTCTCCAGCTTTCCTATAGGGCTCCTTTAGGTACTGAAAGGCTGCTCTAAGGACTCTCCAATGCCTTCTCTTATCCAGGCTGAACAGAACCAACTTTCTTAGTCTTTCTTCACAGGTGAGGTGCTACATCTCTGTGATCTTGATGGCTTCCTCTGGACTTACTCCAACAGTTCGGTGTCCTTCCCATACTGGGGACCCAAGAGCTGAATGAAATACTCCAGCTGAGTAGAAAGGAACAACCAGAGTGGAGTAGAAGGGCAGAATCCCCTCTCTTGACCTGCTGCCCACACTGCTTTTGATGCAGCTCAGGGTATGGTTGGCTTTCTGAGCTGAGAGCACACTGCCAGGTCATGTTGAGTTTTTGACCACAAACACCCAAAGTTCTGCCTCCCAGGGCTGCTGTAGATCCATTCACTGCCCAGCCTGTGTTTGCCCTTGTGACTGTCCCACCTGTGGGGCAGGACCTTTCACTCTCTTGAACTTCATGAGGTTCACAGAGGCCCACCTCTCAAGCCTGTCAAGCTTACTAAGCCCTTCCTCCAGGGTGTATAAGATTAAGACTTAAGTAAAGGCTATTTGTTTTGCTCACTCTTGTGCACAATATGCAATGTACACAATCCGTTGGATTAACAAGGACGATGTTTCTTGCGCACACAATATTTCTTTCTTTCCTTTATCTCAAATTTGACAGCTTTGTGAAATATTGAAATTTTCCAATTGTCTTATTAGAAATTTCTGTAAAATGCAGCTAAACCCACAGCAGATTTTTGTAAGACATAATGCAAATGTTTAACACCACTGACAGCATGCTTCCATAGCCTTTTTGTCTCACGAAACTTGCCTTGACTCTTTACAGTCTATGGAAGCTGAGAACATCTCTATCATAATACTTTTTTCATGTTAGGTAAATGAACTATGCTCTAAATGAACTATCACTCTCTGCTGGAAAACTTGCTCAGCTGTAGACAGACATCTAAATTAAAGTTTGGTGAGAAGAGCTCCTTCATTCATATTAGAAATGTCACATATCTTTCAACAGATATTAAAAGACTTTGACTTCACTGATGGCTCTTCAAATAGAATGGGAAGCACTTCTTATACTCTGCTACCAAATTTATACCAGAACTGATTCAGAATACTCCTTTACCTTTTGTCAGATATGAGGCCTGATGCAATGATCACAATGGTTTTATCTGACCTTAAAAAATGTTTGCAGTTAATTTAATCCAAAAAGGAATCTGCAGAAACATTTTCTCATTAGCTCAATTTTGCTACTTTAAAATCATGCCATGAAACAAGTCTCATGATGTGCATAACCAAACCTAGATCTTTTATTTCTGATTCAGCTCTTAAATTCAATTTTGAGCTCTAACTGAAATAAAATTAGTTAATAATTAATTCCCTTACAAAGACTGTATGAATGGACTTTCTTCAAAAAAAAGATAGGAGACATAAAAATAACTTTATATCATCAAACCTCTAATACTACGGTCTTGATATTCATACAGAATTGTTGTAATTGCATTTCACAGATGCATTACTCTTTTATCCTTTCCTGATAGCAATGTTTTTCCTCATGGGTTGGACAATACTATTTCTTCATCCATCCAAAACACAAGTATTCGCTTCTGTCTTAGAAATCAAATTGTAGGAGATAAAATAGGTGTCACATATAATCAAATCAAACAACTTTGTTGCCTGCTTTTCATATTAATGTTAATTCAAAAACTAATTACTCAGTGTGTTCTTCGGTTTCACAATCTTTATTATATGCCTACAGAATTTGCTACTCAGTGCTGAAAGAATTCACTATATGTATGCTTCAGTACCAGCTGTGCTCATGCCAAAGGAGTTCTAACATAGAACATAAAAATGCTCTCTCCTGTCTAAAAATTAGAATGTGAATAAGTTTTCAGGCTTGTTACCACACAAAATTATATATGTGACAGAGTGCATCACATATTTAACGTTAAAGTCCTTAATTCATTTATTAGTTGAAAATATTTTTGGCTCTGGTTTGAATCTTCAGCATTCTCAAATCTCTTCTTCATTAGTTTTTTAATTGAGCTTGCAGTTTAGAAGATGTATTATAAACTCTTAAACATACTGTAGGTGCAACCTTTTATGTCTTAAATCCACCAATTTTAACTCTCACATGATAAAATTGAAGGTTCAACTTACCTTTTTTTTTCTTTCTTTTTGTAGTTATGTGGGAGTATTTTACTTAAACTCAGAAGCATGAAGCAGGTCCAGAGGTGCTTTAGATACTCACGCTCTCAACTTCAAAGTAGTAATATAAGCTTTTGCTTACAACCATGTGGGACATGTTTAGCTCTGGGCATATATCACTATGTAACCTATATATGGCCGATGAAAAAGATCTACTTCTTTCCATAACCTATTTTCCCCTTACAGAAAGATTTAAAATTCCTATGAGTAACAAGAATCACATAAAATAGTTTCAAACCCAATTTTAAAATGGAAGAAGTTTGTTTGAAAAAATTACGTCGCTTATCTCTTATTCTCTTGTTTTTGTACTGGTAATCTGTCTTTCTGACTTCTAAGCATTAAGTAATTTTCTTCCCTTTTCCTAAATTTTGAAGACAGGGAGAAGGTGTTCAGTGTTTTCACCACTCTCCTGTATTGTTGGCTCCTTTAACATTTGTACGTGATGAGCTTTGATTCTGACCATGAAGACAGAGAAATCAAATAACGTCAGAGCACCTGAAGGGGCAGACCAACCACTGGTTGTATGAAACAGTTTCCTGATATGATGGCAGTGATATGGCTGCTTTAGAATTCAAATGTATCCAGCAGGTAGTACAGGACCCAGTGAGTTGTACTGTTTCAGCTACGTAATGCTCCATAAATAAGAATGAAATTTGTCTCCACAGGTTAACTTTTATAACCTTCTGTATATGTTTATACAAAACTTTGAATGGATTTTTTTTTTTTTCCATTTTTTGTATGGTTTTTTGTTTGTTTTAAAGAGCAAAGACAAAAGTTGGGGAAAAAATTACTTTGGCTTCCAACACTGTCACCATTAGACACTATAATTTAGTTGCATTAATGAATTATGTCATGGGAGATGTCGAAGTGAAAATAAATGTCACTCTGTTGACTTACATGTGTTCAAACTCAATTCAGGATGTTACCAAAACCAATTTATTTGTTTTACGGTTTGGGGGGTTTTTTGGCAAACCAAGTCTTTAGGATTTGCAAATGTGTGAGTTCACAAACATTAGCAACGTTGCTTTGCCTATGATCACATTTAAAATTTCTTTCAAATTCTCTTCACACCATGCCAAGTCATCAATTTTTAGTAAGACTATCCAATCACCACATTGCTAGAAGAACTGTACTTCTCTTAAGGTGAATTTCATTTTTCCAGTTCAAGGTGTGATTGAAGAAATCAGTAAATAAATATAAAATAGATTTATAGTTTAATCTTTCTGTGCTGTTTTCTCTTGCAATTATTTAAGTTTGAACATTAATTTTTATTAGTCACTAAAATGTATATTCACAGCTGTAATAAATATTTCACGTATTGTTTAAGACTTTTTCCATTCCTGATATTTTACTCAAATACCAAAATGTATTGGTTTCATATTCTGAGTTCTATTTCACTAAAATTATGTATTCAGTTTCTTCTAAAATCAGATAATTAGTTCCTAACCTTTTCTATATGCTCAGCCTTGCAATGACTTTTGCACGTCCTTATCTTCATGCACTAGATAAAACCAAGGTTCAGTGGAAGTTATGACGTTGAGTTCAATGTGCCTAGGACAGGATAAAAAGGAAAATTTTACCATTTGTTGCCCAATTATTCAATTCCCTTGCTTGGTTTGAAAGCACTTCTGTGACTACTGCATAGTACTGGATTTTTAAGGTAGAGATTTTTTTCAAACATGTCCTTACCTCTTTCTCAAGATGATGACAAACAAAAAAAAAAAGAAAACAAGTAAGGAAGGTGAATAATCCTCTTTAACATCTTCTTTTAAAAGTATGGAGATGATGCCATTAAGTTGTGTCATTCTCTGAAATGATAATATTTAGAAAATATTCTGAAGGTTCTAGGACTTTTTTCAATACATAACTGAGATCAGACATTCTTTTGAAGTAGAATTGCCTTTGTTCTAGAGTTATTTTGGATAAAGAATTAAGGAATTACTTGTTCTGTTACTCTTGTTCCAAAGCACAACAAATACAGTATAGCTGCTGCAAACCACCAAGTGATAGTGTATAGCTTGCAGTTAATAAGGGCAAACATATTAAATTTTTAGAAGTTATTTTCCTGGCAAATAGAAAAATGACTAACAGAGATAAAAGAATAAGCTGAGAAGTTTTAGCTAGGTCAAATCTCATAGAATAATAGAATGCTTTGGTTTGGAAGGGACAAAAGACCATCTAGTTCCACCCCCCCCCACGATTGGCAGTGACACCTTCCACTAGACCATGGTGATCAGGACCCCATCCAGCCCGGCCTTGAACATTTCCAGGGATGGGGCATCCACAGCTTCTCTGGGCAACCTGTTCTAGTGCCTCACCATGCTCTGAGTAACGAATTTCTTCCAAATGTCTAATCTAAACCTACTCTGTTTCAATTTAAAGCCATTCCCCCCTGTCCTGTCACTACATGCCCTTGTAAAAATGCCTCTTTCCAGTTCTCTTTGTATCCCCCTTTAGATACTGAAAGGCTGCTCCAAGGTGTCCCCAGAGCCTTCTGTTCTCCAGCCTGAACAACCCCTACTGTCTTGCCCTGTCTTCATAGGAGAGGTGCTCCATCTTCATATCATCTTCGTGGTCTTGCTCTGTACTCACTCCAGCAGGTCCCTGTCCTTCTTATGTTGGGTGTCCCAGAGGTGGATGCAGCCCTCCAGGTGAGTAGAGGGCCACAACCACCTTGCTCAGCCTGCTGCTCACATTTCTTTTGAGGCAGCCCAGGGTGCAGCTGGCCCTCTGGGCAGTAAGTACACATAGTTGGCTCATGTTGAATTTCCGGTCAACGAACATCCCCAAGTCACAGAATCACAGAATCAAATAATTAATTAGGTTGGAAAAGACCTCTGAGATCATTAAGTCCAACCTTTGACCAAACACCACCATGTCAACTAGACCATGGCACTAAGTGCCACATCCAGTCTTTACTTAAACACCTATAGGGATGGTGACTTCACCCCCTCCCTGGGCAGCCCATTCTAGAGTCCTCCTCAGGCCTGGTCTCAAAAGATATTAAATTATCAACAAATAATTAGTAATTATAGTATTGTTCCTATCTGCACTGGACAAAAGTAATTTTCTTTCTGTTGTGAAAGAAAATGAATTACACGATTTTTTACTTTTAAATTTAATCTATTGGCATCTACCTGATCTGATGCACTTCCATGGGAAACGTATTGAAGATACACAGCAACTCAAAGCTCTCTTATGCACATATACTGCATGGGGTCAGGGCCAAGGGAATGGCTTTTTACAATTGGCAGTCAAAGACAGACTTCCTCAGTACATGAAAAATGACAGTGCAGCTGGAAACAGCACCACAACGAGTCCCAAAAATGGCCAAGAAAACTTGAAGTTTTTTACTAGAAGTGCTGTCTTCATAGAAACTTCTCAAAACATGTATCTTTTAAAATGTAAATGGCACTTTGTGATGTTTGAATATTATCACATCCCAAAGAATCCCAATTCTCTGAAGCAAAGTTAATTAGTCCAACACCCACCCACAACAAGAGTGTTCTAAACTGTGTTGCTCATTTGAAAAAAGTCCCGAAGTAGCAGAAATATACATACTGATTTTATATTGTATTTGCATATAATAATTACATTTATATATTAAAATGAACCTTCTAGCTAATGTATTTATCTTTTGAATAAAATAATTTCATTCGAGGGCTGTAAGAAGAAAGATCCAGGTCACTACAAGCCAGTCAGACTAACCTTGACCCCTGGGAAGGTAGAGGAGAAAACTATCCCAAAAGCCCTTTCAAAACACATGATGGACAAGGTGGGACTGTTCAGCATAGATTTATGAAGAGAAAATAATACCATAAGAGTCTAAATTCATTCTATGGTGAAATGACTACAGTACTCAGTGAATGAGGGGATATTACTTTTCTTGGATTCAGCAAGGCTATCAGCAATGCCTCCATAATACCACCATTCCTGGAAGAGCTTAAAAAGCAGATAGATATGACACTTCATGATATGGTTTAGTGGGCACAGTGGTATTCGGGTAAATTTCGGACTTGAAGGTCTTTTCCAACCTTAGTGATTACATGATTCTATGTTGTCCTCAACAAACTGACGAAGCACAGGTTATATCTGCAGACGCTGAGGTGAGATGAAAGGTGGCTAAGCTGTTGGACTCAAAGGGTTGTAGTTACAAGCACGAAGCCCACACGAAGGCTAGCCAGTGGTGGTGTTTCCCAGAAGTCACTGCTGGGACCAGTACAGTAATTAATGTCTTCAGTAATTACCTTGATGATGGAACAGAATGCTAATTTGCAGATGATTTGCAAACTTAGGAAGAATATTTGACACAGCAGATGCTTATGCTGTCAAAGGAAACTTAACAGGCTAAGGAAATGGGCAAATAGTAATAGTCTCAGAACATTTAAGAAAGGGAAACACTAAATCCTGCACCTGGGAAGGAATAACTACATGTACCAGTGCTGGCTGGGGACTGACTGGCGGGGAAGCAGCTTTGCAATCCTGGTGGAAGAGCCAGCAACGTGCCTTTGCAGCGAGGAAGGCCAATAACTTTTTCTGAGTTAAAATATGAACAGGATCTCACCACCTGCAGGTTGACTGTGTGATCCTTCCCCACTTCTCAGCACTGGAGAGGCCACAGCTGAAGTGCTGGGTCCAGTCCTGAGATCCCTGGTACACAGGGTAATGAAAATATGGAAGTGAATTGAACTCAGCTCCATGAAAATGATCAAGTGTTTGGAGCATGTAACCTACACTGAGAGGCTGAGAAGTTTGCATTGTCCATGCTGGTGAAGATATGCAGGGCCATCTTATTCGTGTATACAAACAACTGATAAATGTGAAAGTTAAGAATATATGGAGCCAAGCTCTTTCTCTGGAGGAAGGTCAAGTGGCAATAAGCCACTACTGAGATAGGAAACTTCATTTAAATGTAAGAAAAAGGTGATTGTAGGAGTATTCTAACACTGGAGCAGGTATCTTCCCTTGGAGATATTCAGTAGCTGGCTGGACATGACCCCAAGCAGCATCCATTTGGTGACCCTCCTCAGAGCAGGAGGGGTTGGACAAGACCATTTCCAGAGGTCCTCTCTAACCTTAATTCTATCCTGCAATTCTGCTTTTCAAACATAATATGTTCTACTGTAAAGCTTTATCCCCTACAATGTAGTGCTACTTGTGGGCTTAATGATAAACTACGCTTTCCCCAACTTGTGACTGATTAAAGAGAGTCAGGGGACTTCAAACAATCAGAAGACTCACTTACATGTCTGGTAGTTCGTGAAGGTCTTTAAAACAAACTTCTCTCTGGTATCTATACGATGTATTGCTCTAACGAGAAAATTATGATAGTAGAAACAAGCTCCTGGAATGAAATGTTACTTATTTTTTTAGTTACCTGGTCTAACAAGTATTCTAAAATGTTAGAGGTAAGTTTTCTAAGAAGATAGTGGCTTCAAATTCTTAAAAGTGTTTTGAACAGATATTAAAAATTGCTGGATTTATAATTGCAAGAATTAACTCAGTTCTTATAGCCTTATAAACAAAAAAGTTACACACACATTGCTGGTATCCTGTTGAAGCTATTTAATTTTAAAGAAATTTTTTGCAACTTTTTTCAGTAGTAAGATATTCAAAGAAATCACTGGAAATAATGGTTGAGAACTTAGAAACATTTTTCATTGTAACATCCACTTAGCCCGTTTCTTTGTCCAATACACCTCTTCTTACTAAAAATAGAAATGCCACAGATAATAATTTATAATTAAAACAAAAATAATTCCTCAGACTAAGTATGCACTAAACAGCATATATATTGATAACTGGAAATTTCATGGCAAAAGTTCTATGTTGATAGGATATTTTGGTGAGACAATGTGATGACTATGTGTTGGCTGAAAAATATTTTATTAGAAAATCTTAGGACGTCTGGTGACTAGTACAAAGTAAAACTAGGGACATTTTTTAAATTTTGGAATCTCCATTCCTATAGACGTACGCTGCTTGCACCTACCCAAAACACAGCAATTTCATGCTCCATTGCTTTTGATGTGTCATAAAAACTTAAGAATTCATACATTGTGTCAGATCAAAGATGTATCTAGGCCAGGTTCTTCTGGCCATTACTGACTGCATAGAAAAGAGTAAAAACAGAGCAAACATATTTGATGCTTTCCCTTAATAGTGTCTCATCTTCCATCTATTTTCAGTTCAGGAATTTTATGAAGAAGATTGCTTTTCTATGTACTTACAAACATAAGTGAATTTCTGTTCAATGAATTTGCCTAGGTATGCCCTTGAGTAAAAGTAAGTTTTTAAACATCTATTATGTGAGATTCTGCAGAGCTCAGTGAGTTTCTGGTTTGTAAAAAATCTTAAGGAAAAGGTTGAGTTACTAAGAACTATAAACTCTCTTAATACAGGATGAAAGTAAGGGTTAGTGAAATGCTAAAGCATTCATAAAAAAAAAATCTAACACTGTCAGAAGATTTTTTTTTTTTTTTTGGATGCAAGTCTTTTCCACAGATTTTACAATAGCAGAACTGAAAATTGTAAAACCTTGCAAAATATTCAAAGTTCCTACATTTAACTAAAATCATTAAAAAATGACTTAAATTTTTTAACTCAGCTATTGTAGCTTGGCTTATCAGTTAGCTGACATGTAATGTGATATATAATAATATTATATATGTTCTTGCTCTTCTGTATTAGCACAATTTTAGTAAACATATTCTTCATCATATTTATTCCCTCTATTTCATTTCTAAGATCTTCCTAGTCATGACTATATCTGATGAATTCTGTTGGTGTTATACGATTGATGAATAAGTTAACAACTAAAAAATTTCATTGAATGTTCTCACAGAACATTCTATAGGGAAGGCATTGTTATTTTTTTCACACCTTACTTAAAGTGCTTTGAAAGACTGAGTATTGAAACAGCCCTTGCAAGTATTTAATGGCATCAATCTCCTAAAAACAGACAGATACCTTAGGCTCCCATGGTTTCCTCTACCCAAATCAGTGTTATTTTTTATCTTTCTCCTCTCACTTAACTGGAGTAAAATTAAATGTACTTATTTACCCCTCAAAAAATCGTTTTTCCTTTTTCCCGCCTGAACCTCAATCGTGATGAGGGGCTCCTGGAAAGCAAATTCTTTTCAGGACTGTTCACCGATTAGAAACCAACTGAAAATGGGAACTTTATTCATGCATAGCACCAAACTAAAACAGCTCTTCATATCTTCCCAAGACTAAACATAGACTCACACCAAAGCAACAGGAACTTGACCCACAATGGACAAGGGCACCACCTGCCAACACCTGCCCTTTTGCTGACTTGCTCAACTGCACTGCACTGAGTCTGATCTCCTCCTCTGTTCATGGGAAGAGAACCAGCAATTTTCAGAATCCCCTTGGATATTCCATGTTCTCACAATTAATGCTTCTTCAAGTACCTCAGGTTTCAGCTACACTTTTGGATCTTGGTTCCTTGCTCTGAAATGACTCAGTTCTTTTTCCTCCACAGTACACCATCTGGCAAGGGTTTTCTCTCCAGTTTTCCAGAACTGATTTTTCATGACCAGCTTCCTTTTGATTTACACAGAATTCCAGAAAGCAATAATCTGGATATAAAACGAAGAAGTCATTACATGCAGACTACCTGTGAAAAAAAGCATTTCTGGAAATGCATGTTTTAGACTACAAAACTCAGGAGGACAACTTTAAAGAGAAGTGTAGATCATAAAATAGTCCTTTGTCAAACATTTTCAAGATTTTTTTTTTAAATTTTGCCCAAATCTGATAATTTTTGTGGCTGAAGATTGGACTGTGATGCAATTTATACTTCTAAGGATATCTATTTTTTTCCTCTTTTCTAAAGTCTTTTTCTAGTAAAGATTGCTTATTATGACAACAGGATCCTTAATGGCTTTTGAATCAGCCACTAATTTACTTACCATTTTCCTAAAGGACACAGCTTTAACTGTAGTTATTTTTCTGTCATTAATAGTCAATTTAATTTATATTCTATATGCTCTAAAATTATTTTGTGAAAATGTTATCTTTAGTTTTAAACAATGGAAAATATTTTGATTAATTTTATGATTACTAGAACAAATTGGCATGAAAGTAGGTTAAAAAATCATGAAATACCTTTGATCAAGAAAACTTCTGGGCTCCCTGCCAATTCAAAAGAAAAGAGAGATGTTCAAGGTAACAATGTTGGTGTTAAGCTAGTGTCTCAGTCAGAATCTGGAAACAGAGACCCTTACATTTTGAGTCCTTACATATTCAAAAAGCCTTACTGAAATTAAGTGGGGAAAAATAAAGCACTCAAAAAAAATGTTTCTGTAGCAGACAAAAGTATGATGCAGATAGACAAAAATGAGCATCAGCACTTTTCAAGATTAGAATACTCTTGTACATATAGAAGTATATATAAGCTATAATGCCAAAATATATAGTACAATCTCTTGTAGCATGCGTAGAGAAGAAAAATTCAAATAGGCACTTCGAGACACCTCAAACATGAGTTGTTTGTTTCTTTCGAGTTTTCCATTTTTTGGTTTTTTTAAGAAAGATCCAGGAAAATAATGGCATAGTCTTCTGAAAATAGTTCCATGAGGAACCACAAATTTTCAGGAAAAAAATTGCTAGAGTCTTGGTTCTTTGGAAGGAATAAGTATCTATTATGGGTAGGAAGATATGTCACCGCTTGGGAATACAAACTGAGAAGACCCTTTAGATTAAGATCCTGTGAATCCTTGCAATCTATGTTCTCCTCTCATCAGAGCAGAGGGTGTCAGGCTCGTCTGACAGAACAATTCTACACTGGAAAGGGAAGGAGGAAGTCTTTTTAATTAGGGCCCCTTTCTATTAAATATTTATGCAATTGGAAAAAGTTGCAGTAGGCAAAAAAGGGCACTCACAAGGATATATTTCCTGATAATCAGATCTTTTCCTGGGACTGGAAACAGAACAGAATGATCCCACCAGCCAGCTGAACAGCCTAATAACAATCTTAGACACCTTTTTCTCAAGTTGTGTTCTATACATAACTGAGAAAATTTTAAAGCAGCAAGTTTTTTATTGACTTTCAAAATTAACATATGTATTTAAAAATTTTCCTGACAAAGTGGTCCATGGATAAGTGCTTACTGCATATTTACTACACAATATATGTTGAAAAAACCAACAACTCCTTCAATGTACTTTAATAAGAAATGCTTGAGATAGGCGTTGTACTTCATGTCTTTTAAGCAACAGGAAAATCGGCTGTACAAAATAATGTTTTTATTCTCTTTTTTTTAAGCAGCTTATTCAAAACTAATAACTGTTCAGAGGAAATTAGATTAAGCTACACAACAGTGTGAATATGGGCTATCTGTGCCTATAACTAGCATCTCAGCAGAAAGAAAAGGCAAAATGTATATTAAAATGCACCTAATACTTGATATGATTAATGAATATCTACTACTCCTGATGAATAGAACCGTTTTATGGCATTTTATTATATATCCAGAACTATTCTCAAAAAAAATTGACCTAGAATTTACCAAACTACGTTAAGTGCATCTTTCTGAAACACAAAATTATTTGCCAAAATAGCTTGTAATGTTATTAAACATGGAAAGTAATTAATGCAAAATTATTGTACCACAAGCCACTTGTGGTAAAATATGACAGTGATCCAATCTATTACCTCTCTTGCTTGAAACTCCAGGCAAGGGTCTCCATTTATTATCCTTGATTGTCCATGTATAGCTGCTTAGATGAATGATCAATGATAGGAATAATCTGTTAAAGGCTCTGTGTCTCAGAGACCACCCAAAGAGTTGGAAAAAGATAGTTACAATGACACATAGTATCAAAATTAGACCCCCAAGTTCAGAAGAACCAGTAACTTGGGGATATTTTTCTCTGATGGATGATCCAAAATGTGCAAACAAGGAAAGGTTAGTTATAAGACTAGTCCCTATGAAACAGCTAGCAGAAATGGACAGGTATGATCACAACATGAGTGTCATCTGCTTTACTTCAAGATCAAGTATTCTGTGGTTTCCTAAAATTTGTGAGAAAGACTGACCCTAACTTGTTTTTGCAGACCTCAATATTTTATCCAGTGCTTTCTCAGTTATTTGAACTGTTGTAGATGAAACTCTACTTTTTCCAAGTCACTCCACTGCTCAGTGAAAAATGAACACTTCATTTTCTAAAGACATTATGGCACTGCTGGCCCCGAAGAGAAATTTTAAGTTACAATAATAATCATCACATAATAGATAGAATAGTTGACGGAAATTGTTTCAAACCTTAAATTTTTATATACGCATCACTTGAGCTGCAATAGAATTGCTTCTCTGTTTCCTACTTCCTACTACTTCCTAATTCAAATGAATTAAAACTGTATTTTGCTGGCAGTGCAAAGGCTGAGCATGGCAGATCAGGCCTCGCTCTATTTTCACATTACTGCAAACTAGGAGATGCTCGTGAAACAATAGATTTACACTGCTATAAAATTATGTAACTGGGATAAGCAAGCAAAAATAACAAGCCTCGGCACCCCTTCTGAAAATGCTTGGAACTCCTCCAACAAAAAGGTCATGTTTCAGGAGATGAGCTTAGTCTTTAGATGAGGTGGTAATGGAAACTATAAAACCAAATGCTCGTGGCTGGCATAGCGGCTGACATCCACACATTTGTAACCTCAACATTTGCCTGCTGCAACAATGTCTAAACTACCAACCCAGAAGAAACTCTTATTGCTCCAGGAAAAATACTTTGTTCAAATTGTAGAAGGATGTTTATGATATAAGTGGTAGGGTACCATGAAGATGGACAGGATACAGGAATCTAAATAAAACTCACTGCATCATTGTGGAGCTCTGTCTTCTATACTGGCTTCATGCTAAATGTAGAGGCAAACCTAAGGTAAAGAATTGTGGGGTCATGCTACTCAGAAATATTCCCAAGACTAACCAATGAGATTGCTACTTCTTTAGCCACCACAGTCTCTGAGGAAATTCTCAATATACTGCATGATAAATCTCTTAGTTAAAAGAACAGCAGTGAAGACAGAAGAGGACAGTGCTGCCTCAATCTGGATCTCAGTGCTACGTCTGCACTTCAGAATAAGACACATTTTTCTCTCTTTAATTCAGATACACACATGCACACACAGAGGGGAAAAAAAAGGTAGCTGTTATTTTAATCAAGACTGCAGAGTACTGAGAAGCCACAGTGGACCTTGTGTGTAAGTTTGTGTGCAGTATCAGGAGAAGACTAACATGGAGAAAAAAATACACAGAGTGAATGTCAGAAATGTTAATATTTTGTGGAACAGATATTTCACACTGGAAATTTAGAAATAGAGAAAGACTATCCCAATTAAAAAAGAAAGGAAAAATACCTGAAGAAAAAAAAAGAAAGATAAAAGAGGAGGAGGAAGATTTATTCTATAGTAACTTCTCTATGTTACTGCAAAATGGCAAAACTGAGATACTATTTATGATTTAAGACACCCACTTGTCAGTAGCTAGCACACTAAATCGGTAATTGTTCAAAAAACCAGCTAAAACATATCTATTGGTTTTACATGTATTGGTAAAGGAGAACTGGCACCATAAAATACTAAACCCCACAAGTTTTTAGCTTCTCTGTCACATCTCAGTGCATTTAATATCCTTCTGTCATATTATTTATGACTTCACAAAGAAACCAGTTATTTCCCATTATCTCTTCAATAAATAAGTAAAGTGGAGCATGCTGCAGCGCTACAATTCGTTAATGAGATGCCTACAAAATCGTCACGGTGTCTGGTCTCAGAAGCTTGCACAGCATCTAACTATTAGAGCTCACCTCATCCCCGAAGAGTAATTGCATTTTTTACACATTGATATGTTCCAACCTGACGGCTGAGACACACATTTTAAAGTGGATTCCATAAAGTAAGTAAACCTTTCCATGACACATTTAACATTTAAAAAACAAAAAATTCTACAAGTGTTTTCAGTTTTCATTAACATTTCCACCAGTCCATCATAAGAGCATTGCCTTCTTTTCTTATAAGAAAAGCAGGTCAAAACTTATACCTTGGATTTCATGTGGGTAAAATCTGACACTCCAGCTCCCACTGGAAAGAACTAAGGATAGAGGAATATTACATTATATACCATAAGACATAACTAAAATCCCGATATAAAACCTGCTGAAGAAAATGAAAGCCTTTCCATTAGCTCTGTGGGCTTTGCCTTCAATGCCAAATGATGGTAGAAATTATTAACTTTTCCACCCATTTATCTATATTGCTGCTTAATTAAAAAATGCACAGGTAAAAAATGTTCCTCTTTTTTATTAGACGAATAAGACTGTCACAAATTAAAAGAAACTACCATGAAATGACTTCTACATTTAAAAAGACAAAATATTGACCAATATTTTTCAAATACAGCAAGTACAGTGTTTCCTGTAGTTTCTACTGGCCTTTTTTATCATAAGACATAGTGTTCATAATGCATATTTCTTTAGTTTTATTTACGGTAGGTTCTCTCATTTCATTTCACTAGTGTGTAGTACAGATTCATAATATTCTTGTACATTCTTTTCTTCTAGCAATATTTTATATATTGGAGCAAAAATTTCAGTTGTGTTTTCCACTGTTTATTAAATGCACTATCAAGGACAGAAGATGTAAATGCTGTGAGTTTTTTATGGTTTTCCTCTTTTATTCATTTAGCAGAAAAATATTTATCTGATACTCTTTAAAGACATGTACAGAGGCTACTGTACTATAACCACAATGCCTCAAGAGAACATTTTTTTTTTCTGAGGTGACCTGTTCAATATATTCTAAGTCCTTTCTCCTGAGCAAGTTGCTGACACTCCGTTTGAGTGGACAATGTCATTAGGGAAAAGCATCTCGGGGAAAAAAGCTTGAGAATGGAATGAGGAACAGTTAAATTGTACGATATCATTAAACAGAGCAGGACCCCCAAAGCTGAAGGGGGGTATAAAAAGGAATAAAGAAAAATAATTTTAAGCTCTGACATCATAACCATTTCATTTTGTTCTCCTGGAATGGCATTCAAGTAGAAAGCGAAGACACTTTTGTTTTATATACGTAGGTTTTTGTACATGAGTTAGTATTCAAGCTCCCATTGCAGTCATTGAGTCTAGAGAGTGATTTACCTCACCTGAAAGTAGACACATATATTTGAGCATCACCTGGGCTAATGCTTAGACACTCCTAAATTCAATTGTTTTCTTCTTCAAGTATGTGACTAAAGAGAAACAGAGAAAAATCAGTAGTATTTACATATAACATAAGGAAAAATAAATTTCTCAGACAGAAAAGGAAATCAGACATAAGATGATTGGTAAAATTTCTGGAAGACTAAATGTCATCAAAAAAACTTTTCCAGTCAACAACCAATCTCAGGCAATAAGGATAAAGATACATGTTTATCCACAAAACTCATTTACACATGCTATATGATTACTGTTTAATAAGCCATTTCCTTCCAGGAAACAGTTGTGAGTATGCATAAAGTCATTCATGCACTGCATTCATGTCAACAAAGCTGCAATGTTCTCTGAAATGGAATAAAACCCGAGAATTAAATCTAGTCTCTCTCAGTCCTTACAGGATTTTCAGAGTATTGGCATCCATGTCTCACATCAGAAAAAAAATAAACTGCAAGTTTGTTTTTCATTAAATAAATTATTTGGCTAATGGTTATCATGTATTGGAGGAGCCTAAGGAAGTGTAATGATCTCTAAGAATGATGGATTTTAATGTGGAAAGGCAAGCAAGCACGTAAGTCCGTATAATAGCCATCGTGCTGTTGATAAGTCTTAGTCATTCATTTTAACTGATTGTTTGACAGATTCTTGTTAGGGAAATGAGGTTTTCTTCTTTATGCCTATATACAGAATCAAAGAATCATCTAGGTTAGAAAAGACCACTAAGATCATTGAGACGAACTATTAACCCAGCACTTCTGTGTTCACCACTAAACGATGTCCCCAAGTATCACATTCACAAGTCTTTACCAACTCAGGGATGGTGACTCAACCACTTGCCTGGGCAGTCCATTCCAATACTTGAGCATCCCAGTAAATAATTTTTTTCTAACATCCAATCTAAATCTCCCCTGGAACAACTTGAGGCTGTTTGCGCCTATTGTTTGTTACTTAGGCAACCCTCAACTGGCTACAACCTCCTTTTAGGTAGTTGCAGAGAGTGATAAGGTCTTCCCTGAGCCTCCTTTTCCCCATGCTAAAGAACCCCAGCTCCCTCAGCCGCTCCTCACTGCACTCACTCTCTAGAACTTTCGCAAGCTCTGCTGCCCTTCTCTGGACACTCTCCAGCCCCTCAATGTCTTTCTTGTAGTGAGGGGCCCAGAACTGGAAACAATGCTGCCTTACTAGTGCTGAGTACAGTATATGACCTTATCCTAATACAGTTAGCAGGACAATCTGAAAATATAGGCAGAACTATCCATCCAAATGTCCTTTATGCCAGAAGAATAACGAGGAGATGTAATATAAGGCACATTTTTCACTGACTATTTCAGTAAACAGATCAACCAAGAGATAAAACCTTTATTGCTCTAAATAGCACTGTTATACCAGTCCAAAATTAGATACATCAGGCTCTGTCTGTCATGTTCTCTGATGATATTAGTATGTGATATACTTTCAAGGTTGCCTGAAAGCTTCTGTGAGTTAGCAAGACTTTTGATAAGCTAACAAAAAAAAAAGCCAACTTGTTCCCCTTTTTGATGTAAGAAACTCTGAGCAAATTCTCTACTCCAGTGTCGATTATGACCATTTCTGTGAAATACTCAAGGAGAGATCTCATGTATGACCCAACATCCATGTTAGCAGAGTAGATGCTGTATCATTTGCTTCCCATTAAGATTTTCCTCTTGACAAAAACCAGATAAACCTGTTACATCAGAAGTTGGAATGTACTATCTTACTGTTTTCCTGTTGATGAAACTATGCTTCAAATACATATAATTGAACTCTATAATTTGTTTTTCTCACCCTGTGTCTGCATAAGGTAGTGAGAGCAATACACGTGTTGGAGGAATGCCTGTTAACACTCCCATGGATTTGGGATAAAATCCTTAGAGTTTGAGATAATGCAAGAAAGTAATTGTTGTCCTGGTCAATATCTTGCTAGAGGTTTTTTTACAAAAGCTTGATGCAAAGCCTTCTCAGGTCAAACCAAAGACTATTTGATTTCCATGGGCTTTGGATCAAGTGAATTCTGCAAGGCATTCAGGGACTCGCAGATGCTGCAGCATTTATGCACCTTACATTGAGATTTTTGTTAAGTTTTAGCATTCTGCAGCTGACAAAAGTCCTCATCACCTTGTAGATTATGACCTTAGATTATATAAATAGGTGAAGAAAGTAAGAGTAGTAAGAACTATTTGTGAGTTTAAAGCATCTGTTTTCCTGTTTGCACAGTATTCGAGCTCTGTGATATTCTTGGAGACTGAACCTTTGGTACTTAAGAATAGCTACAATGTATCCCTTGTCCACAATTCCTTAAAAACTATTTAGGAAAAAAAGTATCTCCCTAATCTAAGCTTAATCCAAACCACAGTTAAGTTATTTTCATTACCTGAGAACATGAGAGGGGTAGGTGAAGGAGATGAATTAGAGTAAAAGTAAAGCCCTGTCTATGGCTGGAAGTAAATGACATGGGTAGGACATAAGCAAAGGCAAGAATGCAGTGATACTACACCTGTTATACCTTCAGCAATCTGTAACTTCTTCCCAAGGCAGAAGTTGTATCTTTCCTATTTGATGTGCATTCGTGGATATCTTGCCATTAATTTTTCTAATTGTTTTTTCAGTCAAAAAAAGAATGGACCAGTAATGTCTGGTTTATAGCCTTTCACCATTAGATGAAATTGTTCTTTTGTAGCATTGCTTCTAAAAGTATTCTCCATTCCACACATGGATGAAAAATCAAAATTGCTTTGAACTGAAATCCCAAAAGCAATTCAAATCAAACAAGCCAAACGTGTAATTTTAGGGTTTTGTTCTACATTTCTAAAAGAAAATGAATAAAAAATAAGTGGGTTTCATTCATGTATTTTTGGAAACAAGAAATTCATAAATTATATTTTCCAGCTACATTTTACTTTTATCAAAGTCTCACATAAGAAAAAAAGTTCAAAGATTCCTGAAGAGATTTTCTATTGCCTTACATTGCAAGACCTCTTGATGTTTCACTGTGAAATTTTTAGAAGAAATATGAGGTTTCTTTTGGATAAAGTTCTAGATATTTATTTGAACATATTCAACTTATTCTGATATTATCTTAGAACCATAGAACATTATGAGTTGTAATGCACTTTAAAGATCATCTAAATCCAACCCCCTGGCCTTGGGCAGGGGCACCTTCCACTAGACCAGCCTGCTCAGAACTCCATCCAACTTGGCCGTGAACACTTCCACGGATGGGGCATCCACAACCTCTTTGGGCTACCTGCTCCCATGCCTACACTGTTCCCCTCCCAATTTCTTCCTACCATCTAAGTTAAATATCTCCTCTTTTAGTCTAAAACCATTCCTCCTTGTCTTATCACTATCTGTGAAAATATCCGTCCGTGCAAAAATTCACTCTCCCTCATTTTTATAAGGTTCTTTAGGTACTGGAAGGCCACAAAAAGTTTTCCCTGGAGCCTTGTCTTCTCCACACTGAACAACACCAACTCTCTGCCCTGTCTTTACAGGGGAGGTTCTCCAGCTCTCTGATAATCTTTGTGACCCTCCTCTGGACCCTCTCCAATAGGTCCATGTCTTTCTTGTGCTGAGGACTCCAGAGCTGGATGCAATACTCCAGGTGGGGTCTCACCAGGGCAAAGTAGATGGGCAGAATCCCCTCCCTCGCCCTCCTGACCACACTGCTTTTGATGCAGCCCAGGATGCAGTTGGCTTTCCAGGCTGTGAGTGCACAGTGCTGGCTCATGTTCAGCTTTTCACCCATGAGAACCCCGAAGTCCACCCTTCGAGTCCACGTCTGACCAACCTGGAGATAGGAGTGTTGCATGGGACCATATAGTAGGCCTTATAGAAGTCTAGGTAGATGGCATTGGTCTGTCTTCCCTTGTCAACTGTTGCAGTCACTCCATCATATAGGGCCACCACATCGTTCAGGCACAATTTGCCTGAAGAAAGCCGTGCTGGATGTCTCGAAACACCTCCTTGTGCTGTATGTACCTTAAAATTACTTCCATGAAGATCTACTCCATGATCTTCCCAGGCACAAAGGTAAAGCTCACTAATATGTGGTTCCCCAGATCCTCCTTTCTTCCCTCTTTGAAAACAGCAGCAACATTTCCCTTCGTCTGACTGCTGAAGTTTTTGGCTTTTTTATAATTCTCTGATCAAAGTCCGTAAACAGAATCACTAAATAAGTTACCAATTTTTATAGTACAGTAAGGAAATCTTGTGAACAGGCGTATTTTTCTTTACCTCACAGCACAAACCCGTTGTAGCAAACCTATCTGAAAGACCACAGTACACTGGAGAATTAGTGATACATGTAACAGTGAAACTGAGCGAGTACAGCGGACCACGCTGAATGTCCACCCCAGCCTTCAGGCTGTGCTCTGTTGCACAAACACATTGTCTGCAGGATAAGCCTGACCAGATCCCTGTAAGAGAGGAGCCTGCAGGCAACTCAGTACTGGTGATTACGCCACCTGTATGACCTTGCCTGCGTCTAAAAGTGCAGCAAGAAGTTCTCATGAAAACATCTTTTATTAATAGAGTTGTTTTATTGAAAAAATAAATAAAAATTATGCAATACCACAAAGGACCAAAAGAAAGATCTCTGCATGCACAGGATGCAGCATGCTGCAGAAAAATCCGCAGCAACCCATCCAGTGCTAAGCGAATGCATGGTTTTTAGCATATGAAGGGGTGTAAGATTTACTGGATAACTATATTCCTCTTTACTCTATGTTACTAAAACATCTATTTTATTAAGTCATTTGTTGTCGTGCCTTTCTTGTCAAGATTCAGAAAGAATCCTGCACCTTCACTCTCTCACCTCACATCCCACCACTCCACCCTGGTGCGGAACACTAGCCACTATCAGGCTGCTCTCTTGAAGGAATAACAATTCAGTTTTTAACACTGTCTTCATCTATTTCTTTCTAGCAAACTAGCTAGGTAAATAATTTCTTTGCAGACTTGCTTCATAGGTCCCTGTTCTCAATTTGTTTCTAAAGGCAGTGGAAAAGGGATTGGCATATTAAAAATATAACTTCAAATCTCAGAAGCATGTAAAAAATCTTGTCTTCATACCAGGATTTTTTCCAAGGACAACTTAGAAGTAAGCAAGAAGCTTAAGAAAGAGCTTCTTTCCCATCATTATCATCACTCTTATAGCTTTTCAAAAGCATTAGCTTGAACTGCAAACAGGAAGAGAACTATTTTTAAAAAATATTAAGTCAAAATTGTTGCCCCAAATTAAGAAATTACCACTGTTTCCCCTCGAAGGAGAAGCAACCTTTCATTAGTTATGCAGGATGGCACACTTTCTTTAAAACTTATTTAGAAGTTTATGATAAAGCTGGCCATTTGAGAGGAAGAAAAAAGAGGAAATATTGTTTCTTCTGTAGTTTATTCATTTCACAGACACATAGACACAAAAAAAAATTATATGCCACTTAATACATAAAAGAGCAAAATTTCATGAACTCTTACATTAAAGAAAAGGAACATACTGAAGGATATATTATTTCACACTTGTATAGAACTGTACTAGCTGGCAAATTTGAGATTTGCTGTTCTGGAAAATCAGATTGTGAAGACAAACTAAAATGAGTTAAACCAAATCTTTGTTGATAACAGGATTTCATACCAAATTACAGAATTCTCTTACCAGAGAGATTGGTATGATTTGCAGAGAAGTGAACAAAGTTCAGAAGGAAAACAAGACAGACATAAACTCTGAAGAAGTTCTGACCATAATACTCTGTCATGGCCTTCAAGCTTCTCTAATACTTCAGTCTGGAGGCAGCTTTAGCAAAAATGGTATTTTTTAAATTGAATTAAATATGAAAATGACTACTGCAATGAGTAGAGTGTCCCTGCTGAAATTTATTTTAGTATGTCTCTAAAATTTTCAGTCTGTTTCACAGCTGTGTATTGGCAATGCCTAACTGCAGTCTAGAGCTCCCAGACCTCCTGGAAGATATTAGAACAGCAGCATGGGGAGATACATCTGATGTGTCTCCATTGGGACACTTTAGAAATCAACAGTGGTGAAACAGCTAACAAGACCACCATGTGGCTTGGTCTTTAGGTTTCCTGTTCGGAAGAACAGAAATAGTTTACAACCCTTTGAAGGGTAATCAAGGTAATCAAGCTCTCCATATCTTAATTCATAAGTATTGCTACTTGAAGAATGACTTCTTTCCTGCAGAAAATTAGATTCTTAAATTTTCTTTTAAATTTCTAGAGGCTTCTTCTAAACCAGCACAAACATTAAATCTCTTTTTTTTTTTAATTTCAAAATTTTGCTGTGTTGTTCGGAAAAGAACAAAAACTCGGCAGAAGTAATGAAGTGGCCTTCAGGGTTACACAAAACAAGAATATTTTGAGTTTAAATGTACCAGACATTGCCTTTTTGATGAAGTGGGAATTGCCATCGAATGCCAAGCATGTATTCTGCTATGATCTTTGAAAGGAATATGTTATGGGTCTTTCACAGTTATGTAACTTTGGAACAAGGAGAGTTGATCAAACCAACTTCCCACAGAGGCTGGTATTTATCTCATCCATTTCCACTTGGTATTTAAAGTCTCTGCTAATTACAATAAATTTCATTTATACTCAGTGCAGAGGAATGAGCACATCCAGATGCCTGCTTCTCTTCATTACCTCCTAAGCGAGAAAAAGATGACTAGTTCAGAACTATTTAACTTTTGGAGGAGTAAGTTAAGACCTATAAATATATCCCAGAGATAGTAAGCAACCGGCAGAGAAATAAGTTGGAATTCCACCTCCAGACTCTTCCATAATAATTCTATTGTACAGCATGTCCTTTTTGTCTCCTTTAAAATAGTTTTATATCCTGATTGTCTTCTTTAAAACCACACACCTAAGATATAATCTCTAAATTCTATAGCTCGATCCTTCCACACAAACATAGGGACTGGGAAATGAACTATGTATAGGCAACACAAAAGGTTTATTTAAGGAAACCTTTCTGCTGCATTTGGATTTGTTTGCTTTGAAAACAAAGGAACTTCTGAGAATAGCTAGTGAGCTAGAAAACAGGTATCAGAAAGCATATTAAAGCAGAAGATACACCACTGAGAGAGACGAAAGACATTAAGCAACCTGTTTTCAGCCTTTTGATATAAGTATCTTTCAAAACCACTTATGTGGATCTAAATCCATATTTCCATCCATTTTTCTGTCCAGTATTCAAAATCATCTATCATTTTGCTCTGTATTTACTTAATTTGTTTGCAAAGACATAGCAAGCAGTGCACACTAAATGTTGTGACTACATAGGGTAATAGGGAAAGCTCACATACAGTCTGGAAAAATGTTGCAGGACCCCAAACCTCTTTCCTATAGCATGGCCAAACCCACTGTAAATCCACTCCATGGATGACTGCCTGACAGACATTGTGCTGTACTTGTGGTGTGAAGAGGGCCCAGGGCAGACAGTTGCCAGAAGGCACTTGCATCCAAAGGGATTTGGGCAGTTCACTCCAGGCACTTTTCTGTCTTCCAGAGACCTGAAACAAAACTGGTTCCTACCTTCCCCCTCCCACAACCAGGATTTTATCTTACATGTGCACAAAGATGTCTATATTTTAAAATCATTGGTCATCTGTGCCAGACACAACAAGTCAGCATCAACTCCAGTCTGCAGCTGTGCCTATCCCCAGAGGAGGAGAAAGACTGTCACAGCTCTGCCAGTGCGGCAAGAGGCTGAACCGTGCTGAAAGGCTCACCAGCAAGACTAGCAAAACTGCTTCTCCCATGAATTATTTAATGCATTAAACTTTGAAAATTTGGGCCTTCACCAGAAAGAAACTGTAGGCTAAAGGAATGATGATGGTTGCAGCCTTTCAGCAGCTGTAACTTCTACAGTGATCTGACTATGATGGGATGAAGGGTGAGAGGTGCCAGAAGTAGCACATGGTCCGAGAAGGATAGAATACATATCACATATTAGCTGGGGCTTATTTTGTAAGGAGATTCCTTTCCAATATTTACCTCTAAAACTCAGCACCTTTTGACACAGATTAACATACTATCGGTTGATTACTTTGTTCACAAGCAAATCGGATAAAATTTAAGCTTCCCTTTCACTTGGAAAATAACTAATACTGAGCATGTCAAATTATTAAGCCAGTCTGAGGACAGATTTACTCTAAACTATCTGTCTGAGGGAAAGCTTCAATTTGTGCTCCTTCAAGCTTCCATCTAGATGCTAAAATGGCAAATTCCACCTAAATTCTCAAACAGTGTAGAGTTTACAATATCGAAAGTTTATTTTTATATAAGTACATATCAAATAAACACAAGAGACAGCTGCACCCATAGCTCTCCCTAGGTGTGTGAGAATAGGTGCATACACTCTGTTTGTCCAGTTCTCCTGTCTTGAGTCCATGATATACATGTCTCAACTTGGATTTCATCAACTGATGTAAACAAATGCATCAATAACAAACCCAACCAAAAAGCTTAGAAAAACTGAAAATTCTCAATTCTATAAGTGGTGCAAGACACTGTGGTATTTATATTACAAAGAGTTAAAAAGAGTTGTAGCTAAAGATTTTTTGATACTGCTGTGTCTTCAATAGAAAGGCCACAATTCTTAACCTGTTGTATATCAGTAATGAAGTTATTAGATACCCTAAACCAAAAAAATATATAGGCTCTTCAAAATCAGATGTGGAAAACATCTTCAACCTCTCTGCTTTTTTATTCCTCTGTGGGAAGAAGCAGAGTTGGGGACCAGCGTGTTGCAGCTGTAATCCACCATGTCAAAGAGCACCAATTTTGTTCCTAAGGAACTCTGCACAGTGCAGTAGTTGCTGCCCACAGCTGATAAGGATGCTCAGGGAATTGTTAAGTGGCTGCAAGTGGAAGAGATAAAAGTTGCAGAAACTGAAAGTAAGGGCACTAACAATAACAAAGCTCGTCTTTTGGGCTATAAAAAAGGGGGATATGAATAGTAACAACAATGAAAACTTAAGGATCCCACTCACATTACATGTGCTCTCATACAGAAAACTCTCTTGGTTCATCTTAATGAAAGAAGCAGTGAGTTAGGATGCAAAAGACACATTCAGACTGTAAGCTATTACACAATCCTAAATTAATTCCTTCACAACCTTACAGTCTAACTCTCAGCCATTTACAGGGAATGCCTGGATGGTCAAGCTTTCAAGTGATAACTTGAAAGACGTTCCCTGTGTATCAGCCAAAATATTTTGAGAATCTGCCAGTACAATTCATAGAAAAAAATTCCATGTCTCTGGATACACATTTGAAAAAAGTTGGGATTTGGCCTCAAAATATTTTTTTCCAAAATAAGAATTAACCAAAACATTATAATGTATTATCATAAAATTAGGCTATTAGAGATACCTTTAAGGAGGTTCACAGTTACTTCTTAACCCAAGATTAATTCTCTTAATCCAAGAGATTTAAAACTGTAGTGAAACATACTTACTTTATTTTAATTTACCAAAGTACTCAGAGAAATTAAATAAAATCCTAGAAGTTTATACTGCCTTTTATCCTATAAGATGTTTTAGCTAAGGCCACTGAGTCTTCAATAATCAAACAGCTAAATTTATTTATACAGATACATATTTTCTAACATTTTTGTTTTAATGCCGGTATTATAATAGATCAAATTTTAAAAAATATACAAGTGTTCTCAATATTTTTTGATAGAAAGCCTTAGTGGAAGTGGTAGTAAGTAAAAAACTGAGCTAGACACCATCTGGTTAAAAATGAGCTCACAAATCACAATGCTTCCTCAAAGAGAAAGAGCTGTGATACAAGATGCTTACCTCAGGAAATAAATTCTTTACAAAGAATCAGGGAAAAACAGGAAAATATGTTTTAAATATGCTTCATTTAGGAACAGAGATTAAGGTAAAAATCAACTAGAAGAGCTGTAGACTCTGCTTACAAAGTTCATATTACAGAACAGAAAGAAAACCCAAAGTCAGGCAAAGTACTTCGGAAACCTCTTACATAAGTCTACAAACAATGTTCACTAAAAAATCAAATAGACACAAATAAGAATGTTTCCACCATACCAGAGAAGGGGATGAATTTGCAGTGGTCAAAATTGAGAATTACATTTTACCTTTTCTTACCACACATCAGCATCTTAACACATTTACTGTATAGAGGCTAAACAAGAGACCTATTGAACCCAATAAATCCTCAGATTGCATGTTTCTTTGAAAAATGGAATCACCTACCTGACATTGTTTCATGATTTTTCACACTGTTTCTAAAAACATTTTCATTAATAATATCTACATGTCATAGCTCCCATTTCTTACATATCTTTTCATGCTGAACTCTTGGTTTGAAAACCTCAGAGACAGAAAATCACGATCAAAAAATATATCCCTTGGATGCTTTACATTACTCTTTCAGTTACACTTCTTTTTTTTACCTGAATTACTCATTTCTCTTTCCTAAGCATACCATACACACATCACTCTTATCTCCTTTCTAAAGTATTGTGTAAAAATAGGGCATATTCTATTTTAACAAGACCTGAACTCTAACAGGATCCATTTGATTCTAATAGGGACAATTGATCCTGACACTGGGATATACCCAAAGTCTGAGTCCAAGTAGTATTCAGTAGTAGTACTTCTAGTATAAGTCTATACTTATCCTGGAAGTTACTCCTGTGTACACAGAACTATTTTCTAAGGTGACTGGGTACCTAGTTTCACAGCTGGCTTGCTTCAACTGTTCTCCTTTGTGTTTCTGACACCCAAGCTTCTTCTGAGAATTCAAGTTGAGTGCCTATATTCATCTCCAGACACGTAAACGCATTTAAATTCTTCCCTGTAGTGTTTGTGTCCTATAAATTAATAAACCCAGGAGATCTCTGTGTCTGTGAAACTTGACTTCTCAGTTAAACCAAACAGATCAAAGATATCAGTAACAAATGAAACTGAGAAAACAGGGGTGAAATGCAAAATACTATTTCTAAATACTTTAAATATGCAAAATTTTACTTTGTTCATACTAACAACATATTTCTAGGTTTTTTAGCAACCTCACATTTTCTGTAACTGAAGAATCATGCTCTGATTAAGTACATTTACACAGCAGCTTCTAATGCTTTCACCTTCAGGATGGAGATCTGCAGATAAGTAAGGAACAGTACTGCACAGTGGAATATATGAAAGGAAACTGCTTTTCTAAATATGCAAAAATTACAATTGCTTATATGACTGACATCTTTGTATCTTTAATAATCAGACAGATAGCAGTCTTTTATGGTTTGTTAGCTTTTGTCAATGCACTTAACTGCTAGAATTTGAACTCAAAGTAGTAGGAATGCTGTACTGATAACTAGGTACATTAAGATGTATCTCCTTATAATGCATAAGCTGTGTCTATGCTGCTATGAGAAAAGGAGTGCAGTCTCATTTGAATTATAATAGAGCTGAATTCTGTTAGATTTTATTTTTTTTATGCATTGATCACATGATCTTCATAGGTGTTCATGTTTAAACCTGGGCCTTCATACACCAGATACCTGAGTAAATTTTTGTATCTAGTATTTTTCTACAGGACACTTATACCTGTTACACATCAAACAAAGCATTTTTATTTCATCTCAAATCACATGTATTTAAGTCTATGCCATAGAAATAACGCAAATTTCATTGTGTACTTGGGTGGAAATTGATTTTTTTATCAAAACAAACCCCACAGCTTTTTCACTTAACAAGAGCTTTATAAAACATTACCAGAGGCACGGGAAGATCAAAATCATATGCTTCATAAAAATATTTAAGAAATAGTGGTGGAAATTAGGTTCCTAACTGTGTTAGGGGTTGAAGTCCAAGCATGGTGACTATTATTGTTCCAGGAAGTGTAGCATAGAGCTATCATTTTAAAGCACTGTCTATAAATTCAAAAACCTTTTCTCCACTGCATAATCAATTCAGAAAAAAAATAAAATATGTTTTAAAGACTGTGTCTTCCAGAAAAATCTGTGCTCCTATGTATTGCCCAATAAATGATAGGTACAGAAATACACCGAATCTTTTCCATCACTCTGTCAGCTCTGTTGTCAGGTAACTGATGACACCTGTTAAGGCCGATTCTAAACATCGTTTCTATATTTCTAATTTATACTCCCTCTTTGGAATACTCTATAATCTTAACCCCTGATGAACCAGATTCTTCTCTCATGAACTTACCACGATGAAAATTATGAACTTCTGCCAATGGACTATAATGTCATAAAAATCAAGTAAAAGGAGTAATTCATTAGATTTTCTTTCAAATGTCTGAAAACTTAATTATCACTCCGAGGTTGAAAGATGTTCTCAACTTATTTTGAATAGTCGCTTTATTTCTGTGGTATTTATGTTCCCCCGTGCAGAAATACAGTTTCCATTTCCAGATATTTTTTTGCATAGTAGGCACTATTTCTAATACTGTATTCATAGATTTATAAGGCTTTTATATTGCAAATTTTTCATCTTAGACAGAGGCACAATGATGTGAGTCACGTACGGATTGTCATTACTCAGTTTGAACTTCTTGGATTTGATCACTTAAAGATGTTACTAAAATGACAGTGTTCACTGATGATTACTTGAATGATAGGCCCTAATTAATAGATCAGGCACCAGTCATACTCTCCAAGATGATTTGTTCTGCTGTACCAAGCATATTTCTGTGTTACATCCAGGTCCACACTAATCTAATTGTTCTTATTCTTGTCTCACACTGACAACAAGGAAACAAAATTCCATCTGCTTCTATCAAAGGAGCAAATATATTAGATCCTGGGCAGGAAGATCTTTTTATTAAGTATCACCTTCATGCTCTTCATAACTAAACTAAGGAAATTCATGCTCAAGAAAAATGAGTGAAACAAGCTAATTCCTTTTCCTCCAAGAGATTTTCAGGATTTTTTTGAAGAGGAAAGCTGGTCCCCAGTGCAACTAAATAAGAATACAATTGCTCTGCTCTCTGTCAAGCAACAACAGCCCAATATAGTTTGAGTAATCTTTTTGTTACAGAACAATTTTTTTTTTTACTACTATGACCCTTAATATAAAAGATTCTCCCTGGAGCCCTTTTCGAATATCTAGTAATGTACTTTGAAAGTGATCACAACTACACTTTATCCCTTCTCTGTTATATAGGCTAAATGTGTCTGCTGTGAAGAGAAAATAGATTGAGACATCAAATACACTTGTAAAATACAAAATCCACTAGGTTGTATATAGGAAGACAAAAATAGAAAAATTCTATTTGAAACAGGGTTAAAAATATCGAACAAAAAATGAATGAGCAATATGTATGTACAAGATACAGAAATAATACTCTAACTTTGGGAATCTTTACATTTGAAACATTACTTGTAAGAATATATCCAAACTTCTAATGAAATTTTTCACAAAACAAATATTTTTAAGTTTGTTCTCTCTTGTCAGATTTTATTAAACTCAATTTTTTATTAAAAGTTCTGAAGAGATGGATTGTTTCAAACTAAAATGCAGAGACTATAAGGAACTAAACACACTGAAAATGGCACAGTGGTGAGAAAAGAGAAGAGAATGTGTGTGGCATATGAGAAAAAAAATGATGAAGTGGAAATTTTATGATGCTCATATGGAAAAATCCATCAAAAAAAGGTCTGAACAAAAAATCTGTTCTGAGGAAAGTTCAGGTCAAATGAATGACAATGATGACAAATGAAAGATTTGATCTAGTCGCGAAGGGTGAATTAGGAATCTGGAACAAAGGTGCAGAAGAGGAAAAAATAAAACCAGTACAAATGTTAACCTTGTCTTCAAGAAGGGAGGAAAGGTGTCAACCAGTAGACAAATCCCAACCATGAAAATTATGGAAAGTGGTAGTTTGAATAAATAATGGAGAAAAGAAATAGATAGAATATACCCGTAGTGATGAAAAAAGAATGGAAAGAGGACTGAAGATGGCAAAGAACATGAATATGCAGGAAAAGGAAATCCATTGCTCTCTTCCCTTGTTCACTGTTTGAGGCTTTCTGTTATCACACCTAGTCATCGGTTTTTTATGAAGTCTTCAGAGAATTTGATATATCTTAAGTGGGTTTCCTCACACATTATAGGCTATATTAACAAGTAATGAAAACAAACAGTTGCTTTATCTTTTCTCCATAAGACATGCCTCCAGTTTATACAATCAAAGCAAATAATGAGTCGTCTTGAGTTTAAGCCTCCCCTCATAAAGAATTGTGCTCATCTACAGAAGCATTGTGTGACTTGATAAAGATACCCAATGTAAAGGCTATAAAAATAGAATTTTAATATAGCAGCGAGATTGCCTTAGAACTAGTCACAGAAGAGCACTACATTCTTTATTTAAAGTATAATATCTTCATGAAACACAAACTACACTATAGCTCTGACTAACTTGGGAACAAACAATATCCTTACACCATCAAAACCTTACCAGCTATTCCAGCTCATTCGCTGGCTACTGACACGGCAGATGGAAAGTTATTAGATTGTCATGTTATAAGGTGGCAGCAGAAAGTGACGTAACTGTCATTATGGGTGTAGATGTTCACAAGCCCCCATGGAGGTCTGCCAGTCCTAGTTCAATAGACTTGAGCTTTTTTCTCTGCCAAGTTTCACACCAACCTGATTCTCTACCCTTATGTCCCTTCTATGCTTTCCACTGTTATCTTGAATCTCCATAAAATGTTTGGTGACCTCTTACAATTTTATTCTCTTTACTCCTCTTGTTCCTACTTTACTTTTGCTACAATTAATCCTGATAAAACACTAGTTCGAAGTTTAAAATCAGACAGTTCAGTTTCTGAAAGTGTGCATGCTGTTTTTCTAGAGTCATCTTTCTCTTCTCTTTCTCTCTCTCTTTTTCCCGTGTTCTCTTTCTTCTTTTCCTCCTTTCTTCCCTTCCCTTCCTTTCATTTTTTTTTTTCATCTATCTCATGTAACATTTCCATGTACATGTACTGCTTGAGCTGAGCAGTCAAGAGCAGTTAATAGCTGAGATATCCTTGGAGGCAAAAATACAGTAGTATTTGAAGTCACTAGCACTCTGCAGAGGAAAATGTAATCTATGTTTTTTAAAGACACTTTAATTGCTCAGCAATCATGCAGAACTGAGAAATATAGCTCTGCTTCCAAGGTAATAACTCCCCAAATTGCAAAGGTCGCTTACTCAACACCCTTGCTATCTAGAAAAATATGACAATGACACCAAGACTCAAAAACTCAATTTTGTGTTAATCTATTATTCGCTATTAGCTTTCACGTATTTTTGTAGTATTTCACATAACCTGCTGTGTGCTACTGTCATTTAAAACATAGAGACTTCATCAACCTTTGTTTCTAAAAGAGAAAAGTTGTTCCCATCAAGTCCATTTATACACCCCTGATTCAGCTAAAACTAAAGTTAAAATGAACAGGAGATCTGTATTAGCAAAGAGGTGATGAGCTTTAGCACATAGAAAAGGTATCAGTACTAATTACAATCAGCTTTCACTGACCCTTGATGCTTTTCCTTGTAATTTCCCTCTCCTTTTGTGTAATTATTCCATCAACTAAAAAGATTTCAAAGCTTTTATTATGCTAATTTTATTTAAATTATTCACATATATTTAACATTTGAACATAATCTTTATATAGTTATCATGATGTTATTGAAAGGACATCATCTAGCTAATGCAGTGGTTAAAGATTTCATAGAAATTGGTGATGTCTGTCATATTTGAACCTGTATCATACCTGAACTCTTGAGGGTGAGACTTTGGATCTCTGTTCAACCTGCTCAAAACTTTCTCCATGCAAAATGCCTTGAAAAAGGAGTCAAGCATGAGTGGATTCTCTTTAACCCTTTTTGTTCCACTTGGGACCAAAATATTGTGTCGTTGTATACTTAAAAACATGTTCTTAGGTTCTATTCAAAGAGATTTGAAATTATGCTCAAATTTCAGCAGTACTTTCGAAGATTTTACTCAGAGTAATACTTCAAAATCTGGAACTACAGAATAATACTCGTGTGTATGTGTGTGTGTGTGTGCATGTGTGTCCCAAAGAAACAAACAGATCATATTAACACCAGCTGTGATACCATATCTGTGTTATAATCAGTTGCAATTTGGGCATAAAACAAGAAAAGTTTCTGTTCAGTACCATGGACAAGTACTTTCCACATTCTGCATGAGCATGGAAACCATTTACTCAGCAAGTACTTTTTGTTACAAAAATCCCCACAGACCAGCTTCTGATCTTTTATATTAAGACTATAAATTCTAAATATCAGTCAATTTTTTCTTGAAACCATCACTTTTGTAATTAAAAATAAATGGCAAAAAATATCAGCATCAGAAAATACAGGAGTGTGGAACTAGTTATCATGCCTAACTTGTTTCTTCTGCTAACTGGTCCCTTCCATGTGTCACGAGCAACAGAAAATGAAAACCAAAAAAACCACCCAAGAACCTAAAAGGCAGATTAAAATCCCCAAAGCTCTTGTCACTCCTTTTTAGCATAACTTGCCCTTACAAGAAGCATGAAATATTTACTATGAACTATATTTATCTTCATTTGGTATATCACACTGAAGATAAAAGCTTTGTATAAAAAATGGTGGCATAAGACATTCCCTTTATCTTTTTCAATATTTTGTATGTGCTTTTCCCTAGTAAATTAAAATTGCACATATTAAATCAAGTTTTTCATAATAGTTTAATAATGCACTTTCATTTTGTTAAATTCAAAAGTTATACATGTTTCATAAATCTCAACAGTCTCAACAAGATCTGGCAAAATGCTAATAAAATGATGGGCTTTGCCTTAATCAAAGTGCAAAGTTTGTCATTTAGTATTTGTAATTAATAAATAACTAGTCAGTTTCTAATGAATCAACAAATTTTCAGTTTCATAGATGGTATTATACAACAGAATATTAAGAATAGGGAAAAATTGTCATCTCAAATTATTCAAACTTCTAAATCCCTGTCGTAATTACAGACAAATGCATTTTATAACTTGGTGCACAGAATCAGCTGATACAATAAGACTCTGGTACCAGAGACTTTATAAAATAATACTCTCTCTCATCTTTTGATTAAACTGCATTGAATTCTAATGTCAACAGTGACACTTTTTAACCCCTGTTCTCTGAAAGAAATTTTATTGCCATTAGAATTATGTTTAAAGACATACGCTTGATGTGTCATACGTCTCACACTTCCTCAGATCGTTTTCCAGAGTATGTCACCAGTCAGTGTAACTTGACTCTCATCATTTAAAAGTTATAGGTCCATGAAAATCAAAGGAAATGTGTTCAGTGTCTTAAGTAAAACCAGGAATATATTTTTTTTAAGACAAGGTATGATTTTTATGAAAGCAAATCATTTTGTAATAACAAACTCAATATCCAGGTCTACATCAATACATGACTTAAAACAAAATGGCAGATCCACATATGGATCAAATTAAAAACTTGCACTTTGGTTCCCCGTATAAATATTACTACTTTAGCAACACTGTAACAGGTCCTACCAGCAAAGACAATACTCCATTAAAAATCCACTGATAACTCACAGATATTCATAAAATATTCCAATTTCGCTGTCCAAAACCAAACAGTTTCAAGACTTTTTTGCTTCGTTTTGTTGTTTGCTTTTTCAGGTTTTTTGCAGTTTTTCGATTTGGCTTATTTTAATTTCGGCAATGCTGTTAACTCTCTTAAACATGTAAAACATCTAGAAGGAAGTCACAAGTTGTATTCATAAAGTTCTGTAACAAAAACTTAGCCTCACATTTTTTTCTATCACCATTTTTTTAAAATTGAGTATTTTCTGTTCGTGCCAATACACTTGTTGAAATGTTGGCTGTAACCAAATACCAGCTGCACTTACCCCAGTGTTGTCATGGTGACGATGGTGTACCAGAAGGCTGCAGGGATGCTGGTGAACTTGCTGGCTGATGAACCTTTCTCTGCATAGTACATGACTGTGGCAAAGATGATGATGGCCATAGTGAGGGAGAAGAGTAGGAAGCCTAACTCCGAGGCACAACTTTTCAGCGTATAGCCCAGGATGCGCAGACCCTGTGAGTGGCGGGAAAACTTAAAGATCCTGAAGACACGAAAGACTCTTAATGTCACAAAAGCCCCACTGACATCCTCGTTATCTGTCATCACCAGGCCAATGTAATATGGCATAATGGCCACCACATCAATGATACTCATGACACTGCGCACAAATTTGTAGCGACTAGGAGCTGCCAGCAGACGCAGGAGATATTCAACTGTGAAGATCATAACACAGGCAGTATCCAGACAGAAGAAAGCCACCGCATACCGCTCTCCACAGGGCAGCTCTTTAATGCGACCCGGGCTTACCCCACAGGGCACTGTCTCCACCACATTGGCAATAACAGAGACGGCAATGAAGAAACCAGTGACATAGTAGAAGACCAGAGCCAGGGTACTGGTGTGTGGGTTTTCAAAGGCCCTCCACATCCTCTGACGAGCTGTCATTGACGGTAGGGAGCTCTCAGGTACGTGATCCGTATCAGCATCGTCCTGCAGGCGCTCAGCATTCTCACGCCGGCGATCCTTGTACTCCTCATAACAGCAGTCACCAATGATCTCAGGGATGATGCCGAAGAAGGCCAGCTCCTCATCATAAGCTGAGATGCACTCCTGGCGGGGATAATGAAGCTTCCCAGTACGGTAGAAGTTGAGAATGTGGCGGAAAATGTCAGGATCCCGATCAAAAAAGTACTGCTGTGTCTCAGGGTGGTAGAAGAAGTCCCGCTCTGAACTGCCCAGCAGAGTGTCAGGGTAGCGCTCTAAGGTGTCCAGCCATGTCTGGAACTGGATGCCACTCACATTCAGCACAATCAGAGAGTCCTGGCTTCGCTTTCTCTCCTGCCGTGGAGCAGCTGGCATGGGACCAGTAGCCACTGGCATCCATCCTATGGCTGCTGCCCTGGCAAAGGGTAACCAAGCTGCTACACCTGCCGCCATGGTTCCAAACACCTATTACAGCTAAGAGAGTCAATCTAGAGACAGTTCTGGTCCAGCCACTAAAATGGAGAGGAAAAAGAAAAATACAAATTCTCACACATTCTTGAGGCAGCAGAATTTCTGAACATTTTTGTGATATTCAGTATTAACTGAAAACATTTTTGCTTTCTTTTTGTTTCCTCCACTTTTTCGCCCCAGAATATGCTTTCCAGGCGCTGGTTACACTGTTAGGACAATAAATGAGGGCACTTGGAAATCCCTGTATTCAAAGCAGCTACTCTAACAGCCAGATCCTTTGGATGTAAGGTCTCCATTCGAGGCCCCTGGATGGAAGCAACAGTCCTCAAAGCACTAGCCCCTGGAGCCGGCTAGTAGCTCTGGTGCAGCTGTGCAGCCACCTGGAAGGAGATTTTCTTCAACGCGCGATGCAGCCGGTCCCCCGCCCCTCCTCCACTCGCTCCCCGCCCGCCGCCGGAGCCGGGCCGCCGCAGCCAGCGGAGCCTTTCCCGGGCGGCAGCAATGGGGCCGCCAACGCCGTCGCCTCTCGCCGTGGCGGGGCGGAGGGGATGGGCCGGGAGGGCCGCCCCCCTTCCCGCCGGCAGCCCTGGAGCAGCGGCGGGACGAATCCTCTCCCTGACCTTTAATCGCCGCCCGGAGACTCCTCCAGACCCCGGCTAGGGGCCGGCGGAGCCGGCGGGGCAGGGGGAGGAGCTCCAGGCGTCAGCATTAAACTTTAAGGCAAGTTTTCCGTGCAGGAAATGCTTTGAAGGGCAGAGGGATGCCGGGGATGGGGCGCCGGGAGCGGGGAGCGCCCCACAGAGAGGGAGCGGGCAGAGTGGGGCTCTCCCCGAGTCGGGGCATCGGGGCACGGACAGGGGCTGATCTGCGGCGAGGAGACCGGGGTCAGGCAGTGCCCTCGCGATCCTGGCGGGGGTAGGAGCGGGGGCTTCGGAGACACATGCAGTAGGTGGGCTGCACGGAGCATCTCCGGGAGCGCCCGAGCGGGCGGCGAAAGGCGAAGCCGGGGAAGGCTGGCCGTGGAGTGGGAGAGGGGCAGGAGTTCCTTGG